>JAXQQM020080649.1:0-173602 GCA_034641835.2 Pinus albicaulis | reverse complement strand
GTGTTACACCATTTTTTGGTCATCTAACCTGTTACTATTATATGGACCTAAGTACACCATGTAAGACCAATTTTACCCTAAGTAAAATTGCTTTCACTATGAAAAATAACTTAGTAAACCACCTTTATTAAGTTTTTTATGGTCTAAACAGGAAACCCCATGAGGAAATATTAAATAAAACTACATTTGTTTGATTTTCCTCAAGGAATAATTAGTTAAAGAACAAATTAATTAATATTCCCTCATGGAACCCCAAAGATGTCCTTCTTTTCCACCACATTTCACTTCATTTCCTTTGTCCCTCATCAATTACAAGCTTGAATGATCAATAGGATTGATTAGGATTACTTTAAGAATGTATATAATGACTAACTTGCTATGTTTTCATGATTTTGTTGTTGTAGTAATTTTTTACTAGACTCGGCTACAGAACGCAGTCATTCTGTAGCCAGTCGCCTATTCTGCAGCTATCTTCATGTTCACGCAGGTTCCAGGTGTCACCTCAAGGAAAAACGCATATGGTCGTATTCCACATCACTCCCCCATCATTTCTTGCTCTCCACGAAGTCTGAGCTCGAGTCTACAGGTGGTTATGCACATGGGAAACCAAAACTAGGAGATAGACTTCTAATAGGACAAGGACTATACAGATGTCCTTAATCATAGTACGAGGCCACCACCAGAGTCCTAGTTTGATTTTAGTTGGGAAAGAAATTTATTCTTGTTTTATCTCAAAGACAATGATGTAATTTTGTTATAAGTATGGCTCGAGAGACCGAGAAACAACTAGCTAGATTTTGTTTTATTGCTAGATCTCAGAAGACCGTAATACTCTGTTTTGAAGAATTTCTCCTTTAATGAAAGAAGCATCACTTTATTGCAAGAGATGAGTCAATCTTGAGTAGATTTGCGTGCTAATCTGGTGGTAGAGGGCCCCTGCTACCTGAGAAGCTTTGTTCATATGGTTTAGATAAGTAACTTAGCCTTGTTTCATTCCTAGTTTAATCAATTTTCTAAACTTTGTGTTTTTATACTTACTTGCAGTGGATGCCACAGTCAGTCTTATCCTTACAAACTATTCCAAAACACCACTAACATTGGATGAGATATAACTGTAGTATTTTAGGAGTTAATTGCATTTTTCTTTGAAACTTTATGTTTTATGTTCATTTGCATTGAAAGATACATCCAGACTTGTTTTTACAAACTATTCCAAGATATTACTAACGTTGAACAAGATATGACTGTAGTATTTTAGGAATTAGTTGCATTTTTCGGAAATTTATGTTTTATGTTACAATACAACCAGACTTGTTCATACAAACTGTTCCAAAATATCACTCATATTGAACGAGATAGGGCTGTAGAATTTTAGAGATTAGTTGCATTTTAGCTCAGTTGTAATACTTCAGAGGTTAATGGAACTCTAGTTTAACTTTGTTTAATGTATTTCAAGCTTGATTAATTGCATTATAGTTCAGTTGTGGTCGCTGTATTTCAAGTTTGATTGATTGCATTCTTGCTCAATTTTGCTTAATGTATTTCAAGTTTCATTAGTTAGTTGCATGATAGTTTTGTTCTATTAGACTAAGGCCTTCATTATTTACAAAAATATTCTTGTTATTAATCTCTGTTTCATTCTAGTGAATCTGTTTCATGTCTTCCCATGTCCTAATAGAACTATTGATCAAACTCATAAACCACTTCAATGCTGCTCCTTTCAATGTTGAAGGAAATAGTTTAAGTTTTTGAGAATCTTGTAAGTAGTCATAAGTTCTACATAGGACTTCAAATTCAAATAGGAAGGTTTCAGGATCTTCAGTTTTAAGTCCATAGAAGTTTGGAAGGACAGAGGGTGAAATTTTTTTCATAGTTGCATTGGTTTCTTCATATACTATAGGAAACCCAAAATATCTTCCCATTTCTCTTCTACCTCTTCCTCTACCTCCTTCTCCTTCTGCACCTCTACCTCCTTCTCCTCTACCTCTACCTCTACCCCCTCCAAATAGTGTGTCTTCTCCATTAAAGACTCCCCCTCCCCCTTCTTCTGCCATAGTTGATTCTTCTGTGGAAGTGGAAAAGTTTGTGTCTCTAGCAGGGGTCCTTGAATCTTCTTCTAAGACAGGTTCAGTGGATGAAGTGGAAGGTATTTCTAATGGAATATCTGATCTTAAGTCCTCTGAGAGTCTAGGATCAGTAAAGGATGGAATGTGGGTTTGAGTTGAACATGTGCTGGCTCTTGGTCTTGGTGAAACAAGTGGTGTTCTAGGAATCAAGCTTCTGCTTCTTATGAATCTACCCCTTGAGTCTCTTTCTCTACGCATGTCATTATTTTTGGGAGGTAAGAAACAAAACTACCTAGTTTTCACTTCCCCGGCAACGGCGCCAAAATGTGTGCTCAACTTAGTGTTCCTAAATTGAGGTCATAAATTGTCAACCAGGGCTAGTAAACTGCTGAAGTGAGGTGCACTATATGTGCCTAGGTATCTATTTCTCACTACGTTGTGTTTAGTGTTTTTATGATGTTTTTGGTTTTGTGGTTTTATGTTAAGAAGGAAAAGAACTAAATGTTGAAAAAGAACAGTTGTTGGTCACACTAAAAACAGAGCAAAACCTATTCTAAATTATGTGTGGCACTAAAGAACAGAAAATGCAAAGTTTGATAATGACTCATAGCAAGGAAATAAATCACAACATGAAATCAATAACTCATAACATGAACTCATCCAATTCATTCATTAGAAATATGTTGGAATAGCTTGAGAAAAGGACAAGTTTAGTGCAAATGAGGTTCTCCTAAGTAAACAATCATCTTACAATATTACAAAGAATCTCATCCATGGCTAGAAGTTTATTGGAACACAATTGGAAAAGATTATTTGTAGCACAATAAGATTTCTACTCTGAATTAACTTGTAATGCTAAGATTAATCCATTCTGTAGCTCAACTTGTCACTACTAAGCCTCATTTGAAAGTTAGAGATTTTCTAGAATAGTTTTTGGGAAAAGGCTTATTTGTGAAATTGCAAAAGATTGCAGAACAATCAAGGCCTTAAACTGATATCACTAATTCCTGTCCATATGATGATGCATTAATAGAAAGTCAGAACAAGAGTAGTTTGTAAACAATGGCCTTAGTCTAATAGAATAGAACCATCATGCAACTAACTAATGAAACTTGAAATACATTAAGAAAAACTGAACAAGAATGCAATCAATCAAACTTGAAACACAGTGACCACAACTGAACTAGAATGCAACTAATCAAGCTTGAAATACATTAAAAAAATAAAACTAGAATGCCATTAAAATCCCTTTCACTCTGCCATTCCAAATCATCATTTAAAACTTAACGGTTAAGTACTGAAGTGACCTAATCAGTCACGTCACTAGCCCGAAGCATTTAGTGATGATTTTGAAATTTACATGAGAATTTTTCCGCGGTCTTTTCTTCCGTGATAGCTCTCAACTCATTAATTCGTGTGAATCATCCTCACCGCATTATACTCATTTCATAACCACTCCATATCATTTCTTTTTGTAGCCAATTCTTAGCCATTCCGGTCTGTAAAACAGAGGAAACATCTTTGGAGTAAAAACATCTCTTTAACAGCCATTTTTACTGTGAGCAGAGGAGCAGTAATTTGAAGGTTGAGAAAGGAAGCTATGGGTCTCGTAGTAATATCCGAACCAGTTGGAACCAAGTACTTGGAAGGTTATCCACAAATAAGAGAAATGCTACAGCAGGCTGGGTGGTTACATTTTTTTGAAAAATTTAATGGTTTTCATAAAGAAGTAACCAAAACATTTGCACGGTCCTTCAATGGAGCAGAGGTCGAAATAGGAGATATTAAATTCAATATTACAGAGGCTTTCATTGCAGAAACAACGGAATTACCCAGACAAGGAGACCGCTGGTTCAAAAATAGGGAATTTCATAATGAGGCATGGAGGCAAATACTCAAAACACCAAGTATGGATGTTTCCATTTTTAAGAAAGGTATTCCTAGCTCGACATTGAAGAATAAATGGAGGAATATGTTGCTCATTTTGCAAAAATTTATCACTTGTGAAGGAAGATTTGGTACCCTCTATGTTTATCATATTCGGTTAATGATACATTTCTTAGATGAAGAAATCAATTTTCCCTTTTTCCTACTTCATAGTCTGAAAAGAATGGCCTCTAATGTTCAAAAGAGGGTTCAATTTCTAGAAACCACTTTGTATCACCATGGTTTAGTAAAAATCCTAATTGAACATCATTTGAGAAAAATGGGAGATAATTGGGATGAGTTTCTAGTGAGGAATCACTTTGAAGAACCCAAGGAATCTCCACCTGAAGGAAAACCTACAAGAAGAAGCAGGAGAAGGGAAATTTCCAAAGCTGTTGAAACTAAAACTGGTAAATCAATGCAAGGGGACAGTGAAGAGATGATTTCTGAGAAATTGGATGAAATTAAGAAACAACTTAATAAGGAGAGGATAATAAGAAAATATGCCAAAGAGAGAGGTGAAGGACCATCTCAACCAAGACGGAGCCACAGACTCAGAGGTATATTGAAGAAAACAGGGGTTAGACAAACGGGAATCATAAACATTGAGGATGAAGAAACATCTACTGCTAGATCACCTGAGTACCAGTATGAGGAGGATCTTGATGAAGGAGCTCCAGAGATAGACCCAGCACAGCAACAAATTTATAATTATGTTGAGACATTAGAGAAGAGAGCCTCGGAAAGTAGAAACAGAACTCCTAGCCCACCGAAATATGCAATTGATGTACTAAGAAGATGTTGACACCTAATCCTAATGGATGGGTGAGCACATATTTTTGTATATTATTTATTATTAGGAAATAAGGAAGGCCAAGAGTCATTGGGAGCTGAATCCCAATAGCCTCACCTCCCATCTATATAAGCATGTACATTCTTCCCGCCCAATACATTGCGCTTGAGAGTTACCCTCCTGTTTGACATGGTATCGTAGCCACCCCACATGTGGCATTTCGCCCCGTGGTGTAACTCCCTACCTCTTTGCTCACAATTAATTTTATCTCCCTATTTCTCGCTCGCTCCCACTCATGCCGATACCAATATCGTTATTCGCATTTTTTATTTCCCTATTTAACACCGACGCTGTGTGCTCCGTCAATCGCAAATTGCGTGCTCTCGCTGGGCCCGGGGCCCCGTAACCGTCTTCTCTGCATTCAAGTTCAATTTTTTTTTATGTAACGCCTCTTTTTTTGGGCCTCCTCATTCATCCCTACGCTCCATTCATTTCCCTACCTCACTGCTATCTCCCTCACTCTACATACTCCCCTCTACCTCACGGCCTTTCGGCCTTCCCACTCAACATTCCCCATCGCTTAACACGCTGTCTACAAATCCCTTACACTCCCTATCGACCTGTCTGCAACTTATCAACGCCTCCTCGCTGATCGCTGCACACTCTTCTCCCGCCTGCATTCAAACTCTACAGCCAACACTCCACCTACGCTATCACAGTCCTCGCCCTTGGCCTTTCGGCCTCCCAACCAACGCACTCACCTTACATGCTCCCCTATTCCTCACGTGCCCTCCCCTGCGCAACCTCCTCCACACTCGCTCTCTTCTCAGCGCTCCCTAAGCTATCCACTCCGCCCTCCTCACTGCAACTACTCCTCACTATACGCCATACCCGCGTCTGCACAATCCCCACCTACCGCTCCACTACCTAACATCTACCCGCCCCACTACCTACCCTGCGGCCCTCCCCTCACGCCAGCACACCGTGAGTTCCTCACCGCTCTCTGCTCAACGCCTGCCCTTCCACGCTCCCAAACTCCCCAACCTTGCACTTATAACACTCCCCACCTGCGTTAACACGCCCCTCCCCCTCACACATCGATTCCCAACTCAATGCACTAACTCTCCCACGTCTCTGCCATACGCTGTCATTGTATTAAAACGCTGTCTGTCTGTCCACAATTAACAACGCATTCCATATATAAACCAGCGTTTTACACAATATAAACGCAGTCCATTACACAATATTCAATGCTGTCTCCATAATGCTGTCTCCATTGCATATATTTGTTATGTAAAATCGTTGTTATGTAAAATCGTTGTATATTTGTTATGTAAAATCGTTGTATATTCAATGCTGTCTCCATAATGCTGTCTCCATTGCATATATTTGTTATGTAAAATCGTTGTATATTGTATATCGTTGTATAGTCATTCCTTTTATATATCGACCCCGCCGCCCCCCACCCCTCCATTTCACAAATTTCGCCCCTCATATTGTATCACTGCCCATACGCCCCATTCACAAAACCATTCACCTTTTTCACATACATTTTTTTCCCAAAACAAAAAAAAAATACATTTTTTTTTATGCAGAAATCAGTCTATAGCATAGAGTATTTTTTAAAAATTCAGTCTCCAGCAAAGTTTTCTGAGCAGATTTAGTTTCCTGAAAGAGTTTTTAAACTCAGAAAATTTTTTCCAGCAAGAGTTTCTGTCCTTTTAATTGAGTATATTTTCCAGCAATAGATTTTTTTTGTTTTCTCTCCTTCAAGAGAAATTTTCCAGCAGAGTTTTTTTCTCTCCTCCTTCAAAAGAAGATGACAGTCCCTTCATCTTCTAAAGAGGCTGCCTACTTGGCACAGAGAGAAAAGAGACATGATTCAGGTCCATCCAAAGGAAGAGAAGACAGAAGACGAAGAAGAAACTTCAGAGAAAAGGGGGGCAGACAATCTAAAGCTCAGCGGCAAACAAATCAAGACAGAGGTAAAATTGATGACAAAGACAAAGGTAAACCAGTTGAATCAGCTCATTCTGTTCTAGAACATTGTAACAATGGAGTAACTGAAAACCTATTTGATGTTTCATTTACTTCATGGAGAGATGATTGGTTGCTAGCTTCAGGAGCAACATGTCACATGAAATTTAGAAAAGATTTTTTTGAAGAATTCACTAACAAAGTTGATGGAGCAGTATATTTCGCAGATAAATCCAAACTCAAACCATCAGGGCTTGGCACAGTCAGGCTTAAACTGCCTGGTCTTCCTGATCATATCCTACATGAGGTTCTATACCTCCCGGAGTTGAAGAGAAACTTGCTGTCCCTGATCGAAATCCGGCAGCAAGGACACTCAGTTCACTTGTTTGATGGCAAGGCAGAGGTCAGATCAGCATCAGATCACTCACTTGTCATGGAGGGAATAGAAGAAGGGAGACTCTTGAAGCTGAAAGGTTCATCTGCTCATGCTCAGAACTTTGCATTCAGTTCATATCATGATGAAGGTACATTTCCATCAAGTCTTTTATGGCATGCTAGATTTGGACACTTAAATTATGACAGCCTTCGTTTGTTGAAGAAAAATGGTGTTGATGGACTGCCTACAATTCCTAGAAAACCTAAGGAATGTGATGCATGTATTATAGGAAAGCATAGCAAACAGCCATTTCATGATTCACACTCAAGAGCACATAGGAAACTTGAACTTGTTCATTCAGATTTATGTGGCCCTATGCCTATTGCTTCTGCAAATGGAAACAAATACATGATGACATTTATTGATGACTACACCGGGATGTGTTGGATTTACTTACTGAAGAATAAGTCTGATGCTTTTCAAACTTTCAAGAATTTTCATGTATGGATTGAAAATGATGCACAAACACATATTGGGTCTCTACGTACTGATAATGGAAAAGAATACACCTCAAACGAATTTGAAAATTATCTTCGTCAACATGGAATCAAACATCAAACCACTGTGCCATATAATCCACAACAGAACGGTGTAGCTGAAAGAATGAACAGAACCATCTTAAATATGGTCAGCTCCATGTTATTTTTCAAGAATGTAAAATTGATGTTTTGGGCTGATGCAGTTCTATGTGCTGTTTACATAAAGAATAGGTGTCCTTCAAGTTCAATTAGAAACAAAACTCCTTTTGAAATGTGGCATGGCCACATTCCTTCGGTAAAGCATTTCGGGGTCTTTGGGTCCACCTGTTATGCCTTGATACCCAAGGGTCAAAGGAACAAACTTGGTGCTAGAAGCAGAAAATGTATCTTCTTGGGGTACTCCAATAACTCCAAAGGATATCGTCTCTATGATGAAGCAAATAAGAAGTTTGTGATAGCAAGAGATGTCATATTTCTTGAATCATCCAAGAGTGACAAGGTTGTTGAGCGGCAACTTGATCGCCTGGATAAATTCACACATGCAAAGTCTTTCAAAGAATTTGATAATGTGATTCCACACCTTGAAGGGGGGATTCCGATATTGAATCAAACTGTGGAATCATTTCCTGAACCACACTCTCCCCCACATGAAGAAACAACCACGGATGACACATTGGATGATGTGATTGGCAGAATTGGGAGATTGAATCTTGAATCAATCCCAACTCAGTCAAATGACTAGCCTGGGCCATCTCAGAAAGGTCCTCCCAAATGGCTGACAAAGACACTGGAGAATGTTCATCCTGATGAGGTTGGAAAAACAGGAACAAGAAGTTCCACTCAACAAATCGAAGGTGATGTAGATAATTCCGATTCCCCTGTTGATATGGATATTGCTTATAACTGTGAATTGAGTTTGTCTACAGATCATGAACCAACTTCCTTCAAAGAAGCCGCTTCTCATGATGAATGGAAAGAAGCGATGCAGAAGGAGTATGATGCCTTGATAAGAATGGCACTTGGAAGCTAGTTGATCCGCCTTTGGGAGCGAAACCAATTGGCTGCAAGTGGGTCTACAAGAACAAGTACAAAGCAGACGGCTCACTTGACAAGCACAAGGCCAGGCTTGTGGCAAAAGGATTCGCACAGAAGGAAGGAATTGATTATGAAGAAACGTTTGCTCCCACAGCAAAATGGACCACCATCCAGACTCTCTTTGCCTTAGCAGCTCAGAGTGGATGGAAAGTTCATCAGATGGATGTAAAAACAGCCTTCTTGAATGGAGATCTGAAGGAGAAAGTTTATATGTCCCAGCTAGAAGGATTTGTGATAAAGGGTCAAGAACACAAAGTTTGCAAACTTGTAAAATCCTTGTATGGCCTCAAGCAAGCACCACGAGCCTGGTATGAGAAGTTAACCGAGCATCTTCTGAAACTTGATTTCAAACATTTTGATCTTGATGATGCAACTTTGTTTATTAAGAAAGTTGGAAAAACAGTTGTATATCTTGTGGTATATGTAGATGATCTTTTGATAACAGGAAACAATGAGAGCTATATTGCATCCATGAAGAAAGAGTTGAAGAAAGGTTTTGAAATGACTGATTTGGGTCATGTTCATTACTATTTGGGTATTGAAATAATTCAACATCCTAAATTCATCTTTCTTTCTCAGAAGAAGTACATTGGAGATCTCTTGAACAAATTTGGCATGGATGATTGTAAACCCTTAGGCACTCCAATGGAACAAAACTTGAAGCTCACATCTATTGAAGGGAAGGAATTTGAGGATGCAACTAAGTATAGACAGCTTGTAGGAAGTCTTATCTATCTGACCACCACCAGACCTGACATCTCATTTTCTATTGGAATCCTCTCAAGGTTCATGCAAAAACCTTGTGAAGGACATTGGTCTGCTGCAAAAAGAGTGCTAAGGTACTTGAAGGGGACTCAAGACTTTGGACTCAAATATACACGGGTAGGCGACTTCATCTTGACCGGATACTCTGATTCAGACTTTGATGGCGACAAAGAAACAGGGGTGTCTACTACAGGTTACACCATGAGTCTTGGATCAGGAGCTGTCTCATGGAGATCACGCAAACAGTCAGTTCCAGCAGATTCCACGACCGAGGCAGAATATGTGGCAGCAGCTGAAGCAACAAAGGAAATTTTGTGGCTCCGGAAAATCCTGGAAGATTTGCAGATGAAACAGATGTATTCCACTCCACTCATGATCGACAACACTTCTGCAATAAAGTTGGCCAAGAACCCAAAGTTCCATGATCGAACAAAGCACATCAATACAAAGTACCATCTCCTTCGACATCATGTTCAGGCCAAGACCATCCATCTACATCATTGTTCCACAAATGAGCAAACTGCTGACATCTTCACCAAAGCACTTGGAAGAGAGAAGTTTGAAAAGTTCAGATCGATGCTTGGACTCACCAGCATCCCTTCGGATTAAAGGGGGGAATGTTGACACCTAATCCTATGGATGGGTGTGCATTTGTATTTTTGTATATTATTTAATATTAGGAAATAAGGAAGGCCAAGAGTCATTGGGAGATGAATCCCAATAGCCTCACCTCCCATCTATATGAGCATGTGCATTCTTCGACTAATACACATTGCGGTTTTGAGGTTACCTCCTGGTTTGACATGGTATAAATATGAGTTATAAGTGCTCAATAGGCATATCAAGAATGAGAATGAAATTTTAAGGGAGCAGGTTAAGCTGAAAGGTGATATGAATACAACTCTGTCTCTACAAATGAAAAAGTTGTACAAGGCCAATGAAAAATTGAAGAAGAAAAACAAAAAGTTAAGCAGGGCACTTACAAATTTGAGATTCAAGTTGATCATAAGGAAGCCCAGGAGGCCATTGATTGTCAGGAAAAGCAGAAGAAGGGGCCTAGATGTCCTAGTAGAGGTCTCAGAGTACATGGATTAGTTGCATGAGGACATGCAAAAGCCTTGCAGTGGGGGTATGTTGAGCCCCAAAGATGTCCTTCTTTTCCACCACATTTCACTTCATTTCCTTTGTCCCTCATCAATTACAGGCTTGAATGATCAATAGGATTGATTAGGATTACTTTAAGAATGTATATAATGACTAACTTTCTATGTTTTCATGATTTTGTTGTTGTAGTAATTTTTTACTAGACTCGGCTACAGAACGCAGTCATTCTGTAGCCAGTTGCCTATTCCGCAGCTATCTTCATGTTCATTTAGCCTATTTCAAGTTTCATTAGTTAGTTGCATGATGGTTATGTTCTATTAGACTAAGGCCTTCATTATTTACAAAACTACTCTTGTTATTAATCTCTTCCAACATATCACCATACGTATAGGAATTAGTGATATCAGTTCAAGGCCTTGACTGTTCTGCAATCTCTTACAATTGTGAAAATATCCTTTTTTCCCAAAACTATTCCAAAAGACTTCTAATTTCTGAATAAGGCTTAGTAGTGACAAGTTGAGCTGCAGAATGGATTAATCTTAGCATTACAAGTTAATTCAGAGTAGAAATCTTATTGTGCTACAAATAATCTTTTCCAATTGTGTTCCAATAAACTTTTAGCCATGGATGAGATTATTTGTAATATTGTAAGATGATTGTTTACTTAGGAGAACCTCATTTGCACTAAACTTGTCCTTTTCTCAAGCTATTCCAACATATTTCTAATGAATGAATTGGATGAGTTCATGTTATGAGTTATTGAGTTCATGTTGTGATTTATTTCCTTGCTATGAGTCATTATCAAGCTTTGCATTTTCTGTTCTTTAGTGCCACACATAATTTAGAATAGGTTTTGCTCTGTTTTTAGTGTGACCAACAACTGTTCTTTTTCAACATTTAGTTCTTTTCCTTCTTAACATAAAACCACAAAAAACCAAAAACATCATAAAAACTCTAAACACAACGTAGTGAGAAACAGATACCTAGGCACATATAGTGCACCTCACTTCAGCAATTTACTAGCCTTGGTTGACAATTTATGACCTCAATTTAGGAACACTAAGTTGAGCACCCAATTCCTGGTCATATTTTACCCAAAACAGGAAAATTAATTAGAGAAATTATTATTTATCTTATTATTTTCTAGGAATAATTATTTAAACCTTATTTAAATAATATTCCTTGTTAAATTTGACTAAATCACTCATAAATAATTAAATAAATCATTATTTATTTGATTATTAATCAACCACATCCTTAAAATAATAAATAAATAATTTATTTATTTATTATTTACAAATAAAGGGATTTGACCTAAGTCAAATTCTTTTTCCCTCCAACAAATATAATAAAATATTCCATAAAATTTGGATCTAGAATTGGTTAATAATATTTTAATTATGCACCAATATCTATAATAACTCAATATTTTGTTATAAATAGAAGGGTTTTTCCATTCATTCACCACCTTTTTTTTCCTAAAGATCACTCTGGATCTATACTTTTGGACTGACTTTGATCCATCATCATTGTCATATTTTTCTATCTTTTTGCTTGTGAGCTCCCTTTGAGTTCCATTTTTTTCTGGGTTTTTTCTACAACATCAAGAGAGATGAATTTTAGATCTGAAGTGCTAAGGACTTACAAGAACCCATCCCATTGAGGAGAACTGGTAACATCCTTCTATTTTTTCCTCCTAGGTGCCATTAATAAAATATTAATTCAACATATTCTTGTCTTGTCTATTGGATGCATGGAGCAACTCTTGTTTTAATCTACTGCTTAATATCTTTTAATGCATAGATCTAGATTTTTTGCAGCATTTATCTTGGTCACCTAATTTCAGATCTAAAGATATTGGTAGCCATATTTTTTGTTCGGGTTGTTTGTTATGCAAGGCCAAAGTGGTCTTTTTTCGTACACTTGCGATTAAGATTCATACTAACAACTGGTGACTCTACACGAGTTTACGATTACAACCGTTGTTTTTTTTCAAATCCTTGCATATCCAGCTACTTCAAACCCTAGGATTTCTCTTCAGCTTCTTTTTTTTCTTTTCTTGATGTTGTTTTTAACCTATAAAACCCTAAAACATTAAAAATTCTAACTTCGTGGTGTTTTCGTACCTATCAGGTGCTGGATGTGACATCGCCGCAACCGAGACGACACATTTTGGTGAAACCTCGGCTCCCGAGAGGCTCGGGTGTAGGCTGCACTTTTTGGAGAAACTCAGACTTGAACCTTTAGCACCGAAAAGGCTTAAAATCGGCGACTCCTGAGATCGTGTCACAACCGTGACCTGTGACCTAGATTTTTTGTGTTTCTTCTTCCCGAAGCTTTTTGGGTTTGTCTCGTCTCTGGTTCTCGTTTTCCGAGTCACTTCTACCTATTTTTTACCTATACTTGTTATTTTACTTATATAAGTGGGAATCTAGCCCTATTGTTAGTATGAATCCTTTGTCGATGTGTACGAAAAAAGAAGACTTTATCTACACATAACTAATAGCCCTAACATTAAAAGTGGCTGCCAATATCTTTAGATCTGTAGTTAGTTGATCAAGACAAGAGCTGCAAAAAACCAGATCTATGCATAGAAAGACATTAAGCAGTAAAAAGAAGGGTTTGCTCCATATATCCAATAGACAAGACAAGAACAATTTTTTGAAATAATTTTTGTATTAAGGGCACCTGGGAGGAAAACAAGAAGATGTTTCCAATTCTCCTCAATGGGATGGGTTCTTGGAAGTCCTCAGCACTTCAGATCTAGAATCTAGAATCTCTTGTTGGTGTAGAAAACCCAGACAAAGATAGAACTCAAAGGGAGCTCACACAGCAAATAATGTAGAATGTGACCAAGTGTATAGATCCAGAGTGATCTAATAGGCAACAAAAGGTGAAGAATGGTAGGAAAAAACCTCCTATTTATAACAAAATATTGGGTCATTCTAGATCTTGGTGCATGATTAAAATAATGTTAACCAAATCTAGATCCACCTTTTATGGAATATTTTATTATATTTGTTGGAGGGAAAAAGTATTTAACTTGGGTCAAATCCCTTTATTTGTCAATAATAAATAAATAAATGATTTATTTATCTTTTTAAGGAAGTGGTTGAAGGATAATCAAATAAATAATGATTTATTTAATTATTTGTGGGTGTTTTGGTCATATTTAACAAGGAATATTATCTAAATAAGATTTAAATAATTATTCCTAGAAAATAATAAGATAAATAAAGGTTTATCTAATTAATTTCTTTGTTTTTTGGGTTAAACATGACTAGGAATAATAATTAAATTATGGTTTAATTAATTATTCCATGAGGAAAATTAAACAAAATAGGCTTGTTTAATATTTCCTTTTGGGGTTTCCTGTTTAGACCATAAACAACCTAATAAATGTGGTTTATTAAGTTATTTTACATAGTGAAAGCAATTTTACTTAGGGTAAAATTTGTCTTACATGGTGTACTTGGGTCCATCTAATGATAATAGGTTAGATGACCAAAAAATGGTGTAACAGATTGCCCCCCAGCGTGCGAGTGTCAGGAGCAAATCGTATGATCGAAGTACGTTGTAAGAACACAATCACTAGACAACAAAAGGGGTGTCAGAGAGAGAAATGTGAGGTAGATAGTGTGCTGAAGGACTAGACCCTGAGGAGACGAGACTCGCAGGTGCAACAAGTCTCTTTTTATGAGAGGGTACATGTGCTAAAGGCGGCGGGGGAGGCATACCTATGCCCGCCGAGACAAAGTACAAAAGAATAGTGTGTCTAGTAAACAAGGGACCGAACCATAAAGTACAACCAGCATAAACATGAGCCAGATAATAATACAATGAGGAATCCCACATACATGCTGTGCCTGGGATAACAGCCAGGACTTATACAATAATATCTGAGTACATGAGATACAAATATAACCCAAATGCCCCCTATAAGCGGGGAAGGGCTCACAAAATCTGACTGATACATGCAAATCAAAGAGGCGCTGCAAGCGGCTAAGGCCGACATCATCAAATATATGGAGCTGCATCGAGGGCTGCAATGAAGAGGTCATCCGGGCATGTGGGGGGCTACCTGCAGGGCCACCCCCTCATGAGGGCTGAGACATCTCACACACACCCGGGAATCACCAAGAGCTGCTGCGGCATCACTGAACCATCAAGTATACGGATCTCGATCGTGCTGAAAGGAGCTGGAGTGGAGAAACAATCAAGTCAAGGGGAATGAGAGATCCCTTTGCCTGATCCGAGGCACCAAACAAAAGTGGAAGCTGGGACCAAGGTACACCGCCCTCTAGACCTGTCTTCTGGAATGAAGGAGCTAATGTCGACAGAAGGAGGTCCGCCATAGGTGAGGCAATGAGATATCCTCAACTAAGACATGAGAGAAAATAGTAGAGCGACGGATAGACTAATACCAATGATGATGGTGGAATGGAGGGGACTGAGTAGCGAATGGACGACTTCCCTTGCTAGAGCATAAAGGGCATGAATGACATGGCAACGACTGACACAATATCATCAGGGATAGGGGACAGTGGGACTGAAGGTCATAATGTGCGACACAAGAGAGAAACCAAGCAATGAGGGATGAAGGACTATAGCGGGGTACAAAGGGACTCGGGATAGACTCCATGAATGTGATGATGACTCCACTTGGATGCTCTAAACAAGGGTGACTCGATGGTGCTGCCACACAGTAAAGGTCCAATGGGGGACCATGAAAACATGAGTACAAGATGGTAACTCACGACGAAAATCAACACAAACAAAGACAAGTAAGGAGGCAAAGTGGTGCCCCAAGTACAAGTGTTGTAAGTGAAGAAATGCGATTTTAATGAGAGGGGAAGTGACCTGTCTTGGAAAAAATGTGTCCTGGTGAAGTATCAAATCCCAAAAAAATGAAAAAATATGCTGGCTATCTAAAATAAAATAAAACATGCATTTCAGAAGGGAAATGCTAAGGGTAATATTTCTTAAGATAGAGTGCATTGCGAGGATTAGGAAGGGGATTGCCTTCGAAATCTTCTAAGAGGTATGCCCCCTTACCATGATCCTTAATGATGATGTAAGGGCCTAGACATAAGGAGTCAAACTTCCCATGACCAAGGACATCATGGGCTTGGTCATAAACTAGAACAAGGTCGCCTTCGTGAAACGTACGAGGCTAGAATTTTTTGTCATACTGAGCTTTGGTACGTTTCTTGGCCACTTCCATGGTTTGCAAGGCAACGCGACGGTCTTCGGAGGCGCGCTCAAGCATGATAAGTCGTTGTTCGAGAGGTTGGGCGTCAGGGAGAAGTTCAACGGCCAGATGCAGGGAAGTAATTTCACACTCGATTGGTAATACTGCCTCCTCTCCAAAAACGAGGTGGAAAGGAGTAAACCTGGTAGCGGTTTTAACAAAAGTTTGATAGGCCCACAAAGCAGGGAAGAACATAAGATGCCAGTTGGTTTTGTGCTTAACCATTCGTTGAAGCATAGTCTTGAGGATTTTTTTGACTGATTCAACTTGGCCATTACCTTGGGGGTAATAGGAGGAGGAATATTAGTGCTCAAAACCCAATAGGGAGGATAGCTCACGCCATATCTCATCTTCAAAATGACGGCCGTGGTCAGAGACCAGCTGTTTCGGAACCCCAAATCGAGCGATAACGTGGTTAAAGAAAAAGAGGGCTGCAGTAGCTGCCGTGTTGTTAAATGTTGGCATAGCCTCGGCCCATTTTGTGAAATATTCGACCGCCATGATGATATATTTATGGTTACCAGCGGATGGCGGGCGACACTCCATAAAGTTGATGGCCCATTTACAAAAGGGACCAATTGAGATGACCAGATGGAGGGGAGCTGGGGGAGCTCGCACCTTAGGGGCAAAATGTTGGCAATTGGAATAGTGTTTGACTGCTTCAATGCAATCACTGAAGAGAGAAGGCCAGAAATACCCAGCGCGCATGAATTTTTGGGTAGTAGCAAGACTGGAGAGATGGCCACCGCAAGCACTGCTATGGCAGACATTGAGGACTTGTTCAGCTTCAGCATGCATGAGACAACGATGGAGGACAGTATCTATACCGCGACGATAGAGGTAGTCACTGATAAGAAGGTAGCGAGGAGCCTGGTGTCGGATACGTCGTCGAGCATCACGATCAAGGTGAAGAGCGAAATTTTGGGTTCACAAGTAAGTGAGGATATCGCCGTACCAAGGATCGTCTGAAGTAATGGCGAATAAGTGCTCATCAGGAAAATCATCATTGATTCAAGGATCTTTTGTTTCGGTAGGTAATTGAGAAATGAGTTCATCAAGGGCTAAACCTTTCTTACTTTTGGGTGTGACAAATTCGAGGTCGAATTCTTGAAGGATGACGACCCAATAGGCGTACTTCCTAGTGAGGATGCGGCGACTCAATAGGAAATCCATGGGGTTGGAATTAGTCACAACCTTGGTGAAACACATGAGGATGTAATGACGAAGTTTTTGGACTGAGAACACAACATCCAGCGCTAGTTTTTCTTCCTATGAGTAGGAAATAGGAGGCCCTACTAGGTTCTTACTGACGTAGTAGATCACATGCTCGATACCATTATCATCTTCCTGAATAAGGACTCTAGCGATCGAATAGGTGGAAGCAGAGATGTACAGGATGAAGTCCCGATCAAAGTCGGGAGGGCGGATCAAGGGAGCGGATGTGAGAGCCTGCTTGAGGGCATCGAAAGACTCATGAGCATAGGTATCCCAAAAAAATGGGATATTGGACCGGAGGAGTCTAAGGAACCCATGTGCGGTGGTGGAATAGTTAGGGATGAATCGACGAAGAAAATTAGCTTTGCCTTGGAGACTTTGGAGCTGGCGTAGGGTACGTGGAATGGGGGGTTCAATAATGGCTTGAACTTTCAAAGGGTGAAGAGTGATACCATCCTTAGACACTATGAAGCCTAAGAGACGGCTGGCGGGAACGCAAAAGATGCATTTTAATGGGTTAAGGTGGATATTATACTTGCGACATCGGAGAAAGACGGTACGCAGATCGTGGAGGAGCTGCGCCCGATGCTTAGAACGCGCAGTGAGGTCGTCTAAATAAGCAAGGATAATATGAGCTAATTCATGGAAACAATAAGACATGGCCCGTTGAAAAGTGGCGCCGACGTTTTTAAGGCTGAATGGCATGACCTGGTAAGCAAAAGTTCTCCACGGACTGATGAACGCAGTTTTAAGTTGGTCAGCAGGACGAATAACGATTTGGTTGTATCCGGAGAAACCATCCATGAAGGATAGAACCTCATGCCCTACACACTCATCAATGATTTGGTCAATAAATGGTGTGGGGAAGTTGTCTTTGGGACAAGATTTGTTCAAGTCGTGAAAGTCCGTGCAGACACAGATGGTGCCTTGTTTCTTGAGGACGGGAACTGGGTTGGACACCCAAGTGGTGTATTCAATAGGATAAATGAAACCAGCCTGCTTGATCTTATCGATTTCGACTTTGATAACATCACGTCTGGAAGGACTAATGGGTCTCAACTTTTGTCGAACTGGGTTGGCATCGGGCCACGTGTCGATATGATGCTCGACGATGGTGGGATCGAGCCCAGGTATTTCGGAGTAAGACTAGGTGAAAATATCGCGGAATTATTTGAAAAGCTTAGTGTAAGCTTTGATTTCTTCCGGGGTGCATTGGGCGCCCAAGGTGATATATTCTTCGATTCCTGGTTTGACCGAAATGTCAATTTTAATGGTAGGAGAGATGTTGGCCATGTTTCCTTCTTCGAAAGCATTAGGTGCAGGGATGGGATTTTGAACCAATCAACTGCATTGGGAATGAAGTCTTTGGTTTCCACAACATATTGGTCATGGGACTACTGTGGGAGGAAGTATGCGTGATGGTGCATATCATCCCATGGAAAGTCAGGGTTGGTCATGGCTTCCATAATGTCTTCACCGGACTGGAAGATGGGAAGACTGGAGGAAGGAGGATCACCTGATGATGTAGTGATGTGGGACTGGTCATCTTGCGGAGAAGGGATCACCTGCGCAACGTCAGCAGATCCAAGGTCAACTGAAGGGGAACCGATAGTTTTGGTAGGTTGAAGGTTAGGTGAATTATCTCAAAAGGATGACGATAGGTACAAAATGGTGATCAAAGGCTCTGTTGGTTCGATAGCGGGAGGAGGAATGTGAATGGAGGTAGGAATATCCTCTGGTCCTATCGAAGTAGAACTCGCAGACAAGTGAGAAGGTATCTTTTCGTGCGTAGCGTTGAATTGGCGGTACGTGTCTAAGGAGGAATGATACTTGTCAAGGAGGGGACAGAGGTGGGTGTAATGGCCATGGAAATCGCACAAAGCACAAGGGTGATTTGTGCGCAAGGTTTTGAGTTTCGGGATAGAATCTGGGATAGTGACGTAGAATTCAGGGATATCAGAGTCGGGAAACATCTCGTTGACCAGGATCTTGAGGTGCGGAAATTCAGGACACGTATGGGTGGCATGACGGACAATATCGCACAAAGCACACTGGATAGCGTGCTTTGGCGGTCGAGGAGGGGTAGGGTTTGTTGGGGCAGCTTGATCTTGATTGGTTTCGCCTTTACAAGCTTTGCATTTCTTTCCTGTGGCTGTCACCACAGGGGCAGGGTCCTGGGGAGGTGCGGGGGGCTTGGTGGTAATGGACGAAGCGAGGGGGACCGGTTGAACCGGTGTCAAAGCAAGGTAGGGTTTGGGGTGACTGGGTGGGGTAGCGGCTGGAGGGTCAAGGTACTAGACGGGTATGCCCAAGGTCAGGTTAGGGAGAGAGAGGGTGGCCATGACGAGGACTGTATAGACTGCGGGAGGGGGAGCCAGGAAAGGTATCTGACCAGCGGGATAATGACTAGGAGGAAAGGCTCCGAGATGGTTAAGGCCTGGGGGAACCGATCCAGGGGGATAAAGAGGTTCAGGGATACCAGCTGTAGGAAAGGGGCCAGAAGGAGAAGGTCCGGCTGGCAGAGATGAAGGGCTAGGAGTGGGCTGCGGTGGGTGAGGTTGCATCTGAGGTTGCTGACTAGCCGAGGTGGGTTGCTTAAGGGCAGCCCGAGATGATTGCATCATGCAAACATTCGATAAGCTGGGATTAGAGAGAGGAGGAGGATGGAGACCATGAAAAGTTCCAAACAGGGAGGAATATTTTTAGACGCCGGGGGTGATCGTGGAAGGGGCCAAGTCAAGAGATCTGAGTTGCTTCCAAACTGAAGCAGACATCACACAGGTGGATGCCCCCTCATCAATTATACACCGAGAAACGTTGGCATTCCATATTTTGACTGGGATTTGGAAGGCAACGGAAGCAGGAAGCGGAGGATGTTCTAATTGATGGGCGTCGAAAACAATCATTTGGTCATTAGTAGGATCTACAGCACCCACGACAGATAGTAGAGCCTTCTTTTGGTAAGGGCATGATTGGAGGAGTTCCAATGTGGAAATGGCAGCAGGAGATTGCGCCAAATCATCTACTATGATATACGAATGAGCAGCTTGGCCAAAAGCAGCATTTCGACGTAATGGTCCCTTAGGAATCTTGGTGTGAATCTCAACTTTGGGTTGAGGGATATGTAAGGGGCCATTGGATGTCGAAAGAGGCTCTGTAGGACCTGAAGAAGGGGACTCGGGGGCAGACTGAGCGGGAGGCTTGGGGTACTGGCGAGACCGAGTTTGAAGGTGAAGGTCGATGGTTGGGGAAGGATTAGAGTTCATCATGAGGATCTGGTAATCAGAGGAACCAGAAATGGAAAGTGAAGTGGCGACCTGTCCGTCAGGTGGTTGGGTAGCCACGAATCCTTGCTAAGGGAAAGGATCAGTAAACACAACTGGTTGAGTAGTGGCCACATTAGGGGGAGCATTAGGGGAGGCATGTTGTCCGCACAATGTGGCTTGAGACTCCCACATCTGCCGCATTTTGGGTAAGAGGGGACAATCGTGGGTGTAATGACCATAAACACCGCAACACGAACAAGGCTTATTTGTGCGAAGAGGCCTGTCCCGCTTGGGCTGAGTGCCCTATTGCTGGTTAACGGTGTTAGGGTCAATACCTTGAGGGTTGGGTCCACGACTACCAGGAGCAGATTGGTTTGGATTGCCTCTCCGCATTCTTTGAGAAGAAGGGGGATTAGTCGTGCCCTGTTGTGCAAATACTTGCCCTGGAGGGGGCTGTAGGTGCTGTTGCGGGGTTGGAGGAGGCAAGGGAGATGGAAGTGCATATGCTGGAGGAGCTAGTGCACCAGGCTGTGGATAAGGGTAATGGTTAGGTTGGGCAACATTTAGGTAAGCAGGAGGTTGGGCAAAAGGAGGAGGCATGCCGTATCCTGGATACATGCTACCAGGAGGGGGAAGAATGCTAGAGGTGCTGGCCCCTCCCTGAGGGAGACCATAGCCCATAGGAGGTTGAGCATATAAATGATAAAGGGCTCCAACGATACCATTGGCGGAATGAGATGCCCTCGGGGCGTTAGCACCTCCGGGCCTGGGGAGGCCAGGAAGGACGGTATAAACATAACTAGACTGAGCATAGATTAGGTCATATTTCAAGGCTATTTGGAGGGCGGCTTCTTCGGTTTGAGGGAAATGGGAGGCGACATCTTTGCCAATGGGAGCTAAGAGAGAGCGAAGGAACCAGTCCATGTAGACCCGATCTTCGAAGGGTGGAGCTCAACATAAGCTTCGTCTTCGTCGCCATTCCTGGACATGAGTGGAAAGGCGGGTAGAAGAGTTTTTCTTGAAAGAGGTCAAAAGCTCCGTACCAGTATCGTATCAGAGAGGGAGCTGGAAGTAAGATAAAAAGGCTTGTGCAATGGTCGCAAAGGTGGTATGGGAGGAGGTGGCTTGGTCAACATACCATTTAGAAGCTTTTCCGGTAAGCGTGCGTTAGAAAAACCGAAGACGGATGGAATCATCGGTGATGGAATTGGAGGAACACCACATGTGAAAATATCGGACATGGTTGGTTCGATCTTCTCCAACAAGGCCTTCAAACTTAAGGATGTCAGAGGGGAGCTTGGTTGGCATAGCAGGCCAACCAACATCATGGCAGATAGGGTCATTGACCAACTGATTGAAATCGGGGAGGCTGAGGCCTGCAATGTACGTCAGCAAGGGTGTGGCCGAGGTAGTTCCTGTGGCGGTTCCGCTAGTAGTAGTGCCGGCATTAGGGCCGGGGGCTCCGCTAGTGTTAGGCCCTTGACCAGACATAGTGAAGGGGACAGGGGGAGAACTGGGAAGAAAAGGAGAACCCAAGGAATCAGAAGAGGAGTCGGAGTGCAGACTCGAAGGAGGACTGGCTCGACGACGGCGGGACGGAGCAGGTCGATCGACCAGAAACTGAGGGTGAAGGCCAAGAAGTCTCCGGGAAGTATGCTTTTGGGGCGCAATGATGAAAATAGAAACATGGTGCAAGGGGAAGAAGAACGACCACAAGGGCACGGAGGTGCAGAATCAAGTGATTACAATGTCGAAACAAGGGCAGATAGGTGCAGTGTCAATTGATGTTAAAGTCTTTGCCTGGCGGTGTAAACCAAGCTCTTCTTCACTTAGGGTGAGTGTGTGGCGTGCGTTAATTTTAATTTTTAAACCCTTTTCGTTTTAAGAGCAAGAGAAAAAGTGTGCTGCGTAACTGAAAATAATGCTGCAAAAACAATATATAATGCTGAAATAATAGAAAATTAACAGCTACTAGTGCATCGATTTAACCCAAAAAGGCGGGTCTCTCAAAAATAATCTAAAAGAGGGAAAAAATCTATTCAAAACACACTAAAAAGAGGCCAATAGATCTAAGGTCAAAGGGACAGGGATCTAAAGGGAAGAGCTGCTGAAAATAGGTGCAGATCACAGCCAAGAGGTAGAGGCAAGGTGGATGGAAATAAAGAGGAAATTAGCAAAAGCAGAGGGGGCAAGGAGGAGGCCCTAAAAGGAGGTCCAAAAAAAGCTGCAAGAGGTGGTTTGAAAGGAAGAAGAGCTGATTTAAAGAGATCTGAGAATGAGGGATCAGATCTGAAAAAGGGAGGGCTGAAACTCTGAAAAAACAGACAGCTGAAACAGCTAAAAACTCTTCCACAAAAAGTGGAGGGTACTGAAGCCCTAGGGGGATAGGTTCCCACTTAGATGAGCAAAAAAGATCAAAAATAGGTCTAAACAGGTGGAGAGAGAGGCTGGAAAACCCTGACAGAAGCTTCAGCAAAACCCAAAAAAATTGCAGAAAAACAACTGAAAAATGAGTAGGTCGCAGGTTCTGACCTATTTTTAGTGTAGGTCGCAGAAAAAGGGTTGAAAAGTGTGACCTGGAGGTCTAGGTCACAGTTTATGGGCTGAAAAGTGCGACCTCCAACTCCGGTTGTCCCGGCGGCAGATTTGCGGAAAATTTGTCGTCTCAGTTGCATCTGATGTCTGTCACCTGCGCAATAGGGACAGAAACACGTGGAAGTTAGAAATTTTAATGTTTTAGGGTGTTATAGGGGAAAAACACCATGAAAATAGGAAAAACAAAAATCTGAAAAGAAACCCTAGGGTCTGAAGTAGCTGGATATGCAGGAATATGAAAAACGACAGTGGTCGTAATTGAAAACCCGTGTGGAGTCGCCAATTGTTAGTATGAATCCTTTGTCGATGTGTACGAAAAAATACCACTTTAGTTACGCATAACTAATAGCCCTAACATCAAAAGTGGCTGCCAATTTCTTCAGATATGCAGTTAGTTGATCAAGACAAGAGCTGCAAAAAACCAAATCTATGCATAGAAAGACATTAAGCAGTAAAAAGAAGGGTTTGCTCCATATATCCAATAGACAAGACAAGGACAATTTTTGAAAGAATTTTTTGTATTAAGGGCACCTAGGAGGAAAACAAGAAAATGTTTCCAATTCTCCTCAACGGGATGGGTTCTTGGAAGTCCTCAGCACTTCAGATCTAGAATCTCTCTCTCTTGTTGGTGTAGAAAACCCAGACAAAGATAGAACTCAAAGGGAGCTCACACAGCAAATAATGTAGAAAAATGTGACCAAGTGTATAGATCCAGAGTGATCTAATAGGTAACAAAAGGTGAAGAATGGTAGGAAAAACCCTCCTATTTATAACAAAATATTGGGTCATTCTAGATCTTGGTGCATGATTAAAATAATGTTAACCAAATCTAGATCCACCTTTTATGGAATATTTTATTATATTTGTTGGAGGGAAAAAAGTATTTGACTTGGGTCAAATCCCTTTATTTGTCAAAAATAAATAAATAAATGATTTATTTATCTTTTTAATGAAATGGTTGAAAGATAATCAAATAAATAATGATTTATTTAATTATTTAAGGAAGTGGTTGAAAGATAATCAAATAAATAATGATTTATTTAATTATTTGTGGGTTATTTGGTCATATTTAACAAGGAATATTATCTAAATAAGATTTAAATAATTATTCCTAGAAAATAATAAGATAAATAAAGGTTTATCTAATTAATTTCTTTGTTTTGGGTTAAACATGACTAGGAATAATAATTAAATTATGGTTTGATTAATTATTCCATGAGGAAAATCAAACAAAATAGGTTTGTTTAATATTTCCTTTTGGGGTTTCCTGTTTAGACCATAAACAACCTAATAAATGCGGTTTATTAAGTTATTTTACATAGTGAAAGAAATTTTACTTAGGGTAAAATTGGTCTTACGAGGTGTACTTGGGTCCATCTAATGATAAGAGGTTAGATGTCTAAAAAATGGTGTAACACTTACCCTTAACCTGACTTTCCCCTTAACCTAACCTTAACCTTAACTTTAACTTTAACCTAACCTTAAGGGTTTAGTTAGGTTAAGGTTAGTCAGGTTACTAAACCCTTAAGGTTAGGGTAAAGTTAAAGTTAAGGTTAAAGTTAAGATAAGGTTAAGGTTAAGGTTAGGTTAAGGGTAAATTCAAAGTTAAGGTAAATTTAAGGTTAAGGTTAAGGTCAAGTTTAAGGTTAAGGTTAGGGTTAAGTTTAAGGCTAGGGTTAGGGTTAGGTTAAGGTTAAGGTAAATGTTAGGGTTAAGGTTAGGTTAGGTTATAGTTAAGGTCAAGGTTAAGGTTAAGGTTAAGGTTAAGGTTATGGGTTTAGTTAGGTTAAAGTTAAGGTTAAGGGTGAAGGTTAAGGTTACGGGTCTTAACATTAACCTTACCCTTAACCTTCACTATAACCTACCCTTAACATTAAACTTTACCTAACATTAACCGTAACCTTAACCTAACCTTAACCTTACCTTAACCTAACTTTAACCTTCACCTTCACTATAAGGATAGGTTATAGTGAAGGTTAAGGTTAAGGTTACGGTTAAGGTTAGGTTATAGTTAAGGTTAAGGATTTGGTTAAGGTTAAGGGTTAAGGTTAGGTTAACGGTAAAGTCAAGGTTAAGGTTATGGTTATGGGAAGGTTAAGGTTTTAGGTTAAATTTAAGGTCAAGGGTAGGATAAGGTTAAATTAAGGTTAAGGTTAAGGTTCTGGTTAGGTTAAGGTTTGGGTTAAGGTTAATGTTAAGGTGAAGGTTTAGGTTAATGTTACAGTTAAGGTTAAGGTTAAGGTTAAGGTTAAGGTCAAGGTCAAGGTTAAGGTTAATGTTAGGTTAAGGTTAAGATAAGGTTAAGGTTAAATTCAAGGTTAAGGGTAAAGTCAAGGTTAGGCTTAAATTTAACCTTAACCTTAAACTTAACCTAACCTTAACCTTAACTTTAACCTTACTAAACCCGTAACCTTAACCTCAACCTTAACCATAGGGTTAGATTAGGTTATATTTAAGGTTAAGGTTGAGGTTAAGGTGAAGGCTACGGGTAAGGTTAAGGTTAAAGTCAAGGTTAAGGTTAAGATTAGGTTAAGGGTAAAGTTAAGGTGAAGGTAAAGGTTTGGGTTTAGTCATGTTAAGGTTAAGGTTAAGGTTAAGGCTTAACCTTAACTTTAACCTTAACCTTAACTTTCCCATAACCATAACCTTAACCTTGACTTTACCCTTAACCTAACCTTAAGGGTAAAGGTTTAGGTTAAGGTTAAGGGTAAGCTTAAGGTTACGGGTTTAGTCAGGTGAAGGTCAAGGTTAGGTTAAGGTAAAGTCAAGGTTAAGGTTAAGGTTAAGGTTAAGGATAAGGGTAAACTTAATGTCAAGGTTAGGGTTAGGTTATAGTTAAGGTTAAGGTTAGGTTAAGGGTAAAGTTAATGTCAAGGTTAGGGTCAAGGATAAGGGTAAACTTAATGTCAAGGTTAGGGTTAGGTTATAGTTAAGGTTAAGGTTAGGTTAAGGGTAAAGTTAAAGTTAAGGTTAAGGTCAAGCTCAATGTTAAGGTTACGTTAGGTTAAGGTAAGTTTAAGGTTAGGTTAAGGTTAAGGTTAATCTAAGGGTAAAGTCAAGGTTAAGGTTATGTTAAGGTTAAGATTAGGGTAAGGTTAAGGTTAAGGTTAGGGTTAAGGTTATGGTTAAGGTCAAGGTTAGGGTTAGGTTATCGGTAAAGTTAAGGGTAAGGTTAAGGTTAGGGTTAGGTGATAGTTAAGGTTAAGGTGAATATTAAGGTTAAGGTTAAGGTCAAGATTAAGGTTAAGTATAGGTTAAGGTTAATGTTTATGTTAAGGTTTTGGTCAAGGTTAGGGCTAGGTTATAGTTAAGGTCAAGGTTAAGGGTAAGGGTAAGGTTATAGCCTAACCCTAACCTTGACCAAACCCTTAAATTTATCATTAACCTGACTAAACCCGTAACACCTAACCCTAACCTTGACCAAACCCTTAACCTTAACCTTAATATGACTAAACCTATAACCTTAACCTTAACCTAAATTTAACCTTAACCTTCACCAAACCTTAACCCTAAACTTAACCTTAACTTTACCCTTAACCTAATCTTAACCTTAACCTTTAACCTTAACCTTAAACTTACCCTTAACCTTATCTTAACCTTAACCTAACCTTAACCTTAACTTTACCCTTAACCTAACCTTAACCTTAACTATAACCTAACCCTACCTTAACCACATTAAACCCATAACCTTAGCCTTAACCTTACCATTAGCCTTCACCTTAACCTTAACTTTACCCTTAACCTAACCTTAACATTGACCTTAACCTTAACATGAGTAAACCCGTAACCTTAACCTTACCCTTACCCTTGACCTTAACTTATCCCTAACGTTAACCTTAATGATAATCTTAACCTCAGGTTAAGGTTACAGCTAAGGTTAAAGTCAAGGTTAAGGGTTTGGTTAAGGTTAAGGCTAATATTAAGGTTAGGTTAAGTTAACGTTAAAGTTAAGGTTAAGGTTAGGTTAAGGCTATTCGACCCCAAGGTGGCTATTACCTTCAAGGTCAGTCTCGATCGGTTTACAACTCGCCCCAAGTTTCTGGTTATTACCTTCAATAGCTAGGCTACACTTATACTCCACAGTCAAATCTGTACACTACTCAAACAGGTCCCACATATAATCAGGGTCAGTACCCTGGTTATCAACCCCCGTATCCTAGTTTTCAGCCACCAAATCAACCCAATTATACAACTTATACCCCCTATGGTCAGAATCCTCCAGGACAGAACCAATGGGGGCAGAATCATGCTCAACTACGCTGGAGTACAAGTACAGGTCCTTATCGGGGACCTGTCATGCCTTTCAATCCTCAATTTTCTTTCCTTGCCACATTGGAACTACCCAATGTGTCCAATTTGACCAATGATCTTATTCTTCATAATCCATATTGGCCTCCGGTTCTGATGAAGGTGCTTGGTGATTGTCCTAAATTTGAAGGCAAATCTAGAGAAGACCCCCAAGCACATGTCATGACTTACCATTTGTGGTGTTCTTCGAACTCTTGGATAGATGACTCGATCCATCTATGTCTTTTCCAGCACACTGTCACCGGCACTGCTGCTAAATGGTACATAGAACTACCCCGTGGTATTTTTCAAGACTTTTATACTCTAGCTATGGCATTCCTGATGCATTTCTAGTTACTGGTTCGTTATGAAGTTGGGACACTTCTCCTGACATCTCTGAAACAGGACAAAGCCACTCATATTTCAGATCATATTCATCAGTGGAGACGTCATCATCATCTAATCAAGTTTGACATTCTTGATCAGCTTCTAACTCACTGTTTCACTACCTCCTTTGTCAACAAGATTTCACAGGACCTTGCTATGGGGGCATGTGTAACCAAGGAACAAGCCATTGCTCGTGCCCAATACCTCGATTTAGTGTACTCTCAGTCTGGCATGTTATATGATATCTTGACTAATGCCCTGCGGCCATGGACCTCTAAAGCACCAGCTACCCCAGCGGTTGACTATGTTATTGGTTTCATCTCTCAGAATTCTTGTAAGTCTTCTAATGGGAAGCAGAAATCAAATTCTTCCAACAATTTTTCTCCTCCAACTACTCTAGATTCTTGTTAGACCATGGAGGTCAATATCATTCAGGCCAATCCTGCAGACAAGGCTTCTAAAGGGAAGAAGAAGGGCAAAGGAAAGGCCAAATCCAATGCCCCGAAACCAGAATCCTCCAAACCATGTGCTAATGATGGTTTGCAATGAAAAATGAAGTACCCTTGCCTGATCTGTGATGAATACCACTACACCAAGGATTGTCCCCGATGATCCGAGGTTAGTCAACTTCTTAAAGGCTATAAGGGATATCCGACAGTTCTTAAAGAACCTTTTCCATCTCAGTCGACCTAGATGGTCAAACAACCTTCACCATCTGCACTATTTGGGTCTTAGGTTTTCATGATGAATGATACTGCACCTATTTCTATTTCCACTCGGTCAAAGGATTATGATGGATCACGCTAGATAGCTGGGAAAGAAGTCGTTGATGACCTGCCTCCCCCACCTACCTCTGGTCCTCTTGAAATTGAGAAGCCTAGCGCTAAACCCATTGTATGGCCACCTTCCAAAGGTGTTCTCCGAAAGTATTCCTATAATCCAAACGCCCCTACAGCTCAGCATTATAGCATATATGAGGATTTGGCATAGGCACCCTCCATAATTTCCATGTTGGAAGTGCTTCAAAGTTTCCCATCTCAACGAAAAGCTCTATTATCTGCAATCGGTGGAATTGATCCTGCTGATTCTAGCGTTCTCACCTTCGATCTAGAGAATTTCGTCCCTCGACTTCTGCACCAGATTTCCCTTGTTATAAAATTTGGCATCAATGGCCTCAATATTCACAGATTCATTGTGGACGAAGGTGCCTCTACCTACATTATGTCATCTTCTTGCTGGAAAGCCATCGACTCTCCAGCCCTCACTTCATCTCCAAATGCCCTCAAGGCATTCGATGGAAGGGACTCAAAACCCTTAGGTGTTCTCGAGAGTATACCAATCACATTGCAAGGTAAAATAGTTAACGTTGAAGTGGAAGTTGTTGATGCCAAACTCAACTACAATCTCCTACTCGATCACAGTTGGACCCACACCATGTTGTGCGTTCCATCCACCCTCTTTCGACTTTTGAAGTTTCCACATGAGTGCAAGATTATTACTGTTGATAAGTTGTCCTTCTTTACCTCATCCTCTGAGAACAATGTGCCATATGTGGATCAAATTCCTAATACCCCTGACAGTATAGGACCTGGTATTTTCAAGGACCCCGTTCACATAGGTATTTTTCCCATTCCACCACCGAACACCATTCAAGTCAACATGATCTCTAGGTCGGATGACCCATGGATCATCCCTTCTCCTGAACAGGTTGCCTCTTTTGGAGAATCGATGCCTTTGACCCCAGTTGAAATCAATTATTGTGAGATCGTTGCCGCATTAGATCCTCCTCTTGCTGAAAATTCTCCTTTGAGCACGGCTCTTGATGTTTATTCTCAATCCCCTTGGCTCGGCGATGCAAATTCACCCGATCCTTTGAGAGAAGTTTTTCCATCTGACGAAGCTATCATGGAGGCTATGTCTCTCGAAGATCTGCCATGGAGCGATGGACATCATCATTCCTCGTTCATGCCTAGCATGGGGGCAATGTCTAATTTTCTCGAGTGTTTTGCATCTCAGGTTCCCTCTCTGCCTCTCCAAACACCAATATTGACTCATGAAGTACTTTCGAAAGGAAATATGAGTAATATTACCCAAACGATGCCTATCTACATCTCCGTTAAACCGGGGGTCATCGAGAACATCCACGTGGGAGTCACTTGTTCTCCCGATGAGATTCAAGTGTACACTAGCCTTTTCTACAAATTTCGAGATGTTTTTGCATGGTCTTATGAAGAGATTCTAGGGATCGATCCGAGTATCATCATGCACAAAATTCCCACCTATCCTGGTGTGAAGCCTGTGCGCCAGCGTCTGTGCCTAGTGCATCCTCGAAAAACCGCTGCTATAAAAGTAGAAGTTGAGAAACTTCTTAAAGCGAGCTTCATATATCCGATCCCTCTGACAGACTGAGTTTCCAATATTGTCCCTGTGGATAATAAGCAAGGCACAATTCGAGTCTATGTTGACTATCGAGATATCAATCGGGCTTGCCCTAAGGACAACTATCCCACCCCCCTAATAGATCAGAACATCGATGATTGTGCAGGGAGTGAGATCTTTTCTCTTATGGACGATTTCTCGAGTTATAATCAAATTAATATCCTTCCATCCGATCAACATAAGACTGCCTTCATCTTCCAGTGGGGATAATTCTCCTACAAGAAGCTCCCTTTCGGCTTAAAAAACGCTAGGGATACCTTCCAGCGTGCCATGTCCTACGCCTTTCATGACATACGTAACATTGTTCAGCCGTACCTGGATGACCTTCTGGCTCATTTAGCTCTATGCGAGGACCATCCAGAACATCTCCACCAGATTTTTCTCCGCTGCAGATGTTACAACATTAGGCTTAATCCTCAGAAGTGTGTCTTCTGCATTGAATCTAGTTGGCTTTTAGGATTCATTATCTCTAAGGACGGAATTTGCCTTGACCCTCTCAAGTTCAAGGCTATTGTTAATCTTCCCTCCCCATCCTCATTGCATCAAATTTAGAGTCTTCAAGGGAAAGCAAATTTCTTACGTATCTTTATCCCGAACTATGCAGAGGTGGCTAAAGGGTTTACACGAATTCTAAAACAAGACATTCCCTTCCATTGGAACACGATTTCTTAGCAATCCTTCGATAACCTTAAGATGTTTCTTGTCAATGCTCCATTAATACATCCTCCCAACTATCATCGTGACTTTACCCTCTATTTGGCTGCCGCATTCAGCACAATTGCCATGGTTCTGGTACAGGATGATGATGACTGAAACTAACATGTGGTTTATTATCTGTCTCAGAATCTCCTCGACACTAAAACGCGTTATGCCCATGTCGAGAATTTGGTGCTTTCTGCGGTCCAGGCTATTCTGTGGTTTCACCATTACATCCTATTATGCACGGTAACTATGATTTCTGACTACAACCCCATGACTTACATTTTGTCTCGACAATTTCTTGGGGGCAAGTACTCCAAATGGATTGTGATCCTTCAAGAGTTCGATTTGGAGTTCACTACTGCCAAATTGAAAAAGTCACTGGTTTTTGCCAATCTCATCTGCTCTCTCCCTACCGACTTTGTTCCGTCTCAATCCGAGGATCATATCTCGGATGAAACTCTCTTCTTAATCAGCACTCTTGATCCATGGTACGGTGATATCATCATGTACCTCCAAACATCTACCTTCCAGTCCGAGTTAACGAAGGATGATAGACGTTGTGTTCGACTCTAGTCACAACCATATCGCATTGTCGGAGATACCCTATATCAGGTCAGAGTCGATTCTATACTCTGCATGTGTTTGACCTTAGAAGAGGTTGACAAAGTTCTGAATGACTGTCACAGTGGCACCTATGGCGGTCACATGTCCAGTTATGCTACTGCCTAGAAGATTCTGTGTGTGGGTTACTTCTGGCTGTCTATATTTAAAGACTGTATTGTTGCAGTATGAAAGTGTCATGTGTGCGATATCTTCCAACGCAAGATGCGTGCGCCACCCCTCCCATTACATCATGTCATTACCATGGCCCCTTTTTCCAAATGGGGAATTGATTTTATGACATGTAACCCTCACTCGGCTGGGGGGCATGCTTATATCATCGTTGTCGTAGATTACTTCACAAAGTGGACTGAAGAAATGCCTACATTGGCCGCAAATGGTAAGACAGCTGCTCAGTTCATTTTCAACCGTGTGATCACGCGTGTCGGCATTCCTCAAGCCATCGTCACTGATCATGGCTCTCATTTTTGGGACTACATGATGGCAGAGCTGACATTGAATTTGGGCTTGTGTCACGACAGCTTGACGCCATATTACCCCCAGAAAAATGGCCAGGTTGAATCTGTGAACAAGGTGCTTGTGACAATGCTTCAAAAAAAAATCGGTATACACAAATCGAATTGGCATCTCCAATTGTTCGTAGCTCTCTGGGCCTACTGAATGTCAGTGAAGAGTGTGACCGGATTCACACATTTCCACTTGGTGTATGGTCTGGAAGCTACTCTTCTAGTTGAATGTGAGATCCCTTCACTGAAATTGGTTGTGGAATTACTGCCTGGCACTTTCCCGGAGGAAGAACGTCTCCGATATCTGGAAAGATTGGATGAAACTCACCGCTTGGATGCTTTGGTTATCGAGGCACAGAAAAAACGAGTTAAATCTCATTTCGATCAAACGGTTTCTCCACACTCTTTTATCGAAGGGGACCTCTTCTTCTTATATGATCAATTCCATGACAAGATTGGGGCAAGAAAATTCCAACCTATGTGGCATGGGCCCTGTATCGTTAAACGCATATTGAAAAATGGGGCTTATAAGCTGATCAATTATGAAGGTCTTCCTTTGGCACATCCTAGAAATGGGTTGTACCTGAAGAAATATTATGCTTGAATTATTCTTGTGTAGTATATGTACATAGGCGATTTCTTCATTTTTGTGCATGTGTGGTGTCGTGTGCTTTGTAAGCATTTTCTGCTAATTGGGTATTCCTGATTGTGCAGATGTCTATTACTCCTTATGTCGGTTTCGTGGATGGTGCCTCCTGCAGTACTATGAATCTGTCTTTGGTAGCCTAGGTAATCTATAATCCTGCTGGTGAGTTAGTTAATTTACAAGGTGTTTTTCTAGGGCCTACTACAAATAATGTCGCAGAATATAGTGCCGTTTTGGAATTATTGAATGACACCGTTAACCTTGGTATTCATGCATTACTTGTATATCTGGACTCACAGCTTCTAGTGTTACAGCTCAATGGTCATTATTCATTTATGAATCCATGCATTTTAAGACTGTATCTACGTATTAGTTGACTGGAAATAAATTTTGATTACATCACATATTAGCATATACCCAGATGAATGAATGCATTAATAGATGTTGTAGCTAACATGGTATTAGATAGACATTTACGCAATTTGTAAAAACATCATCATATGTGAGAAAGATCCATGTAGGAATATATATATATATATATATCGAATGTTTGTAGCATATAAAATCCAAAAAATATGCATGTTTGTTTTAATTACATCCGGAGACAACATGTCTCTCAAAAATATGCAAATAAAAGCCTAGGTGACTAATCAGCGTGGTGCTCATGGTAGCACATCACTGCTGGCACCAATCACCTCAGTAAGCGATGGAGATGACTCGACACCCCTACGGTGTGCCTCTAGTAAGCCATAGGGACATCAGCTAGGTGAGCATAGTTCGGAACCCCATGAGAAATCCCCTCGAGGTTCTATACCAGTGCATCCCCCTCACCTCCCTCACCTTGAGGGTCGTAAGTGAGTGGATTCCTCCTCCCTATTGGAAACATCCCAACAGGCCTCTCAGGGTTGACATCTGCATAAATATAGGATCAATTTTTAGAACATGCATGTCTACCAAAAAATCATAAAATTCATAAAAATCAAAAAGAGTCTTACGCAACTCCTCATCCTAGTCCTCTCCTTCCAGGAGCGGAAGGTATGGGTCTCCTATGAAATCAGTGCCCACATAGGGCCATTCCTCTACGACGATCAGTTTTCATCACATCCATCCAAAGAACTCGGGCCGCCATGACATTTTTTGGTCGCCCCCTGCCCTGGGCATCAATACTGCCCATTGAGCCATCTGTGACTCTCTCAATGGTGGATCTGGGACTATCAACCCCTGGCCCTGGAATATAGGTAGCTTTTCTAGGATGAACGATACCAACATGGACCCGTACCCAAACTACTTCAGTTTGGCATTTTTGTATTTGGTCAATTTTTGTTTGATGTTCATCGTTAAGGCTGTGGCCCAATCAAATACTGTTGGGTTCATGCACTCTGATGCCAGGAGGAGCTGTGTTTTGGAAGCCTCATGTAGCACCTGTGACCCCGCAGCCTGCGTAATGGTATGTATCACCACTTTGAGTGCTAGATCATGAATAGTATGAATATCAACTTTTCCACTACCTGATCCAGTTTGTGCCCTTGGGCACACCCTCTGCATGACCATTGCCATTTTTTCACCAGAGGATCTGGTACCTATCATAAGTGGAACTGGACCTCTGTGGGACAATCTAGTAAGGAAGTAGACATCGGACACTTCAAGTTCAAGTACTTGATCTCGAAGTTTAAACTTCTCTTCGTCCTCATCCCATATACTTATAAAATATTGTAACAATTCAGGATGTTCCCTGAGACATGGTGTTAAGAATAATTTCTTTAAATCATAGTTTTAAAGAGCATTCATGCATTTCTCATTCTCCATTGCTAACTCATCTTGTTCACTATGCTCCATTTCTTTCTATTCAATCACCATTTTTGTTTTACACCTGCATCAAATTGGTCATAAACACATTGTAAGGTCCCTTAGGCATTCAAGAATTCAATTAATTGGTTCAATTTTTGTGAAATTTGAGCGAAATATTAGGTTGCGCGGTTGGAGTGACTATTTTGATGACAGTCATGCCACCTAGCATGACCCCTTTGCGAAAAGATCTCGATTGGCACGAGTCCATGCCTGATACCCATGCTAACCACAGAAGCCCTAAATTTGCAAATCCTCCCCTCAAGGATGCCAAATCACAATGGAAAGCTATAAAATATGGCTTAAAAAATGGACAATGGAATCGGCTCTTACTTGGAAAAGACAGGATCTGGAATGGTGCATTGGATCAGCCACAATCATCACTGCAAGATTGCATGGAAATAACTCACTATCGCTCTGCACAAAAGGTAAAAAGTAAAAAGTAAATATTTTTTTACTATTGGTCATATTTATAACTTTTCGAAATCAAAATTAGGTTTTGGAGCTTATTTTTCTGATATTTTATCATATTTTTGTCAAAAAATGGGTTTTACATTACTTTTTGTGTAGCGACAGGTTTTCACGCGACTAGGACAACGAGACAAGTTTCATTTTATACTTTTTAAGACTTGGTAAAAACACGAAAAAGTCACTACTGGAGTCATCTTTTAGCTCTTTCTGACTCTCTAAAACAGAAAATATTGCCGAGTCGCTTGTCGTTTTGAGCTCGTTAAATTGGCTGTGAAACGACATCTACCTAGTATATGTTTACCCCTTTTTCGGGCTGGGATAGATTATTTACGTAAAAGGAATACCCTAGCCTATCGTGACTAGGAGGTTATCTCAGACATAGTTTTCTACCTTTACGTAAAAGGAATACCCTAGCCTATCACGACTAGGAGGTTCTCTCAGACATAGTTCTCTACCTTTTCGGATTTGCGAGACTATCTACAAAAAGGGACTACTGGAGTTTTCTTTTCCGTCATCTTTTCAAACTCTCTAAACATGAAAATATGTCGAGTTATTCCTTTGTCAAACTCATTAAAAACTAATGACATCAGACTCCATCGTAATGAAATTACTCGAGTTCCTCCTTCCTAGGGCTTTTTAAATGTACTAGGTTGGATTTGTCCGAAGGACAAACTTATATTGCAAGCATATGCTATCCCCTTCAAGCTTGTTTCCAAAAATAATTGGGGTACTCGCCATAAATGGTGGGGGAAAATGAAACCAATAACACCTTCATGTCGGTAGTATGTCACTCTTGAACATGGCACTTGTCTGTATTCATGTCGGGTTGGGGACATCTCATCTCATTATCTGCTTACCTTCGTGGGTCTGGGTAATCTCTTTTGACCGCTCATTTGCTATTTTCCATGTCACATGACCTCAGTTCCTTTGATGTCAAATACTACCAAATCTAGTGTCGTGCCGCCAATATGTTCAAGAGAAGTTGGCCTTTGGCGTTTTCAACCTCCCTCTGATTCTCTACTGATCTTGATTCACAAACATCATGTTCCTCTGTCTCACTTCGATGATGTGGGAAACACTATGGCCCACCTTCGATCAAGGTCACTTCCTGTCGACTTCGGCTCATTATCCAGGAAGCTGATCTAGAGACTCCCTTTAGGTACCTTGGAGCCTGCATGCCTCAATGGCAGGTTCTTCGCATTCGACGCAAGGTTTTCATTGTTGGCCTTCGATTGGATGATTCTGCTGGTGTTCGATGCTAGCTCACAGTTCACATTCCATGGATTGTACCTATAGTACGTTGAGGTCCATCCTCGTATTGGTGGTTCCTCTCGCATCTGTTAACGACTTTCATTATTGGCTGGTAATCAGACGATGTTCTTGCATGTTCGAATTCAACTCACTTATTCACATGCTCGGACTTGTACTCTGTTCGGGTCAAGATGGAGTGCAAGACCCTGAATTTTGTCTGATAAAATCCAGGCTGCAGATTCTGTGTGGATTTCATGATTAGTTACATGACTCATTTGATTGGATGGATGCGACCATACCTGAGTCTACTTGTTGATCCTTCTTTGCTGGATGGTTGCATCCACACCTTGGATCCCGGTTATTGTACACTCTATTATGGATGGTTGCGCCCATACCACATATCATGTATCAGATATATAAGTTGTATTTGTATTTACAGGACTTTCGACAACAGTGTTTTCAGTTGGGCGCGTTCTCATAAATCATTGCACCCCTCCCTCTCTCTCGGACCTCATGCTTTAGGGGGAATCTGTTACACAGAATTTTGTCACCATCCCTGCAATCACTCATCCCATACATTGGAGGACTATTCCCATGACCCGTGAATAGTAAAATGTCCTGAAACCACCTTCATGGCATCCTCTTGCATAAGGACAAACATTCTCCTGAAGAAAATTTCCTCTAAAAAACCCTAAAAATAGATGTTTTAGCCTTGGCGCGACTAGCTAGTTCATCCCTCGCGCCAATGGGGGAAATCCACACTAGAGGGCATGCCAACTGGTGCTCTATCCCTATGTTTCACTCACTCCAAGTTTATTAAGGGACGTTTCTTAAAAATAAATGGAAGAAGTTTGATTCTAACAAACTCCAGAATGAATCATCAAAAGGAGTTGAGTGGTTTGGCTCTGGATCTCCATGTATAGGAAGTGGTTTTCCACCTATCATGGAACCTTCCTAAGAGATAGGGCCTATCCCATGATTATAGGAATCAAAACTTCCTTTCCTCCATATATAAAATATTTCCCTCTCCATTAGCAATCTAGCTAAACTTGTAGGAAGGAAACTATAGCTAGGAAACGATTGAGAGCTAAGCCGAAGAGAATCTTGTAAGAGAGAGAGCTTCGTCTAGATTCCTGACAGGCTTTGTTGAGACACGCTCCGCTGCAAGCCCCACCGAAGGAAGATCATAGCATCAGAGAATTTGGTTGGAATCTCCCTTTTGTCATTTATAATATAAGCGACTTTGATTTTGGTTCCATTCACGCAATCATTTCTTTATGTAATGCAATGAATTATATCCTCTCTGACTGATATATAGTTACATGATTTAGATGTTATGTTGTATGTCATCGTTTCCCTGCATGTGTACAGGTGTTCGGACATGTCGAACAGAAGGATTTTGATCTGTCAAGCGAGGGACAGGAAACATCATATTTTCTCCAACGACAACTGCGTGGGATTTGAGGTAGGATACTCATCACGATATTTGTCTTTTTTTAACTAGGAACCAATGTCATTGCGTGACTTGATTGTTGCTAGACCCGATCTGGGCTAGTGGGATCACCTCTGTCCGCAGAGGGGATTTACCTCCTCAACAAGGTTAGGTTAAGGTTAAGTTTATGGTTAAGGTTCACGTTAAGGTTAAGGTTAAGGGTTTCATTAAGGTTAAGGGTAAGGTTAAGGTTAACAGTAAAGTTTAAGGTTAAGGTTAAGGTTAAGGGTTTGGTCAAGCTTAGGGTTAGGTTATATTTAAGTTCAAGGTTAAGGTTATAATTAAGGTAAGGTTAAGATAAGGTTAATATTAAGGTTAACGTTAAGGTTAGGTTAAGGTTATGGTTGAGGTTAGGTTAAGGTTAAGGTTAGGTTAAGGGTAAAGTTAAGGATATGGTTAGGGTTAAGGTTAGGGTAAGGTTAGGGTTAGGTTAAGGTTAAGGTTAGGTAAAGGTTAAGGTTAAGGTTAAGATTAAGGTTAAAGCTAAGGGTTTGGTCAAGGTTAGGGTTAGGTTATAGTTAAATTCAAGGTTAAGGTTAGGTTATGGTTAAGGTCAAGGTTAGTGTTATGGGAAGGTTAAGGTTAAGGTTAATGTTAAGTTAAGGTTAAGGTTAGGGTTTTTTCAAGGATAGGATTAGGTTATAGTTAAGGTGAAGGTTAAGGTTAGGTTAAGGTTAAGGTTAAGGTTAAGGTTAAGGTTAGGATAAGGGTAAAGTCAAGGTCAAGGTTAGGGTTATGTGAAGGGTAAGATAAGGTTAGGGTTAAGGTTCGGTTAAGGTCAAGGTCAAGGTTGAGATTAAGGTCAAGGTTTGGGTTAGGTTATAGTTAATGTTAAGGTTATGTTAAGGGTAAATTCAAGGTTAAGGTTAGGTTAAGGTTAAGGTTAAGGTTAAGGGTTTGGTTAAGGTTAGGTTAAGGTTAAAGCTAAGGTTATGGTTAGGGTAAATTTAAGGTAAGGTTAAGGTTATGGTAAGGTTATGGTTAAGGTTAATGATAATTTTAAGGTTAAGGTTAAGGTTAAGGGTTTAGTTAAGGTTAAGGTTATGTTAAGGTTAAGTTTAATGTTAAGGGTTTGGTCAAGGTTAGGGTTAGGTTATAGTTAAGGTCAAGGTTAAGGTTATGGTTAAGGTAAGGTTAAGATAATGTTAAGGGTAAGGGTAAGGTTAAGGTTAGGTTAAGGTTATGGTTAAGGTAAGGTTAAGGGTAAAGTTAAGGTTAAGGTTAGGTTAGGTTAAGCTTAAGGTTAAGGTTAAGATAAGGTTAAGTTTAAGGTTAGGTTAAGGTTAAGGTCTAAGGTTACGGGTCTTAACATTAACCTTCACTATAACCTACCCTTAACATTAACCTTTACGTAACCTTAACCTTAACCATAACCATAACCTTAACCTTGACCTTAACTATAACCTTAACCTTAACCAAACCCTTAAAGTTAACCTTAACCTTAACCTTAATGTTAACCTTAACCTTGACCTTAAATATAACCTAACCCTAACCTTGACCATAACCTTAACCTAACCTTAACCTTTTTTTTTATCATTAACCCTAACCATAATCGTAACCTTTAACTTAACGTAACCTTAACCTTAACCTTCATCTTAACATAACTTTAACTTGACTAAACCCGTAACTTGAACCTTAAACTAACCTTAACTTTGATTTTACCCTTAACCATAACCTTAACCATAACCTTTACCTTAACGTAACCTTAACGTTACCCTTACTTTAATCTTACCCTTAACCTTTACCTTTACCTGAACCTTGACTTTACACTTAACCTAACCTTGACCTTAACCTTAACTTTAACTTTACGATAAGAGTTATGGGTTTAGTCAGGTTAAGGGTTTGGTCAAGGTTAAGGTTAAGGTTACGTTAGGTTAAGGTTAAGGGTAATTTTAAGGTTAAGGTTAAGGGTTTGGTCAAGGTTACGCTTAGGTTAAGGGTAAAGTCAAGGTTAAGGTTAGGTTAAGGTTAAGATTAGGGTAAGGTTAAGGTTACAAGTTTAGTCAGGTTAAGGTTAAGGGAAAGGTTAAGGCTAAGGTTAAGGGTTTTGTCAAGGTTATGGTTAGATTAATTTTAAAGTTAAGTTTAAATTTAGGTTAAGGTTACGATTATGGTTAAGGTTAGGTTAAGGTTAGGTTAAGTTTAAGGTTAAGTTTAGGTTAAGATCAAGGTCAAGGTTAAGGTTAAGGTCAAGGTTAAGGGTAAAGTTAAGGTCAAGTTTAGGGTTAGGTTATAGTTAAGGTTAAGGTTAGGTTAAGGGTAAAGTCAATGTTAACCTTAAGCTTCACATAACCTTAATGTTGTAGGGTAAAATGCTTGGGTTGTTGGTTAACGTATATCCCTCTCAGGGCTTTCGGGTGCCTGAGGCAGACAGTAAGATTAGCTATATATTTCACAAAGATGGCATATGAATGTTCATATTAACTTAAAACAACTTGATGGAATGCGATAGAAAATTACCTCTTTGATGATCTTGGAGTCCCTTGGAGAGCACTAGGTAGCGAAACTAGAGTCCTTCTTCACCGGCTCCAAATCTTAGTCCTGCAATCAATGAAAGCACCCATGTAATTTCTAACATAACATATATCCTATCAATTAATACAATATATAATAAACATTTAAAATATGCACATCCAAGCCATTCATCTCATGCTAAATAAGTGATTAAACAATAACGATGATATTAACGCATAGAATGGACAAAATAGATACAGTTCTATTGATTTATGAAAAAGGAGGATTACAACCGTCGGTTGCACCAAGCCCTCCTCAGCCTTCCAATCTCTCTATCTCTCAAAGCGGCGATGTCTCGATCAAAAAGATCTCAATGAACCTCTTTGAACTTTTACCTTCACACTACAACAATGATCTCTACTTCACAAGTATGTAAAACTTTAGCAATCCTTCAACCTTGAACAAAGAGCCTTCAACTCCATTTTATAGGAGAGGGAGAGAGAAATCCTTGCCCTTCTCTTTCTCCCAGTTTTGAATAGGAAAAAACCAAGATTTTTCTCTAACCTCTATGCTTTTGCCTCTTTGAGAGTTCAGTTTGTTTATGGCAATGCCCAATAAGAGTTCAGTGCTTTGCAGTTTCCTTTTTTTACTGACCCTCTTGTGAGAAAAAGCTGGAGATTCAAATCATTGTCCACGGGTTTTTCCCATTTCAAACTTAAAAAAGGGTAACGCTGCCCTCTAGTTTAAACAGAGCGTTTCCCTAGCCACTAACGCAGCACATTCACTGATTAGCTGTGTTCTAGCGCTCTCGTGTTGTGATAGAGAGGCGTTACCTTGGCAGAAATAGGTTTAATTTAGGTCTTTGTACTCCTTCCATATTTTTCTTCTCCTCTGAGCTGACGAGGAGGTATTTTGACCTGTAACAGATGCCCCCTAAAGTGTGAGTTCAGAGATGAAGACGATGGCTGAAATAATTTACAATGTGTGTAGTAGAGATAAAGAGATTGATAGACTAAGGAAAACTTGAAACAACAACATATGTCAGAAAATATAGTATCTGCCTTGAGTCAGGAATTCCCATTATTAGTAGCTTAAACAACATTATTTCTATAGAATAGAGATATGAAGAATATGTCCACTGATAAGCACAATGTGGAAGTGTCTGTCATAACAGGATCAGGCTGAAGAAGCTGTCTCCATAAAAAATATCGCAACTTGGGGAAGGAAACACAACTTTAATGATGTAGCCTTTGCCCCAAGGTCTTGACCGCCGATTCACTTAAACTGCATATTCCTCAACATGTGAATGAAGGAGTTGTCATCAAACATGTGATAAATCATCTGATTACCAGTCAATAATGAAACTATTAACAGACGCGAAGGTGGCCACCGATAATGATGATGGTCCCTAACATGCACAATACAATCTAGCGAGTGTGAATAAAATGAGTTGAAGTTGAACATTCGTAGAATCATTCGACTAGGAGCCAATGATGAAGACCCCTGATCAAATAGAAGAATACCTACCACTGATGTCTGCAAGTATCTAGGTATTGATGGGTTTCTGGATCAACTTCCTAGATAACATGTTGAAGTCGTAGGAAGAGACCTGTTGAAAGGTAGGCACTGAGGCGTCCTACATCAATCAACATGAAACGGAAACCAAATGATGTTGTTTATGATTCAAGATAATGAAGAGGAAATGGGCATGTTGGAAGACAAATAATTTTTGGCATAATGAGCGGTTTGGTTGATGACAGGAGCAGTAGATAGCGAGATCTACTTGAACAATAGAAGGCAGTCTAGCAGGGTACTAGGCAGCTGAAGCTTGATGAACACCAAAGAGTGTGTTAAGATTTTATTGGTGCAGGGACACTGGGAAATGAAGGCTAATACTCATAGATGGTAGGGTTCGGCTAACTGTGAAAGAATTTTCTGGGAAGTGCCATGTTCAAAAATTTCTCTGCCAAATTGACCTTTCTGAAATGTAATAGAGGTAATATCCATTTTGTCCAACCTTTTTCCCCATCTGATTAAGTTTAACGAATCTAGACAAGTAAACTTGGTTAATTTTTCATATTTAGAGAGTCTGAAAAATGTCAGAAAAGACAACTCTACGCTCCATCTGATTAGGTTTAACGAGTCCATACGAGTAAACTCAGTGAATTTTTCATGTTTAGAGAGTCTGAAAAATATCATAAAAGACAACTCCACGCCCCGTCTGATTAGGTTTAACGAGTCTAGACGAGTAAACTTGGTGAATTTTTCATATTTAAAGAGTCTGAAAAATGTCAGAAAAGACAACTCCATTGGGGTACCTTTGTCATGTCTTGATAACCGGGCACGACAAAGGGAGAATAGTAAGCCCGAAACAATTCATTTTCTGTAAGTTAGTCCATCGAAACCGGAAAAGTGATAAATCTATGTTCGATGGACGTCTACCTCATTTTTTTATGAGTACAAGGAGACGGAGTAAACTTAGTACTCTTTGTGAAATTTTAACGAGTCCAACAAAGAAAAACTCGTTGCCTCTGTGAAATTTTAACGAGTCATGTCGAGAAAACTCGATTACTTTTTCAGTTTAAAGAGCTTTTAAAAAGAGAAAAGAATGGCTCTGTATTTTATGTCGTGGTAGTTTAATGAGCCTGACAAAGGCTACTCGGGTTTCAGTTTTATGAGCAAGAAAAATATTCCTAAAAATAAAGCTCAGTGCTTCTTCATAGTTTTAACGAGTCTGAAGAAGAAAAATCTAGGTTTTTCGGATTAACGAGCAAGAAAAAGACCATACAAAAAGAACGCTCGATATCAACTTCGTATAAGTTTCACGACTTCGAAGGAGGGAAATCGAGGTTTTTTGGATTAACGAGCCAGAAAAATTCCATAAAAAGAATGCTCGATAAAACATGAGTATGTCTGCTCATAAATCTTGATCACTCATCAGAACATCAGTACCAAATATCAAGAATTGCGACACATGCGTAGCAAGAATTCATGACTTTGCTGACTAGCTTAAGAGAATCATGCCCCACAAATGGCTATAAGAAGGTCAGAAGGCCTTCATTTTCACTTTGATGAGTGCTGTGAAGAAGCTCTGGGGTGAAAAGGGGTGAAATCTTCAGCTGATGATTACGGTCAATCCGGGCAACGATTTTCCTTCCCGTGAGATCCAAGTAAGAGCTAGAACCTCCTACTATCATTTAATTGTCTTTTTGTTACTTTTTTCTGGTTCAAAATGGAAAATTTTAGAGGCCCTAAAAAAATGCTTGTGCCTAACACGGGCCATTATTATTTTAGGCGCGTTAAATGCATAACCCGTCAAGGGATACCGCGTTAGTGCGCTTTGTTTTGCACTAGGGCCTATGTTAGGCACACCATGTTTTTTAGCAAATCGATTTATACTGTTTTGAAATGGTCCAGGAAAGTTTTGATAGGTTGAAAAAGTTGCTTGTGCAGGTATTCAACTGTTAAACATGAGTATCTCGCGAGAGAGAGAACATGCACAGCAATAACGAGAGATGGTGATGGATGCTGCAAGCTTGATGGCTCTCCGCAAGTGCGGATTGCTAAAATATGCCCGCTTAGAATTGATGAGGGGTCAAGAGGACCTCCAGAGGTGGCTAATCCAGCAATGGGATGTGTTGTAACTCCTAGAGACAGCCTAGAGTTGCCATAGACCAGTGCCTAGGACATCTTATATAGCAGAGAGACACGATTATGTAGTGAGAAGGATCTCATCAAGACCAAGCTCTCGGACTATTTATTTTCAAATGAGAAAACTAAAATTTCAATGGTATCCAATATTTCAGAAGCTTAAAGCTGAAGAGACCATTCTGAATAAGCAAGATATTAAGTCCCAACATAAATGCACAAGACAATTCCAAGACCGTCTGCTGTAGCAAAGGTTGGATTCTCGAATAGTTCACAGAGAAGGATGATATAAAAGATGTCTACTGAGAATGTAGAAGAAAGGAGATATTAACTACTATAAAGATAGTATTCAGAAACATACATTAACATGTAGTGGGCTTAAACATTAAGAATCCATACATGATAACCACATTCGTAAATAGTACTTCATAACATTCAATATAGCAGAAATGTGAATGGGGTGAGAATGGAACAACATATTACACCTGAGCCATATTTAAAGTGCTGAGGAGCTAATGAAATAAGTATCCACAGGGATAAATTCATAACAGAAAGCAGCCAACAACTCGCATTCCAGAATGTAATACCAGATATATGGATATAAACAAAATGAATAACAACACTACAACACACCAGAGAGAATAACACACTGCGACTAATCGATGCCAGAATCCTTATCCGAAACAAAACTCCCTTTCATTGAGGCCCTACGGGCTCTTTGCATGCATATTGGGACGTTTACAAAATAACCAATTAAGAAGATCTCATACAGTTACTTTTTCTCAAAATTTTGGAACCCTTCTTTCTTCTTTGATCTACCTTATATAGGATTCCTTCCATTTCAGCGAGAAGACATTTTGGGGAAAATATCTTCTTCGCATGGGAAAAATTTGTTAGATGTCATTTTCATAACAACAAAATTTCGTGATGGGGAATCAAGCCTCCCATCATGTGTAAACAGGCCCCAGGCCATTTTCAAAACTGAAATTTAAACAAATGTTTGGCGTAAAAAGTAAAATGCAAGAGTGGGGGAAAACAACCCACTCGGAACTTTAAAAGAAATAAACTAAATGAAATTGAAATAGGCCGTTAAGACCATATCATGAGTTAATAGAAAAATCACTGGCGAGGCTGAGTGGAAGCAGTTGCTGATTCAGGCGGAGGCATGTTAGCGGACGAACTGGTATGCTCACTCATAAACTGTGTCAGTCTCTGTTGACTCTCCATAGTTGGCTCGGGCATCGCTGAGAGCCCCTCCACCTCGATGAACGCTTCGCCGAGAGCGTGCAAACCTGCCTCAGTAGGGAGTCGGTGCCTGATCATGTAAAGGAGATTAAACTCCTTTTGAAGGACCGTAACAATTGTGTCGGCTTTGAGCTGAGTCGCTTTTCCCATCTGGAGGTCAGTCCAATCTCTTTCCGTTTGCAAGCGTGCTGTGTATTGGTCGAGAGGAAAAAGCACAGCAGGGGCGGTCAGTTCCCAGCAGGAAGGGAGTCCGGCTGTCGTGATTTCATCCCATACCTCGTCAAACTGTTCGACACTGTCGCCCACCCGTTGAAGGGCTCTTGAAGCTGCTGCTCGAGCCTTCTCCTTATTGATGATCTTATGACATTCGATGACCTCTGTAAATCGGCTGGAGATACCGTGTTTCTCCAAGTCGTTTGCCCTTAACGTGTAAAGAAATGAGATGTAATCCCCAGCATGTTGAGCTCTGTTAGGCAGATCAATCCCCGCCTCCTACAACTTTCTACTAAGATAGGGAAAAGTAGACTTGAGCTCTCCTGTCATTGTCAAAAACTCCCATTGCTCGGTTATAGTCGTGATTATGTCTGAACAGATTATGCTTCTGGCCTCGAGAAGGGTAATTTTCCCCTTTGCTCGACTTCTCATGTCAGCAACGGTTTTCTGCTTCTCAGCCGTGACCTTTTTCTCGTGCTCAACTTCCTTCTGTAGCCCTTCAATTGTTTTGGCATTTTCGGCCAGGGAGCTCTCCAATTCTGCGATCTTTTGTCTGGCTATGGATGCTTGTTTCTCCAGTACTTCAATCTCAGCTCTGGCTATAGACAGTTGTGCTGGCAATGAGCTGGCTCCACTTGACGCTACAGTCGTCTGGCAGCTGTGCGAATCCCACCTAGCTTGTAGCTCTGTCGCTTTGCCTTGTAACTCACTGATCCTTTCGGCCATTTTTTCTTTCTCTTCCCTCTCCTTGGATAACCTGGCAGACAGCTCTGCTTTTTCTTCCTCCGCCTATACCAATTCCGATGTCTGGACATGATGCGAGGCAGGAATACAAGCCTGCCTTTTTGCGGATGCAACTTCCTTCTGCAACTACTTTATGAGCGCTGCCTGTGCGCCTTTTCCTCCTTCATCTGAGTTCTTGATTTGGTCCTGGAGATCACGCACCTGGTCTGCGTTGGCACAGCAAGAAACCTATTCAGCTACAAAGGATGCCCTCAGATGGTCATGTTTCTGTTCTAGCTTCCTTAATGCGAGGGTGAGCTGCATTAGTTTATCCTTCATCATGTCGTAGACTGTTTGAAATAGGTCGCACATGTCATTGGTCGGCACCTTCTGCATGTCAATGGCCAATTCAAGCACTTTATAGCTGGGAACATCAGAATTGGGGTCCAAGATGGCCTCCGCCATAGATAATACCAGGCTTTCAGTGTCCGCGTTGATAGAGGCGGAGAGCCTGGTATGATACTTTTCCACATACCCCCCCAATTCAGCCTTGTACCTGTCTTGGATTACTTTGTTCGTATGCTCCCTTTCTCTTGGCCTGGACGGAGTGTGCTCGATGATGGCTTGCGTAACCTCTATGTAATCGGAGGAGGTGGCACTGTCCCTCAACACTGTTATCCCTGCCTTGCCTTTATCGAATTCACCAAACTTCTTGAAGGGTTCCAGTAATTGCCCTTCCCCTATGAATTCCGCTTCACTGGTGGCCATCCTTTGCCTCTTGGGCGGTGGTGCTGCTCCGAGGGTACCTGCCTCTTCTTCAACGGTGTCCCTGTTAACTTCCTCCTCTTCCCCTGTAGCAGATGAGTCTGTCTCCATCTGCGAAAACAAGGGCCAAGTTTCGAGGTTAGCCCTCCATTCCATAAATGGCCTCGACTCATGTATGTAGGGCGTAGACCTGTTCCTTTTCCTTTTATTTGAAATTATTTCTCATGGGTCATAAGCCCAACTTTTCCCCAACGTCAGGTCCATATTTTGCAGCATTTTTTCAGCAATTGGGAGGGCATGTCTCTAGTTTACCATGAAGGGGCCGATTTGGGTAGGAAGCCTTAGGATGTAGCCTTTCTTAGCAGGGACAAAATGTAGCTGGTCGGCTTTGAGGGCCTGCCGGATGTATTCGAGGGCGTAAACTCATTGGACGAGGAAAACTGGAAACCTGTATGGAGCAACTTCAGCTCCATAGACCCGAATTTCAGTACAGTCTTCAGAAAGAAACCAATCTCCGGTACACTGGTATTTCCCAGCTTGCAGCCATCGTTTCATTTCTGGGAAAACCCTAGGGGAAGGCGAATCATGGATGATGGTATAGGCGATGGACATGAAAGTATTCAAAAAATTCGCATAGCCCTCTCCCTTACGTAATTTACAGACGGAGAAGTTCCAGTCGAAGACTGGTCTGGATTGAGAATTCTCAGAATAGACCCTGTCTAACCCCAAATGGTCGAATTTATCTGCATGCTGAAATAAGAAGAGGTAGAACACCATTGAGCAGAAGCGAAACTGGTGGGCTTGTGAGAGCTCTTGGAATTGGGTTAGGATGGTCAAGGAGAGGAAACCAGGAATGTCCAAGACAACCCCATTCTGTGACATGAGCCATAAGAAGCATACGCATACCATAGAAATGTCTTCCGGGCTCCCTATCCCCAAAAGGCCAGCGATGAGAGAGAGAACAGGTCGAACCTCTTCGACGAACAAACTTAGTGAAAACAGCTCTAATGTAGGCAGGGAAGTTGCATGGTCGACGGTTATAGAAGATATAAAGGCATGACGAGCTTCCCTCGGCTGTTTGTTGAACTGGGTTACCAAGGTTTCATCTTTGAAGCTGATATATGTGTCGCTGACAGGGAAACGGAGGGCCTGTCTGATAACATCGGGAGAAAGGGAGAAAACCTTATTCCCCTGAGGGTAAACGAAAGTGCCCTGATGTACATCAAAGGCATCTCTGAGCTAAGTGATGAAATCAATACAAGAATGGACCTGGGGGGTGATTTGGTGGTAGAAGCCCGACACAACAACTCGGAAACAGTCTGCATTCTTGCAATGGCGGCCGAAAAGCAGAGGTTTGATACTGCGTATGTCAAAAGGGTATTTCAGGTCGCAGATACCAGACTGCAAGTCATAGAGGGGTTCAAAACTAGGGGGGTTCCTAGACTCACGGACTTGGGGAGTTTCTAGCTCGTTCTTCTTGGGCGTTCCCCTCCCCATGGCTGAAATTTTAAGAATTCAAAAAAGAGAAAGGAAACAGAGGGAAAATGGAGAATGGAAAACCTGAACAGAGGGTGACACTACTCGAGAAAGCGACGCGGGGAACCCTGACAGTGACTGGGGTAGATCAGGCGCTCTTCCCTACTTGGTATTTGCCATGGATAGTAACCTGCGTCCTTTACTAGAGTGAAATACGAGAGTGAGCAGACCGTTAGAGCTAAAAGGGAAAGTGAGCAGGATGACTGAAGGCGAGTGTCGTAAGGCCACTAACACTGAGACACGTGGCGCGTAGGGATTGGGGTTATAAGGGTGTAGGTGGGCGCCTCGTGTCGGGTTTAAGGCTGGTACGGGTCTCAGTACCAGTTGATCTAATAAACTTTACCTTACCTTTTACCTGTGTATATGCTGACCAACCCTTGCAACGTGTGATTTCCTGCAGAAAATAAACACATGAATTTCCCCGACCGAGAAGGTCCACCTCATGGTCAGCCATGTCACCGCCACGCAACAACCTCGTATTACCTCCTTTCTAGCGTTGAGTCCCCATGCTACGTGTCACCATTCCACAGGGGTATGGACCTCATCCTTTCCTTGCTGCTCGACCCCCTCGGAATTTCCCCACGTGCTTTCTCATGTGGCAGCGGCTCCTCTTAATACATCGGTCATGTGCTTAGTGCTGCGTCCCCTTTACTTTTATACCTCCTATTTACTTATGGTTTTACGCTCCACCCTTCACATTATTTACCCATTGGCTTTAATACATGCGAATACCACTACCTTATCTCTTTTCGACCCACTTTTTGGAACATTTTCCTCTTTGATATAAAACATAAATGCGTGGCTTGTCCAACCTTTAATATACCCGTGACTAATGCTAAAGATTGAACAACATTGGCTCCACCTGGGGACGGCACGTTTGTCTCCGAACGTGTCGAGAACTACGCAGACTGCCTGTGTGTCTTCTTTGAACACCACTTTTCTAGTTCTTGAGGCTTCTCCCTGGACAGATCATCATGAATCATGCATTATTTAATAAAAAATGAAAACAGCAGCTAATGTACAATATGATACAATTAGGCTTTTTCAGTCTGCTTCAGAACTAAAAATACGGTTTGAGGAATTGCCCATTTACAGGGGCGTCCAACAGATCTCCCTACAAATTCTCCAGCTTAAAGGTATTATTTCCTCCATGTTCTGTAATCTTGAAGGGGCCGAACCAAAGGGGATCAAATTTGCCATGCTTACCTTTATCGGCCCTTCGTACATCCCACCTGACAACTAGGTCTCCCACCTGTAGCTTTCTATCCTTAGTATGCTGATCAAACAACTCTTTCATCTTCTCCTGGTATTCCACAAGTTGTTGATTTACCTGACCGTGCATTTCTTCGAGTTCCACCAGCTGGTTGATTCTTCTGGTCATACCATCAAGTTCTTCCTGATCCTCTTGCATGAAACGAGCAACAGGTAAAGCTAATTGTATGGGGAACACAACTGCTCACCCATATAATAGCTCGTAGGGAGATTTCCCAATTGCCCTTTTACTGGTTATCCTGTTTTCCCACAGAGAAAACTTCAGTTGGGAATCCCAGTTCCTCTGGTTTTTGTTTATTGTCTTCTTTAGAGCTCTGACCAGCGTTTTTTTTTATGATTCTGCCAAATCATTTCCCTGTGGATAGTAAGCTGTAGAGTGGCCCAGAGTGATGTTGTATTGCTGACAAAAATTTACAAATTTAGTAGATTTGAAAGCTTGGGCATTGTCAGTTACTATTCTAGCAGGACATCCGAACCTGGAGATAATGTTCTCTTCCATGAATTTGATGATCACCGTGTCTGTAGCGTTTCATGAAGGTATGGCCTCCACCCACTTCGTGAAGTAATCTGTGGCAGTCAAGATCCATTTGTGCTGCCCACTCAAAGGTGGGTGAATCTCACCTATGAAGTCAATCCCCCATTGTTTGAAAGGTTCATCAACATGTACAGGAATCAAGGGTAGGGCTGCTAACTTCTGCTTCTCGGCAAACTTCTGGCATTTGTCACATGCTCTGACCCAAGCGAAGACATCTCCAAACAATTTAGGCCAGTAAAAACCAGCCTTCAGAATTTTCTGAGCTGTGCTCCTCCAGCTATAATGTCCTCCACAAATTCCATCATGGAATTCGGTTATTATGTTCTTCACTTCACCTTCTATGAGGCATAACAGTAGTATGCCTGAAATATCTCTCCAATACAGCTGACCATTGGCAACTACATACTTCTGTGATTTCAGCCTGAATGCTCTGTATTTGGATTTATCACAGCTAGGTGTGCAGCTGAGTGTCAGGAGGTACTCAACTATTTCTTTGTACCAAGGACTAGTAAGATACTTCATCTGTATTCTCTGAGTGGCCATTTCCACCTCTTTTCTCCCTGTCAGCTGCTCAGAATCTTCATTTGCAACCATGGATAAGTGGATGCCCAAAGCTTGATGATTTGATTCTGACAAAATCTTTGCTAGCCCCTGTCCTTTAATTAACTTGGTGGGTCTGATGTCCAGATCGTATTCCTGTATCTTTGCAATCCACCTGCCCCTTTTGCCTCACTATCGCCCTGAACGAGGATATCCTTAACTGCTGCGGTGGGTACGAAGGCGATAACGTGGGACTGTAGAATATACATGCGAAATGCCTTGAGGGACTTTACCAGGGCGTAAGCCTGCTTCTCCAGTATGTTGTATTTCAGCTCTGCGTCATGTAGTACTTGAATAAAGAAAGCAATGGGTTGCTCATACCCATCCTCGTTTTTCTGTAAGAGGACTCCGGCTACCGTGTGAGGTGATGCAAAAGAGAAAATCATAAAAGGTTTAATGAAATCTGGCTTTGCCAGTACGGGAGCCTTAGCAAATGCATTTTTTATCCTGGCAAAGGCCTGCCTTGATTCTGGTGTCCATTTCACTTCATTATCTTTCTTTAACATATCTGTTATGTGTCTAACTATTTCAGCATAGTTAGGAATAAATCTTCTGAGAAAATTGATACGTCCTAAGAACACCTGGACCTCTTTCTTATTCCTGGGGAGGGAGATACCATTTATATCTTCCACCCTTTTAGGATTGATTTTGACCCCATATTTAGTTACTATGTGTCCTAGAAGCTTACCCTCTTCTAATGAAAAGAAAGATTTTTGAGGATTTAGGGAAAGTCCATACCTTCTACATTTCTCAAAATTCCTCTGCAAATGCTGAATGTGCTCAGCATCATATTTTGAAAAAAATGTTATATCATCCAGGTACACCACAAAAAACTTGTCCTGTTCTCCAACAAAGGTTATGTCCATAGCCCTATGAAATGTGGCTCCTGCGTTAATTAGCCTAAACGGCATCCTAGCGTACATAAATGTTCCCCAAGGCGTGGTGAAAGCAGTCTTTTTCTGGTCCTCCGAGAGTACAGCCACCTGATTGTAACCCGAAAAACCATCCATCATAGACATCCTAGAGGCCCCTACTACTTTCTGCAGAATGTGATCCATCTTCGGTAATGGGTAATTATCCTTTAGAGACGACTGTTCAGGTTTCTGAAATCCACGCACAGCCTTATTTCTCCATTTTTCTTCCGGACAGGGACTAAGTTTGCCACCCATTCAGAGTATTTCAATGGCACAATTATCTTAGCCTTTAACAACTTCTTGATTTCCTTCTCAATGGAGGGGAGTAACAGGGGGTTAATTTGTCTGAGCTTCTGTTTATGGGGCCTTGCATCTGCCTTCAAGGGAATCTCATGCTGCAGAATGCTAATATCAAATGTCTTCAGGTCTTGATAGGACCATGCGAACACATCTCTATAAGACTGAAACAATTGAAGATACTTCACTTTGTAGTCATCAGGGACCTTTCTGGACAACTTCACGACTTTGGGTTCAGCTTCAGTACCCAGGTTTAGGTCTTCTACCTGGTTGTCATCTGCCATTTTGCTAGGCTGCTTGGAGACATCATTTTTGTCAAACAGCCTTTCCAGGGGTACCAGGCCTCTAGGGATGATGTTTCCCTTCAGCTGCAAAACTTTACTCCCAGCCATCTTTTCTTCCCACTGGTTTTCTGATTTATCCTCAGCATCATCTTCATTACCACAGTCGATTTCCATATTAGAGAATTCCCCCACCGTCTCTATAAATATTTTCACTTGTTCATCATCCTCAAACACTTGCCAGTGTTTGACGTTGTCTGGAATCGATGGTCTGTACCTTACTTCTATCTCATACCTCAGGAGGGGATTTTGAGGTGGGCGGAAGGTACTAGCAGCCACGGCCAAGGAGTCTGCCATTCTGTTATGCTCTCGGGGCATGAATTGAATGTTAAATGCCAAGAAAGAATTCTCTACAAGATCCCAAACTTCATTTCTATAGGCCTTTAACCTAGGATGTTTGGCTTGACACTGATTTTTAACTTGTCTAACCACCAACTCAGAGTCCCCCAGCACCTTCAGATTCTGTATTTTCATACTCCTTGCTGTCTGCAGCCCCAGTATGAGTGCTTCATATTCAGCCACATTATTTGTGGCCTCATATTCCAATTTTAAAGACAAGGGGACCCATTGACCCATAGGTGAAATGAGCAACACTCCAGCCCCATCTCCTTCCCTAGAATTTGCACCATCAAAGTGGAGTGTCCAGATTTCAGATCCACAGTTCTGCGCTAATGATTCAGCCTTTATCTGACAGAATGAGGGCTCATGGGTATATTCCTGATCTTCTTCTAACATCAGACAGGAGAAATACCCATCTCGGCTGTAGACTGGAGAATTAACCGAATCACCTGCCTTGGTGACTATTTTAACAAATCTGGTCTCTCGGTACAGTCTTCTCTCTTGGCCCCCAAAGACAGGGATAGTGGCATAGGACAAGTCCAGCTTAATTGATCCTCCGATTATGGTCCCCCAAGACCTTGATAGTAGCATACCGAAGCGGGCTGGGCTGTCAGCCACTACGATATCCATCACCACACTTTTGGCAGGGATCTGAGCCAGAGTAACTGCTAGATCTTTAATCATGCCCAAACATTTCACTCTTTTGGAATCAAAATAATAGAGGTCTTTATATGGGCGAGTGATTTGGAGTCCCAATTGTTCCATGAAAGCTAGGGGCATGAGGTTTTTAGACGCTCCTGAGTCTAACATACAATTATGCAACAATAGATCATGGATCACTAAAGATACATAAAAGGGAGGGGTGGAGGGATCTAACTCTTCAACATGTGGACCGAACGCTACCATAGGTCTTTCTTCTTGCAGGTTAAGACTGTCTGGAATGTGTGGTACATCAGGAGGGGAGATGAAGGAAGAGACCTGTGACTGATAGGTAGGTTGTTTCAATAACTCAGACAGAGGGACTGGTATTTTTACTTTTTCAAGCTCTTTTTGTAAACAGAAGACAGATGAAGGCTTGTCTATTGACACTTATTTTTCTTTTGACTCTTTACTTTGCAGAGGAGGCTTAACTTCTTTTACTGGAGGTTTATTATCAGGGGATACAGCTCCTTGTGAAGACGAAGGCATTTGAATATCATATTGCAGAGGTTGGTTAAGGGGTCTCTTACCTTTTTCTGGGGGTTCTTGAGTATTGGCCTCCTTCTCTGCAGATGCTGACTTTTGGGGTGTGTCCTCCTCTTCATCTTGAGTGCGGGTTCTTTTTCTGGACGACCTGAGGTCATATTTTCTATTAAACTTGGCTTGCATCAAGTCAACGAACTGTTTGCAGTAGTCATCGATCTCAGGCTCTTCAGTATCCTTGCTGTTCCTTATTTCAGAGTGAGCTTGTAGCTCCCCTTCCTCACTTTCTTGTATAGGGCATTCTATGTCATCACTGTCTGAGAAGACGGGGCATGCCTCATCTTACTCATAGGCAGAATCTTCAGGAGAAGCCTCCACTTGACCCTCCAAGTATAAAGGATGCGGCACCTGATCTTGTTGCTCCTTCTGTCCCCTCTACAGAATCTGCAAGGGTGGTTTCCTGTATTGAGGATTGAATCCCCTGTTTGGAGCATTCTGGAAATTCTTAGGGGGAGAATTTTTGGCCTCCATCTCCAGCTTGACCAGCTTATTTGAGAGATTCTTGATCATTCTATTCATCTCTTCAATCTTGTCATTTTCCGAATCTCTATCTTGACTTGAAGTGGATACTTCTTCTTTGCCCCTTCTTCTAGTATCATGTTCTTGTTTCCCTTTGGACTTGCCAGTTGAGACAAAATTTGCTTCTATCTCCAACGCGTCTGTCTGTGCGTCGTCCAGAGTGGCTGGCTTTCTCTCTCTTAGTGAGAAACCAAATTCAGAATCAAATGCTGCCACAAAAACGACCTTGGCAGCGGTCTGATGAGGCTTCATCTCAGTTGGGAGGCTCAGGTACAATTTGTTAAATCTTCTGATGAACTCTGATACCCCTTCATTTTGCTTCTTTTTCAGAGTGTTAAACTCGGTAAGGACATCCTCGTGATCCTTCCTTTCCCCCCACTTTTTGATGAAAGCATCCTCCATAGCCTCCCAACTGTTGATGGAATTAGCTCCAAGGGTTTTAAACCATTTTCTGGCTTCCCCATCTAAGGATTGCACGAACAACCTTAGAACTACGTCCAAATGCTCAACATTAAAATTCTCTGCGAAGGAGCAGAAAATTTCGACATGCTTCTGTGCTTCAATGTCATTCTCACCATTAAATCTGGGCAGAATCTTTAAATAATCCTGTGGCATGTCATTTAGTACTGCAGGTAGCTGTAAAGGAGCGTATCTGTTTTGCAAGAAGCTAGGGACATTCGCCATTGGGGGAGGCGGTGGTAGAATGAGAGTTTGATCTGTGAGTGGTGGAGGGGAGGGCGGAAGTGAAGTATGAATAATGATGGGGATGTAGTGAACAGCAGCTCGGGGGGTTGATGAGAATGTCGGGCTGTGAACAACAGATATTTCAGTAACTTCCTTAACCTCCTCAACTTCAGGGGTAGGGTGGAAAGAGTAATGCGGAGTGTAACTAGACTCGGCTTCGTCTTTGATATGGACACCTCCCCGAGGTGGGCTCTCTGAATAGTAACCAGTATCTCTTATAATAGGGTTAGAGCCTTGTATTTGGGCGACTTGAGAGGAAGAGGACAGGAGATATGGAAAGTTTTCTAGGGAGAATTCAGGAATCTCGGTATGAACTGACTGCCTTTCCCTCCAGCCTCTTCGATGTAGGATTCTCTCTGGGTCAGACACAGAGGGTGTCCTTGACTGAGATGTATCTGACCTTAAGTGTGGCTTATGGGGAGCCAGGACTACAAATAGGTTTATTTGTAATATGAATGTGGAGTCGCCAAGGCGAGGGGTGCACAACTCTCAACTCTTCGTGCTCACCTAACTGAAGAGTGGATGGGTTTTGTCGAGGCCCAGGGATTTAAATTTCTTCAACTTTGTTCCCCGGCAACGGCACCAAAAAGATGTTGTAACTCCTAGAGACAGCCTAGAGTTGCCATAGACCAGTGCCTAGGACATCTTATATAGCAGAGAGACAAGATTATGTAGTGAGAAGTATCTCATCAATACCAAGCTCTCGGACTATTTCTTTTCAAATGAGAAAACTAAAATTTCAGTGGTATCCAATATTTCAGAAGCTTAAAGCTGAAGAGACAATTCTAAATAAGCAAGATATTAAGTCCCAACATAAATACACAAGACAATTCCAAGGCCGTCTGTTGTAGCAAGGGCTGGATTCTTGAATAGTTCACAGAGAAGGATGATATAAAATATGTCTACTGAAATGTAGAAGAAAGGAGATATTAACTACTATAAAGACAGTATTCAGAAACATGCGTTAACATGTAGTGGGCTTAAACATTAAGAATCCATACACGATAACCATATTCGTAAATAATACTTCATAACATTCAATATAGCAGAAATGTGAATGGGGTGAGAATGGAACAACATATTACACCTGAGCCATATTTAAAGTGCCGAGGAGCTAATGAAATAAGTATCCACAGGGATAAATTCATAACAGAAAGTAGCTAGCAACTCGTATTCCAGAATGTAATACCAGATATATGGATATAAACAAAATGAATAACAACACTACAACACACCAGAGAGAATAACACACTGCGACTAATCGAAGCCAGAATCCTTATCCGAAACAAAACTCCCTTTCATTGAGGCCCTATGGGCTCTTTGCATGCATATTGGGACGTTCACAAAATAACCAATTAAGAAGATCTCATACAGTTTCTTTTTCTCAAAATTTTGGAACCCTTCTTTCTTCTTTGATCTACCTTATATAGGATTCCTTCCATTTCAGCGAGAAGACATTTTGGGGAAAATATCTTCTTCGCATGGGAAAAATTTGTTATATGTCATTTTCATAACAAAAAAAATTCGTGATGGGGAATCAAGCCTCCCATCATGTGTAAACAGGCCCCAGACCATTTTCAAAACAGAAATTTAAACAAATTTTTGGTGTAAAAAGTAAAATGCAAGAGTGGGGGAAAACAACCCACTCGGAACTTTAAAAGAAATAAACTAAATGAAAGTGAAATAGGCCATTAAGACCATATCATGAGTTAACAGAAAAATCACTGGCGAGGCTGAGTGGAAGCAGTTGTTGATTCAGGCGGAGGCATGTTAGCGGACGAACTGGTATGCTCACTCATAAACTGTGTCAGTCTCTGCTGACTCTCCATAGTTGGCTCGGGCATTGCTGAGAGCCCCTCCACCTCGATGCAGGCTTCGCCGAGAGCGTGCAAACCTGCCTCAGTAGGGAGTTGGTGCCTGATCATGTAAAGGAGATTAAACTCCTTTTGAAGGACCGTAACAATTGTGTCCGCTTTGAGCTGAGTCGCTTTTCCCATCTGGAGGTCAGTCCAATCTCTTTCCGTTTGCAAGCACGCTGTGTATTGGTCCAGAGGCAAAAGCACAGCAGGGGCGGTCGGTTCCCAGCAGGAAGGGAGTCCAGCTGTCTTGATTTCATCCCATACCTCGTCAAATCGTTCGACACTGTCGCCCACCCGTTGAAGGGCTCTTGAAGCTGCTGCTCAGGCCTTCTCCTTATTGATGATCTTATGACATTCGATGACCTTTGTAAATCGGCTGGAGATACCGTGTTTCTCCAAGTCGTTTTCCCTTAATGCGTAAAGAAATGAGATGTAATCCCTAGCATGTTGAGCTCTGTTAGGCAGATCAATCCCCGCCTCCTGCAACTTTCTACTGAGATAGGGAAAAGTAGACTTGAGCTCTCCTATCATTGCCAAAAACTCCCATTGCTCGGTTATAGTCGTGATTATGTCTGACCAGATTATGCTTCTGGCCTTGAGAAGGGTAAGGTTCCCCTTTGCTCAACTTCTCATGTCAGCAACGGTTTTCTGCTGCTCAGCTGTGACCTTTTTCTCGTGCTCAACTTCCTTCTGCAGCCCTTCGACTGTTCTGGCATTTTCGGCCAGGGAGCTCTCCAATTCTACGATCTTTTGTCTGGCCGTGGATGCTTGTTTCTCCAGTACTTCAATCTCAGCTCTGGCTGTAGACAGTTGTGCTGGCAATGAGCTGGCTCCACTTGACGCTTCAGCCATCTGGCAGCTGTGCGAATCCCACCTGGCTTGTAGCTCTGTCGCTTTTCCTTGTAACTCACTGATCCTTTCAGCCATTTTTTATTTCTCTTCCCTCTCCTTGGATAACCTGGTGGAAAGCTCTGCTTTTTCTTCCTTCTCCTGTACCAATTTCGCTGTCTGGACATGATGCGAGGCAGGAATACGAGGCTGCCTTTTTGCAGATGCAACTACTTTATGAGCGCTGCCTGTGCGCCTTTTCCTCCTTCATCTGAGTTCTTGATTTGGTCCTGGAGATCACGCACCTGGTGTGCATTGGCACGGCAAGAAACCTGTTCAGCTACAAAGGATGCCCTCAGCTGGTCATGTTTCTATTCTAGCTTCCTTAATGTGAGGGTGAGCTGCATTAGTTTATCCTTCATCATGTCGCAGACTATTTGAAACAGGTTGCACATGTCATTGGTCGGCACCTTCTGCATGTCAATGGCCAATTCAAGCACTTTATAGCTGGGAACATCAGAATTGGGGTCCAGGATGGCCTCCACCATATATAATACCAGGCTTTCAGTGTCCGTGTTGATAGAGGCGGAGAGCCTGGTATGATACTTTTCCACATACCCCCCCAATTCAGCCTTGTACCTGTCTTGGATTACTTTGTTCATCTGCTCCCTTTCGCTTGGCCTGGACGGAGTGTGCTCGATGATGGCTTGCGTAACCTCTGTGTAATCGGAGTAGGTAGCGCTGTCCCTCAACACTGTTATCCCTGCCTTGCCTTTATCGAATTCACCAAACTTCGTGAAGGGTTCCAGTAATTGCCCTTCCCCTATGACTTCCGCTTCACTGGTGGCCGTCCTTTGCCTCTTGGGCGGTGGTGCTGCTCCAGAGGTACCTGCCTCTTCTTCACCGGTGTCCCTGTTAACTTCCTCCTCTTCCCCTGTAGCAAATGAGTCCGTCTCCATCTGCGAAAACAAGGGCCAAGTTTCGAGGTTAGCCCTCCATTCCATAAATGGCCTCGGCTCATGTATGTAGGGCATAGACCTATTCCTTTTCCTTTTATTTGAAATGATTTCTCGCGGGTCATAAGCCCAGCTTTTCCCCAACGTCAGGTCCATATTTTGCAGCATTTTTTCAGCAATTGGGAGGGCATGTCTCGAGTTTACCACGAAGGGGCCGATTTGGGTAGGAAGCCTTAGGATGTAGCCTTTCTTAGCAGGGACAAAATGTAGCTGGTCGGCGTTGAGGGCCTGCCAGATGTATTCGAGGGCGTAAACTCGTTGGACGGGGAAAACTGGCAACTTGTATGGAGCAACTTCGGCTCCATAGACCCGAATTTCAGTACAGTCTTCAGAAAGAAACCAATCTCCACTACACTGGTATTTCCCGGCTTGCAGCCATCGTTTCATTTCTGGGAAAACCCTAGGGGAAGGCAAATCGTGGATGATGGTATAGGCGATGGACATGAAATTATTCACAAAATTCGCATAGCCCTATCCCTTAGGTAATTGACGGACAGAGAAGTTCCAATCGAAGACTGGTCTGGGTTGAGAATTCTCAGAATAGACCCTGTCTAACCCCAAATGGTCGAATTTATCTGCATGCAGAAATAAGAAGAGGTAGAACACCATTGAGCAGAAGCGAAACTGGAGGGCTTGTGAGAGCTCTTGGAATTGGGTTAGGATGGTCAAGGAGAGGAAACCAGGAATGTCCAAGACAACCCCATTCTGTGACATGAGCCATAAGAAGCGTACGCATATCATAGAAATGTCTTCTGGGCTCCCTATCCCCAAAAGGCCAGCGATGAGAGAGAGAACAGGTCGAACCTCTTTGACGAACAAACTTAGTGAAAACGGCTCTAATGTAGGTAGGGAAGTTGCATGGTCGACGGTTATAGAAGATATAAAGGCACGACGGGCTTCCCTCGGTTGTTTGTTGAATTGGGTTACCAAGGTTTCATCTTTGAAGCTGATATATGTGTCGCTGACAGGGAAACGGAGGGCCTGTCTAATAACATCGGGAGAAAGGGAGAAAACCTTATTCCCCTGAGGGTAAACGAAAGCGCCCTGATGTACATCAAAGGCATCTCTGAGCCAGGTGATGAAATCAATACAAGAATGGACCTGGGGGGTGATTTGGTGGTAGAAGCCCGACACAACAACTCGGAAACGGTCTGTATTCTTGCAATGGCAGCTGAAAAGCAGAGGTTTGATACTGCATATGTCAAAAGGGTATTTCGGGTCGTAGATACCAGACTGCAAGTCATAGAGGGGTTCAAAACCAAGGGGGTTCCTAGACTCACGAACTTGGGGAGTTTCTGGCTCGTTCTTCTTGGGCATTCCCCCCCCCATGGCTGACATTTTAAGAATTCGAAGAAGAGAAAGGAAACAGAGGGAAAATGGAGAATGGAATACCTGAACAGAGGGTGACACTGCTCGGGAAAGCGACGCGGGGAACCCTGACAGTGACTGGGGTAGATCAGGCGCTCTTCCCTACTTGGTATTTGCCATGGATAGTAACCTGGGTCCTTTACTGGAGTGAAATACGAGAGTGAGCAGACCATTAGAGCTAAAAGGGCGGGTGAGCAGGATGACTGAAGGCGAGTGTCCTAAGGACACTGACACTGAGACACGTGGCATGCAAGGATTGGGGTTATAAGGGTGTAGGTGGGCACCTCGTGTCAGGTTTAAGGCTGGTACGGGTCTCAGTACCAGTTGATCTAATAAAATTTACCTTACCTTTTACCTGTGTATATGCTGACCAACCCTTGCAACGTGTGATTTCCTGCAGCAAATAAACACGTGAATTTCCCCGACCGAGAAGGTCCACCTCATGGTCAGCCATGTCACCGCCACGCAGCAACCTCGTATTGCCTCCTTTCTGGCATTGAGTCCCCATGCTACGTGTCACCATTTCGCGGGGGTATGGACCTCATCCTTTCCTTGCTGCTCGACCCCCTCAGAATTTCCCCACGTGCTTTCTCATGTGGCAGCGGCTCCTCTTAATACATCGGTCATGTGCTTAGCGCTGCGTCCCCTTTACTTTTATACCTCCTATTTACTTATGGTTTTATGCTCCACCCTTCGCGTTATTTACCCATTGGCTTTAATACATGTGAATTCCACTACCTTATCTCTTTTTGACCCACTTTTTGGAACATTTTCCTCTTTGATATAAAACATAAATGTGTGGCTTGTCCAACCTTTAATACACCCATGACTAATGCTAAATATTGAACAACAGGATGAATGATATCATGTATTTCGGATTGGGGGTAATGAACTCTTAATCGAAAAGGATGATGTGTACTTTTTGACCGGCCTATCATGCCGTGGGCCGAGGCCCAACTTGACGGGGCCTAGAGCTGACCCACGTTCCACTGCTGATCTGATTTGTGCGCATTGCATACGTGACACTCAGGCTGCGAGCAACCAGGTAACGATCGCACAGGTGGCTTTGAGACCATTGAGGTCTATCTTATGGATGATTTTTTTCTTGGCAGGTGCCAAGAGTCAGCATGTGGCCACCAAGGCCGAGGTGCTCCTAGCCTTGGACTATATGCAGCCTCAGATTTTTGATTGGTGTGAGGGAGTTGTCTGTTGGGTCCGAGCAGAGCTTACCGCATGTAAGACCCGTACCCAGAGAGAGTTTGGGTACGATACACTGATTGTCTCTTTCTTACTAGAGCGGATACCATTGATGAGGCCCAGGATCGTTACAGCGCCTTTGGGCCCACGCGAGCTGAGGCAGGCTCAGTGGGTAGCTTTGCTTCCGCAGACTGGAGAGGGTCCCGTCTGCCACTGCTTTGATGATGGATTTTTTGATTGGCTAAACTCCCAGATAATCATGATTGAGGATTATCCCTATGCAGGGATGAACTTCACAGGCGATCCGAAGTTAGTCCTGCCTCTTGGTACCCAGTGGGGACTCGATGGTAAGAAGGAAATGATCAGTGAATTCCAAAGAAGTACTTTGTTTTTTGTCTTTTGAATGTTTATGCAATTTTTTTTTTTTTTTTTGTTGAAATAGGGCGAAAATTATGTTTTGACATGAAGCTTTTGTTTTCTTGACATAGATGTGGCACCTGTCTGGCCAGTTGGGGCCCCTCGCTATGCACGGCGAGGACTACAGCTGCCCGGGGCTGGCACACCAATAGAGGATGCAAAAGCCGGCGAGGATGATGATGCCCAAGTGTTACATGAACTCTCCAGAAACCTGGAGGGTCTAAGTATGGGTATACCACACCTTCCTATGCGGAAGGTTCCAGTTCATCTACAGCGGCATACTGTAGGTGTGCCGGAGAGATACTTGGTGCCTCTGAGGAGGATAGCTAGAGCAGTTTTATTCTACCATGATCATCAGGCCTAGCTGGTAGAGCAGATGTATTAGTGTCAGAGCGTGGCTTAGTATAGCCAATTTTTTGTAAAACACCCATGTTTTGGAAGATTTTTTGATGTTACTATGTACTTGACATGACAGATATATATATATACATAGTTTTTAGTGATTTTGTTTTTTTAAATTTTTTATGTATTTTTAATGGGATAAAAATATATATACTCATGAGTGAATATTTTATAGTAAATGTCACAAATTCCAATCTAACACATAATTTTCCATAGAATCGGCTAATGCATTAAATTATATAGGAACATGCTCAAATGTAATTGTTTGAAAATGACGTTCTAAAAGTCTCACGCTTAATAAATAACGTAACAACACAGGACGACGGAAATGATAATGATTGTTTAACTGCATAATGATGAGTTGGGAATCTAACCTGACTACTAAATTGGAGATGTCACGAGATGTCACTTCTGTGAGGATTTGGATCACTAACATGTACTCGTCAACATTGTTGGTGGCATTACCGAGGAAGATTCCCCTGGAACCAAGAAGGTCCGACTTAGGAGTGTAGAGAACCCAAGCAGCTGAAGCAATGTGTCTAGTGTGACGACTAGCACCGTTCGCATATCTGACGTATGATAAGGGGAGCGACGACATCTGTGTGAAAGAAAAATATTATACATGAGAAAAACACCTTGAAAACCAAAACACAATCCAGAAGCATAAAAAAAAATAGGAAAAAATTATATACATAAAATTACAAAGCATATGCCTAGTGCGAAACTAGGCAAAATACTTCATTAGATAGAGCCCGTTGCGGGGCTCCTCGAGTGGAATTCCATTACAGTCCTGAAGTTCATAAGCCCCTTTTGAGAGGAATTTAGTGATGATGTAAGGACCAAGCCATAGTGGTTGGAGTGTTCCTACCCCTAAGAGGCCATGCTTCTGGTCATAAAGTAGAACAAGATGGCCCTCTTGGAAAGAACGAGGCTTGACAGATTTGTCGTATTGAGCTTTAACTCAGCGCTGGTGAGCTTTGAGTGCTAGTATAGCATCTTGATGAGTTTCTTCCAAATGATCAAGTGAGAGCAAGCGCTCTTCAGTGGCGGTGGTGCCAGGAAGGAGTTCAATGGAGAGTTTGAGTGATGGAATTTCACACTCAATTGAAAGTACTGCCTCGAGGCCGAATGCAAGTTGGAATGGCATGAAACTTGTGGCAGTTTTGACTGACCTTCGGTATGCCCATAATGCGAAATACAACTTCTGATGCCATGTGGTTTTATGATTTCCGACCAATCGACGAATCATGGTTTTGAGGATGCCACTTACGGCTTCAACTTAGCCATTATCTTGAGGATAATAAGATGAAGATTGATCTTGACGGAAACTTAGCATGGATGTTAATTTGTTCATCATATGATTCTGAAAGTGAGATCCATGATCTGTGACAATCGATAGGGTTACGCTGAACTAACAGATTACTTAATTAAACAGGAAGAGAGCGGCGGTTTCACCATCAGCCTTGAAAGTGGGAATGGCTTCTGCCCATTTCGTAAAATAGTCGACCGCAACCACGATGTAGTTATGTCCATTTTCTGAAGTGGGATTGCAGGTGACGAAGTCAATTCCCCATTTAGCCAAAGGACCAATGGAGATAACCGGATGAAGGGGGGCAGGATGAGCATGCATTTTCTTTGTGAAAATTTGACATGGATGGCACTTCTGGACCACTGCAATGCAGTCTTTAAACAAAGTGGGCCAATAGTAACCTGCGCATAAGATTTTTTGGGCAGTAGCTATGCCAGAAAGATGACCACCACATGCCCCTACGTGGTAGTCATTCAAAATGCGTTCCGCCTCAGTTAAAGTGAGACAACGTCAGAGAATAGTATCAACCCCACGACGATATAATGTATCGTTTAGCACGAGGTAGTGCTTTGTTTGGTGGAGGATACAACGACAGTCGTCGGACGTGAGAGTTGGGTAGAAGCGTTGGGTTTTTAGGTAGACCAAAATGTCTCCATACCATGGGTTCAAATAATCGACCAAGTATACAGATTCATCAGGAAATGGATCGTGAGCTACTTCTGCTGGGTCAGTTCTGGGAAGGTCCGATAATAATTCGGCGAATACGAGGGATTTCTTTACTTTGGTAGCTGTGAAAACCAAATCAAATTGTTGGAGGATGATGATCCATTTGGAATATTTCCCTCCAATAATTTTTCTAGAAAAGATATGTCACATGGGGTTCTCCAAAGCAATAACCGTAGTCTGTCGCAGCAGTATATAATGTCGGAGTCGGGTGGCGGCGAAAACTACTGCCAGAGAAATTTTCTCCACATGTGAGTAACGTAATTCTGGTCCAATTAGACCTTTGGACAAATAGTATATCACATGCTCACTGTCGTCACTATGAACTTGAACCATAACCATTCCAAGTGAGGATGGTGAGGCTGCCACGTAGAGGAGAAAAACACGTGAGTAGTTGGGAGCACTAAGGAGTGGGGCTAAAACAAGTGCATGTTTTAAAGCATCAAATGACTGTTGAGCTTGGTCATCCCACAAGTATAGTGTTCCTTTCTTCAATAATCTCATAAATCCTTTCATCATCTCAGCATAGTTAATGATGAATCGACGTAAAAAGTTTGCCTTCCCTTGCAAACGTTGGAGTTGAAGGATGGATTGTGGTCCCTGCAATTCAACAATCGCCTTAACCTTGTCAGGATCAACCCTAATCCCGTGCTTCGAGACAATGAAACCTAAAATATGCCCGGACTCGACCATAAATATGCACTTATGAGGATTCAAACGTATATTTTAGAATCTACACCTAGCAAAAATTTCTTTCAAATGAGCGAGGTGATCGGGTCGTTTCTTGGAATGGGCCGGAAGGTCATCCAAGTAGGCCTGTACAATATGTCAAATGTCATGAAAAGCATAGTCCATAGCCTGCTAAAAATTTTCTCCAGCATTCTTCAGACCGAATGGGAGTTTACGATACACAAAGGTGCCCCAAGGACAGATGAAGGCAGTTTTATGTTGGTTGTCATTTTTAATTGCAATCTGGTTATAGCTCAAGAATCCATCCATGAAGGAAAAAGATTCGCATGTGGCACAATCATTGAGAATCTGATCTATGAACGGTGTAGGATAATTTTCTTTGGGACAAGCAGCGTTCAGATCATGATATTCAACACAAACTCGAATGGTGCCTTGTTTTTTATCAATGGGAACTGGATTGGAAACCCATTCTGTCAATGGAACGAGATAGATGAAACCAGTGTTTAAAAGTTTTTCCACCTCAAGTTTGATGGCGGCTGCTTTGCACGGGTGGACAGGTCTGAGTTGTTGCCTAATTGGTTTGGCATTGTCGTAAATCTTGATTTCGTGCTCGACGATAGACGGGTCTATGCTGGGAATTTCATCATAAGACCAAGAAAACACATCACGGAATTCCTTAACAAGGGATGTGAAGCGTGCAATTTCCTCTAGATTGCAATTGGCTCCAATATGAATATTTTCCACAATACCCGTTTTTACCGAGATATCAATGAGCATTGTCTTAGAAATATTACCCATGTTCCCTTCTGACTCAATAGTTTGAACATTCATGTAAGTGGAGGGAACCATCTCAGGTGGGTCAAAAGATGGGATTTCAGTTTGTATCACGTCCGAGTTAATCATCGAAGTGTGATGGTGAAACTCTTGCCAAGGTCGTTCTTTTAATGACATGATCTCTCGAATAACTTCGTCTGTAGGCCAGACTTCATTGAGGAGATCCTTAGAGAGAACTGTGATGGGAGGGAGGTTTGTACCTTTGGTTGAAACCATATCACTGGAGGGTTTAGATGTGGTTTGGATGGCTTGATAAGCCAACTCGGCCGGCGAAAGCTACATCTGATCTCCATAGGAATCAATGTCTAAAGGTGTCAGGATGATCCATGGGTTGATAGAGCCATCCAAAATGGTGGATATCATTGTAACCGTGTTTGGGATCTCCAGCGGCGGGAGAGGAAAACAACCCAGTAGGAAGATGCCTTCATAAGAATGATACTGATACTGACGTAAGAGTCAGGAAAGCCTCCTATTAGAGGTACAGTGCTACTTGGTAACGTGTCATAATCAGGGGTGTAGAAGGATAGCTGATCCACCGTGACTATTTTCCCATCCAATGTAAATAGGATGAGTCGGAAGACCGAAGACACAATGGCGGTCATGGCATAAGACCAGCTACGACCAAGCAATATATTATAGTCGAGATGGCACTCTACGACTTCAATGTCCACGTTTACCATTTTCCCACTTAGAGTGATGGGAAAGCTAGCAAGGTAACATTTTGGGAGGAATGTGTGGCCATCGAAATCTTTGAGGGAATTCAACAACAGTGTTAAGGTGGGAGAACCTAAATTGAGCCAGCAAGCTTGTGACATAACGTAGGTTGAAGCACCTTCATCTATGATAGTGCGATGGATTAGTCTCCCTTTCGACACAACCTGCACCTAGAATGCGAGTTGGTGCGAAAGGCGAGGTTTAGATTTTTCCATATCAAAGATAGCTAGCATGGAATCCTAGGGGTCTATTCCACCAATGGTCGAAAGCAAGGCTTTCCTTTGTGTTGGACAGGTTTGTAATACTTCGAGAGCAGACATAGCTAATGGTGCCTGCGCCAAATCTTCTACAATGTTGTGGTTTTGGGCTGCACGTGCAGAGGTGTTATGAGTCATGCGTCAAAGTGTCCTTTTGGGGGGATGAATCACGGGGTCAGCAGTAGGCCGTTCGATTTGCAAATCATTTGGCGGTGGTGGATTTGAACTAGTACCAGGTTCTTGAGCATCTATTGTAGGATTTCCATAAATATTGGCTCGAGTTTGAAGTTCAACACTCTCAATGCCATAAATGGCAGATGGTCCTTCGCCGGAAGGATATGAACCACCATTTCCCCATTGATGGGGTTGTGATAGATTGTCAACCATGTGTTGATGTTGTTGTTGTTGATTAGGGAAAGGATTATGAAGAACGACAGGTGTTCACCGAGAATCCTTGTTGGCAATAAAATCGGTGCATTCCTGCAGCCGAGGACATTTGTATGTCAAGTGGTCCTCCGCACAGATCTTGCAAGGAAATTTCATGGGTTTATCCTTCCCTTTGTCATTTTTGGCAGCATTTTTATGATTAGGGTTATTCTAATTATTTGACTGTTGTTCCGAAGAAGATGGATTTTTCTTATTATTCTTATTTTTCCCATTAGGTTTTTGTGAGGTTTGCATAGAATTTACCTCAGCGGTGGGAAAAGTAGTCGTTTGGTGAGGGGCAGTGGTAGCCGAAGATGGCTGGGAGGCTTGCCCCCGAGACTGCTTTGTGGCTACGCCAGAGATCGTGCCAACGAGACGTTGGCATGAGCTCCGATTTTCTGAGTAGCCAGAGGATTTGGGTTGTCAGGGGCATGGGGGAGAAAATCATATAGCGTGCTAGATTATGAATAGATTAAATCCAAATTCTAGGCACAACGAATGCATTAATCTTCTGTAACCACACCAGAAAGGCCAATGTCTTTAGAGATGTGGGGTAAGAGAGACTTGCAAAACCAATTGGCTAAGAGATGATCCAGAATTGGCGCTTTGACCAGCCTCCTCCTACGTCTCCATTCATGAATGTGATCGGAGATGTGGGTGGCAGTGTCTTGGTGCAGTGAGTTTAACAGTTCCGTTCCGGTTTCAAATGTAATTGGTAATTGGAAGTTCTTTAGAAACTTCGTCGCTAAAGCACCAAAATTATTGATGGTGGCGCGTGGTAATTCAATGTACCACTTGGCAGCATTTCCTGTAAGCGTGTGGGGAAACAGTCGAAGGCGAACACTATCATCCACCATGGAATTGGATATAGACCATAGATGAAAGGTAGTGATGTCTACGGCTGGGTCGTCCCCTTGTTTCCCATCGAACTTCGGGATGTCAGAAGGAATCTTATGCAGTACTGGAGGCCAAAGTGGGTTGTGATTGATGGGATCGTTAGTCAGTTTATGGATATCGAGGATGCCCAAAGCTACCAAAAATGGTAATTGTGGATTTTCCCCCGAATCTAACCAAGGTAGTATGGGCTGACTATTTAGACCATAGGGTCAACCCATCAATTTGTTACCAGGAGGATAAGTAGGACTTTGGTAAAAACTTTCTATAGGTGGAGGAGTAGGGACATACGGTTGCTATCCATAGGGCATGTTGTATTGCGAGGCGAACGGTTGGTTGCCCCCAGTATAAAAGTGCCCTCCCATTCCAGATGGAGCTTGGGGTTGGTTAGTCCAAATGGATGCAATAGATTTTCTCAGAGGTATGCTACTACTTGTATAATTTGGAAATGGCATAGACCCTACACCTATATTTGAACCACTTAAGGGAATAGTATTCACAATAGGTTGTCCTATTTGTCCTAAGGATTGTAGAGGAAGTGAAATGTTCCCTGCTACCTGCATGCTGGTGACACTGCCCCCTAGTATAGTGGCCAAGGGGTTTGAACTCAGCAGAGGGTTCCAACCGAAAGGGTTGCTAAAAGGCACCGAAGTAGTCATACTCATAGGAGGAGCAACCGTGGGTCCCAACGTGGTCACAGTAGGAGTAGATCCCGAAGGATTCGGCGAGCTACTGACAGTTGTGATGACCACCGAGTTGGGATTAGGTATGTGTTGACTACTGGGGTTACCAAGTAATGGCATAGAACTGACCATTGGCAGGGAGGATGGTGGCTAACCTGTGATGGTTTCCATTGGCATCGACCCTGTGGATGCTGGTGTTGAAATGGATGTTTTTGCGACTGAAGACATATATTGGCATGGTGGAATCTGGCCTATCACAGGCCCTAACGGATCAGTGAGTGGAGGATTGTAACTAGGTACAACCCCTTCTGTGAAAAGGTCCTCCGGAAATTCTGTATGATATGAGGCTATGTGAAAATCAAGATTAGTCAGTGGAGACTACTCTTCTGTAGAAGGCACGGGTTCACCAAGGTTCAGTTCTTCCTCAATAGTTAGAGGAGGTAGACCTTGCTTTCGTCGAGACAGACGGTGTGGGTCAGAGGACGCCATGGTGACCTTTTTATTTTTAACAAATTTTAATTGTGATGTATTATAAAGTCTCAATGACAGTAACCACACACCTAAAAAAGAGAAAAGGACTCTCTAAAATCAATCATCAAGTAGCCAGAATAAGGTGCCCTATCTGAGTACTACTGTTTGCTGGTGATGAAATATAGTATCGCAATAGTATACAGAGAGGGTTGGTTGAAAGTACAGTTACGGTCACTATAGATCTTTGCCTGAACCTTAGACGATAGGTGTAAGCACTCTCGTGAAGATGAGTACCCTCCTAAAGACCAAAGACAGAGTGGGTCCATCTATTTCAGGTACCAGGACAGCCTGTCCCAGTCACCTTGTGTAAGTCCCTAAAAATTATGGCCACTAAAGATACCTCAAATAACAGACATCATCAGGGGGGTCCATGGTCAAGGAAAGTCTGCTATATGGGCAGAATACCTAGATCCCCGATCTAGTTTCGACATCCTCGAAGGGAAACCCAATATATAACACACCCATCGGATGCAGTTGAAGGTGGGCTACCTTCTTGTGCACCCAAGTGTTTTCTCGCGGTGAGCTCCGGTAAAGGAATGGTCCCAATAATATGAGTGCAGTAGGATTTCTCTTGTTAATGACTCTAGTTTCAAGTTTTGAGATCTTGGGTGATTTTCTCACTTTCGTAACCCAAGATCCTAGCCTAAACTATTGTTTGTGTGAGCTCAAAAAAAGAGTAATATGATTGATTTTATTATCGCTTGATTCTTAGTGTACTTGATTATTAGTCTTGCGGAGGGGGAGTGGATGTATTAAATGTAATGAGACTCTGACTCAAGAAACCATGCAAAATATGCTCTAAATATTCAATTCAATGAAGATTATTTCTACAAGGAGAGGTTTCTTTTCAACATCCATGCACTAACATTCAAATAGCATAGTTCAACTTTAAAGATTCAGAATTCTATCTACCTCTTTTTAACAGTCTATGAACTAAAAATTTCAGAATAAACTTAGCTAGATGCAGAAAAATAATAAAATAATAAAATTCTTCTCTAAAAAGTAAATGCTTTGGACATTGAATTTTCAAACAAGAGTAAAAAATAGAAATTCCAGCTTAGTAGACAAGCACAGGGATTCAATCAATGAAAGATACTGATGGCCAAAAAACTCTGCAACTAAAACACAATCACAGCAGTGAACAACAAGGTTTTGGCTGAGTAACGCACTATATCTGAGTAAAGACGACATTAATCCAGAGACTAACGCACTGTATTTAAGCAAATCCAGTGCTATAATTCACTGGAAAACCTACAGAGGTAGCGTTAGCCAGGGTAAATTTCTTCAGATGGTCAAACAGAAACATGATTGAACTCTGCGAGCGTTTGATATGTCTACTAGGCATCCAAACTGGTCGGAAGGGTCTGTGAACAAAGGAAAGAAGAAAGGAGGGAAGAAATAGTCTGGAAACTATGGGGAAACTCCCCAGAGGAGTCACCAGTTCTATTGTAGGGTAAAATTCTTGGGTTGTTGGTTAACGTATATCCCTCTCAGGGCTTTCTGGTGCCCAAGGCAGACAGTAAGATTAGTTGTATAGTTCACAAATATGGCATATGCATGTTCATATTAACTTAAAACAATTTGATGGAATGCGATAGAAAATTACCTCTTTGATGATCTTGGAGTCTTTTGGAGAGCACTAGGCAGTGAAACAAGAGTCCTTCTTCACTGGCTCCAAATCTTAGTCCTACAATCAATCAAAGCACCCGTGTAATTTCTAACATAACATATATCCTATCAATTAAGACAATATATAATAAAAATTTAAACTATGCATATCCAAGCCATTCATCTCATGCTAAATAAGTGATTAAACAATAATGATGATATTAACGCATATAATGGACAAAACAGATACAGTTCTATTGATTTATGAAAAAGGAGGATTACAATCGTCGGTTGCACCATGCCCTCCTCAGCCTTCCAATCTCTCTATCTCTCAAAGCGGTGACGTCTCGATCAAAAATATCTCAATGAACCTCTTTGACCTTTGACCTTCACACTACAACAATGATCTCTACTTCACAAGTATGCAAAAATTTAGCAATCCTTCGACCTTGAACAAAGAGCCTTCAACTCCATTTTATAGGAGAGGTTAAGAGAAATCCTTGCCCTTTTCTTTCTACCAGTTCTGAATAGGAAAAAAAAATATGTTTCTCTAACCTCTATGCTTTTGCCTCTTCGAGAGTTCAGTTTGTTTATGGAAATGCCCAATAAGATTTCAGTGCTTTGAAGTTTCCTTTTTGTATTGACCCTCTTATGAGAAAAAGATGGAGATTCAAATCATTGTCCACAGTTTTTTCCCATTTCAAACTTAAAACAAGGGTAACGCTTCCCTCTAGAGTAAAAAAAGCGTTTCCCTAGCCACTAACGTGGCACATTCACTGATTAGCTGTGTTATAACGCTCTTCTGTTGTTATAGAGAGGCGTTACCTTGGCAGAAATAGCTTTAATTTAGGTCTTTGTACTCCTTCCATATTTGTCTTCTCCTCTGAGCTGATGAGGAGGTATTTTTACCTGTAACACTTAACCTTAACCTAACCCTTAAGGTTAATTAAAGGTTAAGGTTAAGATAAGGTTAAGGGTACAGGTTTAGTAAGATTAAAGTTAAGGTTAAGGTTACATTAAGTGTAAAGTCAAGGTTAGGGTTAGGTTAAGGTTAGTTTAAGGTTAAGTTTAAGGGTTTGGGAAGGCTAAGGTTAAGGTAATGTTAAGATAAGATTAAGGGTAAGGTTAAGGTTAAGGTTAGGTTAAAGTTATGGTTAAGGTAAGGTTAGGTTAGGGGTTAAGGTTAAGATTAAGTTAGGTTAAGGTTAAGATAAGGTGAAGGGTAAGTTTAACTTAACTTTACCATTAAGTTTAAGGTTTCGTTAAGGGTAAATTCAAGGTTAAGGTTAGGTTGAGGTTAAGATAAGGTTAAGGTTAAGGTTAGGTTAAGGGTAAAGTTAAGGTTAAGTTTAAGGTTATGGTTATGGGAAGGTTAAGGTTAAGGTTAAGGTTTATTTTAAGGTTAAGGTTACGTTAAGGGTAAAGTCAAGGATAAGGTTAGGTAATGGTTAAGGTTACAGTTAAGGTTATGGGAAGGTTAAGTTTAATATAAGGTTAAGGTTAAGGTTAGGTTAGGCTAAGGTTAAGTTTAGGTTAAGGGTTTAGTCAAGGTCAAGGTTAATGGTAGGTTAAGGGTAAGGTTAAGGTTATGGGTAAAGTTAAGGTTAAGGTTAGGGTAAGGTTAAGGTTAAGGTTAGGTTAATGTTAAGGTTAAGGTTAAGGTTACGGGAAGGTTAAATTTAAAGCTATGTTACAGTAAAGATTATGGAAAGGTTAGGTTAAGTTTAAGGTTAAGGTAAGGTTCAGGTTAAGGTCAAGGTTAGTTTATAGTTAATATCAAGGTTAAGGTTAGGTTATAGTGAAGGTTAAGATTAAGGGTGAAGGTTAAGGGTAAGGTTAAGACCCGTAACCTTAACCTTCACCTTTAACCTTAACCTATCATTAACCCTAACCTTCACCTTGCTAAACCCGTAACCTTATCCTTAACCATAACCTTGACTTTACCCTTAACCTTCACCTTGCTAAACCCGTACCTTAACCTTAACCTTAACCTTGACTTTACCCTTAACCTAACATTAGCCTTAACTATAACGTAATGCTAACCTTAACCTTAACTTTACCCTTAACCTTAACCTTAACTATAACCTAACCCTAACCTTACTCTAACCATAACCGTAACCTTAACCTTACCTTAACCTAACTTAACCTTAAGCTTGACCTCGACCTTAACCTTAACCTTACCCGTAACCTTAACCTTAACTTTACCCTTAACCTTAACTTTATCCTTAACCTAACCTTAACCTTAACCTCACCCTTAACCTTATCTTAACCTTAACCTTAACCTTACCCTTAACCTTCACCTTAACCTTAACTTTACCCCTAACCTTGACTTTACCCTTAACCTAACCTTAACCTGACTAAACCTGTAACCTTAACCTTAACCATAAAAATAACCTTCACATAACCTTAACCTTAACCTTAACCATAACCTTAACCTTAACCTAACCCTCACCTTGACCAAACCCTTAACATTAACCTTAACATTGACCTTAACCTTAACCTTAACCTTACCCTTAACCTTAAACTTAACCTTGACCTTAACTATAATCTAACCCTAACCTTAACCTTACCTTAACCTTCACCAAACCCTTAACGTAACCTTAACCTTGACCTTGAACTTACCCTTAACATTAACCTTAACCTTAACCTTAACCTGACTAAACCCGTAACCATAACCTTAACCTTAACCTTACCCTTAACCTTAAACTTAACTTTGACCTTAACTATAACCTAACCCTAACCTTAACCAAACCTTAACCTTAACGTTACCCTTAACGTAACCTTAACCTTGACTTTACCCTTAACCTTAACTTTACCCTTAACTTAATCTTAACCTTACACTAACCTTAACCGTAACCTTACCCTTGCCCCTAACCTTAACCTTAAACCTATCCTTATCTTATCCTTAACCTTAACCTTAACCCTAACCTTAGCCCAAAACTTAAGGTTAAAGTTATGGGTAAGGTTAGGGTTAGGTTATAGTTAAGGTCAAGGTTAAGGTTAGGTTAAGGTAAAGGTTAAGGTTAAGGTGAAGTTAAGGTTAATGTTAAGGGTTTGTTAAAGGTTAAGGTTAAGGTAAATGTTAAGGTTAAGGTTAGGGTTAAGGTTAAGGTTAATATTAGGTTAGGTTAAGGTTAAGATAAGGTTAAGGGTAAGGTTAAGGTTAAGGTTAAGGTTACATTAAGGGTAAAGTCAAGGTTAAGTTTAGGTTAAAGTTAACATAAGGCTAAGGTTAAGGTTAAGGTTAGGTTAAGGTTATGGTTAGGTTAAGGTTAAGTTAAGGTTAAGGTGTAGTAAAGGCTAAGGTTAAGGGTTAGGTTAAGGTTACGGTTAAGGGTTTGGTCAAGGTTAGGGTTAGCTTAAGGTTAAGGTTAAGGTTAGGTTAAGGGTAAAGTTAAGGTTAGGGTTAGGTTAAGGTTAAGGTTAAGGTTAAGGTTATGGTTAAAGTTAAGGTTAAGTTCAAGGTTAATGTTAAGGATAAGGTTATAGTTAGGTTAAGGTTAAAGTTAGGTTAAGGTTAAGATAAGGTTAAGGTTAAGGTTAGGTTAAGGAAAAATTCAAGGTTAAGGTAAATTTAAGGTTAAGGTTAAGGTTAGGGTAAAGGTTCAGGTTAAGGTGAAGGTTAAGGTTAAGTGTTTGGTCAAGGTTAGGGTTAGGTCACTAACCATAACGTTAACCTTAACCTTTACCATAACCTTAACCTTAACCTTAACCTTATCTTAACCTTAACTATAACCTAACCCTAACCTAACCTTAACCTTAACCTTAACCTTGACCTTGACCTTGACCTAACCTTAACCTTAACATTAAAATTAACCTTATCTTACCCTTAACCTTAACCTTAACCTTCCCAAACCCTTGGCCCTAACCTTAACCTTAACCTAACTAAACCCATAACCTTAACCTTAACCTTAACCTTATCTTAACCTTAACCTTAACCTTAAATTTAACCTTACCGTTACCTTAACCTTAAGGGTAAATTTAAGGTTCAAGTTAAGGTTAAGTGTTTACTTAAGGTTAGGGTGTTAGAGAGGTAAATCCCCTTTGCAAACAGAGGTGATCCCTACTAGACCAGATCGAGTCTAGCAACAATCGAGTCACACTAAGATGCAAGTTCCTAATTGCAAAAGACCAAGATGTGACAAGAGGCCTACCTGAAGGCCTACGCTGACGTCATTTGTGAAGAAGATGGCACTTTCATCCCTTGCTTTTGCAGATCACAAATCTCTCACCCAATGTGATCAAACACCTGCACATACAAGAACAAACAACAAACAAACAAGCATAAAACCAAATCGATGCAATTATGTATCAGTCAGAGAAGATACAATTCATAGCATGAAACATGAACATCTGAGTGGAACCATAATCATAGTCATTTATTATTAATCAAAACAAATAAAGATACAACTCGAGCTCTGATGCTGGATCTTCCTTCGGCGGGTTGACAGTGGAGTACGTCTCGGTAAAGCTTGTCGGGAAAAGGACAAGTCTCTCTCTCTTCAGTTGTCTGATGATAATCTCCTTACAATTGATTCAACTCTATTTGGGCTAGATTGCAAAGGGAAAATGACAAGCTTATATAGATGGTGGAAGGGGAGTTGGGATCCCTACAATGGTGGGATTGGCCCTATCGTCAATGAAGATTCCATCATAGGTGGAAAACCACTTCCCCTACATGGAGATTTGGAGCCAAACCTCCCAACTCAATTTAGAGACCAGTTTAGGAGTTGGTTGGAATCAAAATTCCGCCATTTATTTTTAAAAAACACTCCTTATTAAGCCTGGAGTAGGTACAAAATTGGGACAGAGCACCAGTTGGGGCGCCCTCTTTGGTGGATTTCCCCCATTGGCACGACGACTGAACTGACTAGTTGCGCCAAGAATAAAAAGGCTATTTTTAGGGCTTTTCACAGGAAATTGTCTACAGGGGAATGATTTTCCTTGTCAAGGGGGATGCCATGAAAGTGGTTTCAGGTCATGTCACTGCTCACAGGTCATGGAATAATCCCTCCAATGTGCAGGACAGGGAATTTCAGGGACGGTGACAAATTACTATGTAACAGATGCCCCCTAAAGCATGAGGCCCAAAAGAGAGAGAGGGTTGAAATGCTTTACGAGAACGTGTCCAACTGAAAAAACTGTCGTCGAAAAACCTGCGTAGAATAGTACAACTGATATCTCAAATACATGATATATATGTGGTATGGGTGCAGCCATCCATAGCAGAGTATACAATAATCAAGATCCAAGGTATGGACTTAGCCATCCAATAAGGATCGATAAATAGACTTAGGTATGGTCACAACCATCTATTCAATGAGTCACGTAAGCAATCATAATAATCCACAAAATCCGTAGCCTAGATTCCAACAGACAAAATCTAGGGTCTTGCGCTCCATCTTGACCCGAATAGAGTACAAGTTCAAGCATGTGAATAGGTGAGCTGAAGTCGAACATGCAAGAACATCATCTGATTACCAACCAATCATGAAAGCTGTTAACAGATGTGAGAGGAACCACCATTAATGACAATGGCCCTCAAGGTACTATAGGTACAATCCATGGCATGTGAATCAGTGAGCTGGTGTCAAACACCCGCAGAATCATTCGATCAAAGGTTAATGATGAAAACCTTGCATCGAATGTAAAGAACTTTCCATTGAGGCATGCAGGCTCCAAGGTACCAGAAGGGAGTCTCTAGATCAACTTCCTGGATAATGAGCTGAATTCAACAGGAAGTGACCTTGATCGAAGGTGGGCCATAGTGTTTCCCACATCATCGATGCGAGACAAAGGATCATATTGTTGTGAATCATGATCAGATGAGAATCAGAGGAAGGTTGAAACTTGCAGAGGTCAACTTCTCTTGAACATATCAGCGGAACGACAATGGATTTGGCACCATTTGACATCAAAAGATAAGAGGTCATGATGACGAGGAAAAGAGAAGATGAGAGGTCAAAAAGGATCATCCAAACCCATGGAGGCAAGTGGAAAATGAGATGAGATGTCCCCAACCCGACAAAAATGCAGACAAGTGCTCTGTTCAAGAGCGACATACCTCCGACATGACAACGATGATAGTTCCATTTTTCCCCACCATTTCTGGTGAGTACCCCAATTATTTTTTAGAACAAGATTGAAGGGGATAGTATATGCTTGTAATATAAGTCTGTCCTTCTGACGAATCCATCCTAGTACATTTAACGAGCCTTAGGAAGGAGAAACTTGAATATCGTCATTACGACTGAATCCAATGTCATCAGGGTTTAACGAGTCTGACAAAGGAAGAACTCGGCATCTTTTCATGTTTAGAGAGTTTGAAAAGACAGCGTAAAAGTAAACTCCAATGGTCCCTTTTTTTAAATAGTTCCTCAGATCCGAAAAGGTAGAAAACTATGTTTAAGAAAACCTCCTAGTTGCGATAGGCTAGGGTATTCCTTTTTCGTAAATAATCTATCCCAGCCTGAAAAAGGGGTAAATGTATACTGGGTAGATGTTGTTTCGTGGCCACTTTAATGAGATTGAAAAGACAAGGGACTCAGCAACATTTTCATGTTTAGAGAGTCAGAAAAGAGCTGAAGGATGACTCCAAAATGACTTTTTCGTATTTTTACTGAGTCTGAAAAAGTATAAAAGACAACTCGTATCACTGTCTAAGTTGCATAAAAACCTGCTGCTGCACATTAAAGTGAGTGTAAAATCAATTTTTCAACAAAATATATTAAAATATTGAGAAAAATGACTTTTAAAACCTAATTTTGACTTCAAAAGTTATAAATATGCCACAAATGGTAAAAACATATTTACTTTTACTTTTTACTTCATTTGGAGAGCAACAGTGAGCTTTTGGTGTGTGAACTTGCAGCAGTGATTGCGATCAATTCAGTACATCATTCAGATTCTCGTTCGTTACAGGTAAGAAGCGCTTCCCTCAGCTTTTTTTTGATCCATTTTTTGTAAGTTTCCATTGTGTATTCGATCTCTAGAGGAGACCCTTTGGAAATTTAGGGCTCTGCCAATTGGCACGGGTATCGGGCACGGACCCACACCAGTTGGCTCTTTTCTACAAAGGGGTCACGACAGTTGGCATGACTGTCAGAAAAATAGTCGCGCTAATGGCGCAACTCAATTTTCCATGTTAATTTACAAAAATATGAGCCACTCAAATGAATTTTTAAGTGTTGCAGAGATCTAATAAGGCATTTTTGACCATGTTGGTGCAGGTATCCAGGCACAATGGTGATTGAATGGAAGGAGAGGGAACATGGGGAAGAGGAAAAAATGGCCATGGAAAATGAAGCTTGCATGAACGCCCTTCGAGACTGCGGTCTCAAGAAATTTTTCCTTACACCATGTTTAAGAGCTCAACCTGAGCTATTGCAGTATTTGGTTAGCATATGGGATGAGAATGAGGAATTGTTAAAAATCCAAGACCAAGTATTAGCTCTTGAGGTCTCTGATGTTTATTTTATAACCGGATTATCGCACAGAGGCCCAGTGCCAATCATGACGGGCAGCAGAACTTCTGGGGAGAAAATGGATATGGTAATGGCAAGAGTATGCCCAGGGGCACAAACAGGATCGGGTAGTGGGAAAGTAGACATCCACACTATCCGTGATCTAGCACTTCGATTAGTGCTTCATACCATTACGCGGGCTGCGGGATTGTAGGCCCCGCATGAGGCAACAAAAGCGCAACTCCTATTAGCTTCCGAATGCATGAATCCTACACTGTTCGATTGGGCCACTGCAGTGACAACCAACATCAAAATGCAGTTAACACAGTGTAAGAAAGCCAAAATAAAATATTTTGGGTATGGTTCCATTCTAGTGTCGTTCATTCTAGAGTGATTACCAATTTTCCAGGGCCTAGGGGCAATAGTTGCCAAGCCGGTACCGAGAGAGCCGAGGGTGGCTCGCTGGGTAGCACTTATGCCCAGGTTAGGAGCGGGTCAAAAGATGTCCTGGAGGCCCGAGTTCTTTGTGTGGTTATAGTGTCAACTGATCGTGGTTGAGGATTGGCCCTATGCTAGGACCAATTTCACAGGAGACCCAGATCTCCCACTTCCGGAGGGGGATGACTGGGACGAGGAGTTGGGTATGACTCTTTTTTGTTTTTTTATATATTTATGATTTTTTTGTGATACATGTCTATTCTAACAACAGTTTTATGTGTATGCATATGTTGGCCCAGAGAGGCCTGCGGGCATATCGCCCATTACGCGGAGGACCCCTCTCGCACATGACCCTCAAGCTGAGGGTGGCGAAGGGAGCGAGCTGATCCAAAACCTGGAGGGAATTTCCCAGGGAATACTGGACTATGCACGGCTGGAAAAAGTCCCATTGGCTTACCAGCGACACACTGTGGGGGTGCCTAGTCACCTTCACCGACTTTTGAGGCGATTGATGTGCGCGGTGGCATGTTACCACGAGCACCATGCTGATTAGCTATTTAGGGATTTTATATGCATATTTTTTGAGAGACATGTTGTCTCCATCTATTATTAGACAAACATGTATATTTTTCAACTTTATGTGATGTACACCAACTGCAAACTATTCGACATATATATCTATATATCTATTTCTAGATGGATCTTTTTATATGTGATGATGTTTTTTATAAGTTGCGCAAATGTCTATCTAAAACCAAATTAGCTACTACATCTGTTAACGCATTCATGTGTCTGGGTATATGTTGATCTATAATGTAATAAAAATTTCTTTCCAGTAAACGAATATGTAGATATAGACATAAAATGGACGGGTTTCTTACTGAATAATGACCGTTAAGTTGTAATACTACAAGCTGTTTGTCCAGATACACAAGTAATGCACGAATACCAAGGTTAACAGCCTCGATTAATAATTCTAAAACAGAACTATACTCTGCAACATTATTTGTGGTAGGTCCTAGACACACACCCTGAAAATTAACCAACTCACCAGCAAGATCATAGATTACCCAGGCTCCCGAGGATAGATTCCTAGTACTGCGAGAGGCACCATCTACGAAACCAACAAAAGGAGTAATAGACATCTGCACAATCAGGAAGACCCAATCAGATAAAAAGACACTTACAAAGCACACCACACCACACATGCATAAAAATGAAAACACTCACTTGTGTACACACACACCACATAAGAATAACTCAAGCGTAGTACTTTTTAAGGTACAACCCATTCCTAGGCTGTGCCAGGGGAACTCCTTCATAGTCGATAAGCTCATAGGCCCCATTTTTTAATACTCGTTTAACTATATAGGGCCCATGCCACATGGACTGGAATTTTCCTGCTCCAAGTTTATCGTGTGCTTGGTCATGCAGGAGGATGAGGTCTCCTTCAATGAAAGAATGAGGAGAAACCGGTTGATCGAAGTCGGCTTTGACCCACTTTTTCTGTGCCTCAATGACCAAGGTAGCTAGGTAGTGGGTTTCATCCAAAAGTTCCAAATACAAGAAATGTTCTTCCTCCAAAGAAGTGTCAGGGAATAGTTCCATGGCCAATTCCAGAGAAGGAATTTCGCACTCAACCGGGAGAGTCGCTTCCAAACCATACACCAATTGAAAAGGTGTGAATCCAGTTGCGCTCTTTACAGACATTCGATAAGCCCAGAGAGCTGAGAAAAATTGGAGATTCCAGTTGGATTTATGGATAACAATCGTTCGTTGAAGTATTGTGACCAAAACCTTGTTCATAGCCTTAACCTGGCCATTCGCCTGGGGTTAGTATGGCGTTGAGCTATCATGGCGTAAGCCCAAATTTGACATCAGCTCAGCCATCATGTAATCCTGAAAATGGGTGCCATGATCAGTAACAATGGCCTGAGGGACTCCGAAATGCGTAATAACATGGTTGAAAAGAAATTGGGTGACTGTCTTACCATCGGCAGCTAATGTAGGCGTTGCTTCGGCCCACTTAGTAAAGTAGTCTAAAATGATGATTATATAAGCATGCCCCCTGCCGAGTGAGGGTTACATGTCATAAAATATATGCCCCATTTTGCAAAAGGGCTGATGGTGATGACAGGATGCAAGGGTAGGGGTGGTGCATGCATCTTGCATTGAAAGACCTGGCACGCATGACATTTTCAGACTACAACGATGCAGTCTTTGAATATAGATGGCCAAAAATAACCCACACGCAGAATATTCTGTACAGTGGCATATCCAGACATGTGAATGCCATAGATGCCACTATGACAGTCATTCAAGACTCTTTCAGCCTCTTCCAGTGTCAAGCACTGTCAGAGCACGGAATCGACTCTGACACGATACAGGGTATCTCCTATAATGCGGTATGGTTGAGATTGATGCCGAATTCGACGTCGAGCATCCTTTTTCAATTCAGACTGGAATGTGGATGTTTGAAGATACATGATAATTTCACCGTACCATGGGTCATGAGTGCTGATAAGAAAGAGCGTTTCATCCGGGATATGATCCTCAGATTTCGATGGAACGAAGTCTGTCGGGAGAGAGAAAATAAGATCAGCGAAAACCAATTATTTCATCGACTTAGCAGTGGTGAACTCTAAATCGAACTCCTAAAGGATTACAATTCACTTGGAGTACTTGCCCCCCAGCAATTGTCGAGACAATATATACGTCATGGGGTTGCAATCTGAAACCACGGTTACAGTACACAATAGGATATAGTGGCAGAATCGTTGAACGGCTTGAACCATGGCGAGGGCCAACTTCTTGACATGAGCATAGCATGTTTATGTGTCAAGAATATTCCAAGATAGATAATAAACTATGTGTTCATTTCCATCATCGTCATCCTGCACTAAAACCATATCAATTGTGCTAAACGCAGCGACCAAATAAAGGGTAAAATTGTGATGATAGTTGGGAGGACGTATAAGCGGAGCATTGGCAAGCAAAGTTTTAAGATTATCAAAATATTTCTAGGCAATTTCATCCCAATGGAAGGGAACGTTCTGTTTCAAAAGATGCGTAAAACCTTGGGCTACTTCCGCATAATTTGGAATGAAGAGTCGTAGGAAGTTAGCTTTCCCGTACAGACTCTGCAGTTGATGTAATGAGGAAGGAGATGGGAGGTTAACGATGGCCTCGACCTTTAGGGGGTCAAGGCGAATCTTTTCTTTAGAGACTATGAATCCCAAAATATGTCCAGAATCCACACATAAGACGCACTTATGGGGATTAAGCCTAATATTGTAGCATTTGAAACGAAGGAAAATTTGGCAAAGGTGTTCGAGGTGGTCCTCACGCCGAGCTAAATGGGCCGGAAAATCATCGAGATATGGCTGAAAAATATGGCGTATGTCATGGAAAGCGTAAGACATAACATGCTGGAAGGTGGCCTCAGTGTTTTTTAGACCGAACGGGAGCTTTCTATAAGAAAAGGTTCCCCATGGACAGATGAAGGCAGTCTTGTGTTGATCAGTAGGTAAAATATTGATTTGATTGTACCCAGAGAAGTTGCCCATAAGGGAATAAATCTCACTCCCCACACATTCATCAATGATTTGATCTATAAAAGGAGTGGGGTAATTGTCCTTAGGACAGGCCCGATTAATGTCTCGGTAATCAACACAGACTCGTATAGTGCCCTGTTTCTTATCTACAGGGACAATATTTGAAACCCATTCTATGAGGGGAATAGGATAGATAAAGCCTACGTTAAGAAGTTTTTCAACTTCTGATTTAATAGCTGCGGCTTTTCAGGGATGCACTGGGCGTAGGCATTGATGCACTGGTTTCGCACTCGGATAGGTAGAAATCTCGTGCACGACTATGCTGGGATCAATCTCGGGCATCTCTTCATAGGACCACTTGAAAAAATCTCTGAATCCATGAAAAATATTAGTATAAACTTGTATCTCTTCATGAGAACAGGTCACTCCCACGTGAATATTCTCGACTACCCCCGGTTTGACGGAGATGTCGATTTGCATCGTTTGAGTGATATTACTCAGGTTTCCCTACAAAAGGACCTCATGAGTCAATATCAGTGTTTGAAGAGGTGGATTGGGAACCTGAGATGCAAATTTCCCTATACAATCAGACATTGCCCCCAGGCCAAACATGAACAAGGAACGATGATGTGCATTGCTCCATGGTAGATCTTCAAGAGACATTGTTTCAATAATAGCTTCATCGGAAGGGAAAAATTCTCTTAAAGGGTCAGGAAAATCTGCATCGCCAAGCCAAGGGGATTGAGAATATATATCCAGAGCCATGCTCGAAGGAGCATGTTCAGGAGGAGGAGGATCATATGTAGCGACAATTTCGCAATAATTAATCTCAACTAGAGTTAACAACATTGATTCTCTGAAAGAGGTCACCTGTTTAGGTGAAGGGATGATCCAAGGGTCATCGGACCTAGAGACCATATTAATTTGAACGGTGTGCGGTGGTGGTGTGGGAAAAATACCCATGAGGACGGGGTCTTTGAAGAGACCGGGTCCTACACTGTTAGAGGGATTGGGGATTTGATCCACATAAGGAACGTTTTTCTCAGAGGATGAGGTGAAGAAAGACAACTGATCCACAGTAACAATTTTTCCCTCATGAGGGAACTTAAGAAGCCAAAAGAGGGTGGATGGCACGCATATCATCGCGTGATTCCAACTGTGACCGAGAAGCAGATTGTAGTTAGGCTTGGCGTCAACCAATTCTACTTCTACATTGACTTTCTTCCCCTGTAACGTAATCGAAAAACTCTTGAGAACACCCAGGGGTTTTGATTCCCAACCATCGAATTATTCTAAGGCATTGGGAGATGATGAAAGAGCCAGAGAGCCGATGGCCTTCCAGCAGGCAAATGACATAACACAGGTGGAAGCACCTTCATCTACAATGGCTCTATGAATTTTTAGGCTGTTGATCCTGACTGGTATAAAAAGAGAAATTTGATGTGGAAGTCAGGGGGTACAATTTTCTAGGTCGAAGGTGAGAAGCTTAGAATCGACGGGATCGATTCCACCGATTGTAAACAACAGAGCTTTCCGTTGCGATGGGAAACTTTGAAGAACTTCTAATGCAGACATGGTAGAAGGCGCCTGTGCCAAATCCTCAACAATATTGTAGTGCTGAGTGGGACGGGCATTTGGGTTGTAGGAAGATCTTCACAGAACACCTTTAAAAGGTGGCCTCACAACAGGTTCAGCGCTAGGCTTCTCAATTTCCAAAGGATTGGAGACAGGTGGGATGTGGGCCATCCACAACTTCCTTTCAAGCTGCCTGACGTGATCCAACATAATCCTTCGAACACATAGCAATTGAGACAGGTGTAGAAGCATTCATCATAAAGACCTGGGACCCAAATGGTGCAGATGGTGAGGGCTGCTCAACCATCTGGGTCTGCTGAGACGGGAACGGTTCTTTAAGAACTGCTGGAGTCCCTTTGGAGCCTTTCAGAAGTTGGGTAATTTTATATCTTTGGGGACAATATTTGGTATAATGATCTGCTTCACAGATAAGGCAAGGGTACTTCAGTTTACATTGGGAATTGTCATCAGTACGAGGTTTGGAAGACTTTGGTTTTGGGGCATCCGGTTTGGATTTTCCCTTGCCCTTCTTCTTTCCTTTAGAGGCCTTTTCTGTAGTATTAGCATGAACAGCATTGACCTCCGCAGTCTTGCTAGAATCTGGAGGGGCAGAAAAAGAATAATTATTTGAAGAATTGGACTTCTGCTTTCCATTTGAAGATTTTAGAGAATTTTGAGACACGGAACCGATAACACCATCGACCGTTGGGGTAGGTGGAGCTTTAGAGGTTCCCGGCTACAGAGCATCAATAAAAATATCATAAAGCATGCCATACTGAGAGTATACCAAGTCAAGATACTGGGCACACGCTATGGCTTGTTCTTCAGTCACACACGCCCCCATAGAAATATCTTGGGCGATTTTGCTAACGAAGGAGGTGGTGAACCAATGAGTTAATAGCTAATCAGGTATATCAAACTTGATCAGTCTACGATGATGTCACCACTCCTGAATGTAATCAGATATGTGGGTGGCTTTATCCTGCTTCAAAGAAGTCAGGATATGTGTCCCGGCTTTGTAACAAACCGGTCACTGAAAGTGAGTCAAAAAATCCATGGCTAACGTATTGAAATCTTGAAAGATGCCACAGGGTAATTCGATATACCACTTAGTGGCAGCACCAGTAAGAGAGCGCTAGAAGAGATATAGACAAATTGAATCATCCACCCAAGAGTTGGATGAACACCACAGATGGTAAGTCATTACATGAGCTTGGGGGTCCTCTCCATCTTTACCCTCAAACTTAGTCTGTTCAGCAATTTTGTCTAACCGTTGGCCAATAAGGATTGTGAATAATCCGATCATTGGTTCATTTAGAAACGTACGGTAACTCCAAGGTAGCCAAGAACGGAAATTGCAAATTGAATGGCATGTCAGGCCCTCGATAAGGACCGCTACCTGTACTCCATGCTGGCTGAGCATATCCTTGCCCCCATGAGTTCTGTCTTAAAGGATTCTGACCATAGGGGGTGTAGGGTGTATAACCAGTTTGATTCGGTTGTTGGTAACCAGTGTACGGGGTTTGATAACCAGAGTATGGACCCTGATTATATGTCGGCGCCGTTTGAGAAACATGTGGATTCGACTGCTGAGTATAGGTGTAGCCGGGTTGTTGAGGATAATAGTTAGAACCTTGGGTTTGCTATAATCATCAAAGGACAACCCCAGGATAGTAACCACTCCAGGCTGAGCAGCACACAGGGTGGGATCCTACCGAGCCCGATAATTGGGGCAATAACCCTGGCTGATCTTGGCTATGGTATCGAATGTAACCTACCAAGCAAGGGTTACTGTGGATGTGCAGGTGTTGGCTCGTCGGGACAAAGCCGACTGCTGAACGGGCTACCCCGGTTGAACAGTTGACCCGGCAAACAGGTTGCACCCACAGTAGGCCGACTCCGGCTACCGGGACAATTGACAGCGATACGGCTGGCCTCGGTGGTGGAATGGGGGCCGTTGTGCTCGGTAACCAGTTTGACTCGCAACAAGACCATAAGATGATCCTCGGGCCGATGTGCAAATATCTAATAATAGCATACTAAGGTTTCGTAGGATTGAGAAGGTTGGACTTGCCCCCCAGGACCATATACCGGCCTTGGTTGGTACCCCGGTTGACCTGTGAGTCCTTGAGGTTACCCAGGTTGGACTCCAGGGTGAGGCTGCATAGGTTGACCTGAAGGGTTGTAATACTGTCCTTGCGGACCGTATAATGGCCCCTGCTGGCCCGAAGGGTAGCCCTGTAAGGGTTGTCCTTGCGGGTCATAAGGATAGCCAGGCTGGCCCGAAGGTTTGCCTTGAAAAGGTTGTCCTTGCGGGTTATAAGACTGCCCAGCCTGGTTATACGGAAAACCTTGAGCATGAAGGTGAGCCTATGGAGCAGGTAAACGTAAAGGATTCCCGTACTCATCGTATTGATATGGAAAAACGTAAACGGGTGTACCGTCCTATGCATAATGCGAAAAATAAGAGTGGTTGGGATCTTGAGAGGATTGTCAGACCTTAGGGTTCGATTGTTGTAAGGACAATCGATACTCCTCAGGAGAGATGTTCTCCGGCATAGCAGATGCTATATAGACGTCTTCGGGAAGCGACGCAGCCCCTACGGACTGAGTGGTAACAGCGGGTGTAGATGCGGCCACACAGACAATGGGCCTAACGGGTACAGAAGTGACCTGAGGGGATGACGTGATGGGTGTCCTAGGAGACATCCCCAATGAAGGAATAACCGGCCTCGTAGAAGAGTCCATATCCCCATAGAGATGACGGCGATCATAGATCCGACTTAAAGATCAGCACCAAGCAGAAAAAGAAGGGATTCGGGCGAAGACATATTAGATAACTTATGGTTGTCTTCTCGTGGGAACAACTAGTAATCTTCACTACGGGGGGATTTCACTAGGAGAATGGATGGATGCACCCATATCTAAACCTGTCTCTAGATCTTGTAGCAGACGGCGAGGACTAGGAGGAATAACAGCAGCTAGAAAAGGGGAACCTGATGTAAGAGGAGGGAAATGTTCCCCTACTCCAAATCTAGACCAAGTGTTGGATAAGGGCCAATTGAACTCAACTAGTCCTCCAAAGGGAAGCTCAGACAGAACCGGTCCCCCGTCGGGAAAATCGAAAATGATGGGCTGCTAAGGTTTAGTAGAGGATTGTGAGACCTCTAATGAATCGTCTGTATATGGACTACCAGTAGACGAAACTGAGGGTTCCACCACTGTGACAGTAATAACAAAAGGAAAAGATCAAACAAAACACATGGGCTGAAAAAATCAAGGCACACAATCAAATGGCCAACAAGCAAAATCTAAAAGGGCGTGTGATTGCAGGTGATTTATTTTACCACATTGAAACTTAGAAACTTCACCGTTTACTATTTTAAGAGTCAAGAAACGGATGAAAGGTGAATCTATCTCTTTCAGTTTTGAAACAAGCGTGAAAGGACAAGCGCTTGATGATCCTTTCAATTCTAGTAAGGAGTCGTAAAAGATCAAAATGACTACCTCGGTAATCTAGGCAAAGGGTACCAAATAACTCGTGGAACTACAATATACACCTTGGTTTCAAAATGAAAGAGAAAATAAACCAAGGATCTAACATACGGATCAATATCCTCGAATGTTGTGTCCCGTGGTGTTCGGTGTATCACTTGTATAGGGTAGCAGATTTCGACTCTCCATCATAAAAGGATAGCAACCTAGTGGTGTCTCCTCTTTATATACGCGACGTACGAGCACAAGTCCGTACTAGTGCTATCTAAAGCCAAGAGGCTTAATGACAACTACTAGGTTTAACGACGCCAGAACACGTCTTTATCCTAGACCTCTAAATATTTCGTTAATGTTTCAATGCTTCCTTAGTGTAAATTGAATAAATTTTAATGTTAATCTTCAATTATGTTTCAATTTTCAAGCCCTAGCGAGTGTTATGTCTCAAAACCTCCTAAATGCACACTACATGCCAGAGTATATCATTTCATTTGATGAAAGCTAATTACGAGAGAGTTAAGAGCATCTCACACAATAACAAAATGACCAGACAATAACCAGTGATGTCTCTAATGCATCTAATGGAAACTAAAAAGCTTTTCTTTCAAAGTTACAAATCACTAATAACACTGGAAAGATTCAATTTGAATTAACTAATCAAAAGCAAAAGGGATTTTTTTGTATTTTCAGTGTTTGAGAGCAAAGTGCACTAAACAAATGAAAACTAATGAAATGAACAATTTGAGAAGCGATAGAAAAAGAGTAAAATCAAGCAAATTTCACTCAATGAAAACACACAATCAGAGCTCAAATCAACAAAACAATCCCTCAAAACCAAGAGAATCCCAAAGACTCAAATGAACCATGTAATCTAGGCCCAAAACGAGGCAAGGCAGAATTCGAATGAGGAAGAAACCAATCACTCAAACAATGGAACAAAACGATAGAAAACCACCAAACGAATGCAGAGAAGCAATCACAAAGTTGACTAAACAGATAGAAACCAAAAACTCCCACGGGAGGTTCGACACACTATAGCACCTAGATGCCCTAGGGCTACAATGAAAAATCGATAGAAGAGGGAAAACAACCAAAGGATGAAGGCCACAGTCAGTCAAACAAGGCTCCAGAACACTCAGGCAGTCATAAAAATGAAACCAAAATCACATATCAAGCTCAAAAAGCTCAAAATAGAGCAAACCCTAGCACCTTACAGAATTGGCGCAACTATCAGGCTGAATCTAGCGCCAGAACAGGATTGGCACGAGTAATACACTGGCAACATGCAGTAATTGGCGTGACTGTCAGGCTAATAAGCACGCCAGTCGATTTTACTAAGAAAAAATAAAAAAGAGAAATCCAAGAAACAGACTAGTGATGGTCAAGCTAAACAAAAGCCAAACACATGAAAGGAGCCAGCCAAAAGAGCTGATCAAGCAAGCAAAGTCAAGAATCGACCAAAAATATAAGACAATACTCCAAATCAACATCTCCCCAGTGGAGTCTCCAATTTTTTATAGAGGTAAATCCCCTTTGCGGATAGAGGCGATCCCTACTAGCCTAGATCGGGTCTAGCAAAAATCGTATCACGCTAAGGCGCAAATTCCTAATTGCAAAGGCCAAGATACAAGAGGTTTTGCCTAAGTCCTACGCCGCCGTTGTATGAAGAATATAGTACTCACTTGTTTTCAAAGTGCGTATCAAAATTCTCCCACTCGATGCGATCGAACACCTGCACGTACAAGAAGAAACAACAAACAAACAAGCGTAAAACCTAATACATGCAATTATGTATCAGTGAGAGAAGATACAACTCATAACATAAAACATGAACATCTGAGTGGAACCATAATCGAAGTCACTTATTATTAATCAGAACAAAGAAAGATACAACCCGAGCTCCGACGTTGGATCTTCCTTCGGCGGGTCGATAGAGGAGTACGTCTCGGTAAAGCTCGTCGGGAAAAGGACAAGTCTCTCTCTCTTCGGATGTCTGACGATAACCTCCTTACAATTGATTCAGTTCTATTCAGGCTAGCTTGCAAAGGGAAAATGACAAGCTTATATAGATGGGGGAAGGGGATTTGGGATCCCTACAATGGTGGGATTGGCCCTATCCTCAAGGAAGCTTCCATGATAGGTGGAAAACCACTTCCCCTAAATGGAGATCTGGAGCCAAACCTCCCAACTCATTTTAGAGACTCGTTCAGGAGTTGGTTGGAATCAAACTTCCGCCATTTATTTTTAAAAAACACTCCTTATTAAGCCTAGCATGGGTGCAACACTGGGACAGAGCGCCAGTTGGCGTGCCCTCTTTGGTGGATTTCCTCCATTGGCGCGAGGGCTGAACTGACTAGTCGCGCCAAGGATAAAAAGGCTATTTTTAGGGCTTTTCACAGGAAATTTTCTTCAGGGGAATGATTTTCCTTGTCAAGGGAGATGCCATGAAAGTGGTTTCAGGTCATGTCACTACTCACAGGTCATGGAATAAGCCCTCCAATGTGTGGGATGGGGAATTACAGGGATGGTGAAAAATTACTATGTAACATAGGGTTAAGTTATAGTTAAGGTTAAGGTTAGGTTAAGGGTAAAGTCAAGGTTAAGGTTAAGGTGAAGGTTAAGGGTAAGGTTAAGGGTAAGGTTAAGGTTAAGGTTAGGGTTAGTTTAGGTTAAGGTAAGGTTAAGGTTAAGGCTAATGTTATGGTTATGGGAAGGTTAGGTAAAGGTTAAGGTTATTGGAAGGTTAAGGTTAAAGTTAGGTTAAGGTAAGGTTAAGGTTAAGGTCAAGGTTAAGGTTAAGGTTAGGTTAAGTTTAAGGTTAAGGTTAAGGGTAAATTTAAGGACCTTAACCTAACCTTAACCTTAACCTAACCTTAACCTTAACCTTAACCTAACTATAACCATACCCCTAACCTTAACTTAAACCCTAATATTAACCATACATTTACCCTTAACCTAACCTTAACCTTAACCTTAACCTTATCCTTAACCTTATATTAACATTAACCTAACCTTAACCTTGACTTTACCCTTAATGTAACCTTAAAATTAACCTTAACCTTATCTTAACCTTAACCTTAACTATAACCTTAACCTTAACCTTTCCATAACCATAAGGATAAGGTTAAAGTTAAGGTTAGGTTAAGGTTAAGGTTATGGGTAAGGGTTTGGTCAAGAATAAGGTTAGGTTATAGTTAAGGTCAAGGTTAAGGTTATTGGAAGGTTAAGGTTAAGGTTAAGATTAAGGTTTGTGTCTGCTCCTTTAAATGTTGAAGGGAATAGTTTAAGTTTTTGAGCATCTTGTAAGTAGTCATAGGTTCTACATAGGACTTCAAATTCAAATAGGAAGGTTTCAGGATCTTCAGTTTTAAGTCCATAAAAGTTTCGAAGGACAGAGGGTGAAATGTTTTTCATAGTTGCATTGGTTTCCTCATCTACTATAGGAAACCCAAAAGAGCTTCCCATTTCTCTTCTACCTCTTCCTCTACCTCCTTCTCCTTCTGCACCTCTACCTCCTTCTCCTTCTGCAACTCTACCTCTACCTCTACCCCCTCCAAATAGTGTGTGTTCTCCATTAAAGACTCTTCCTCCCCCTTCTTTTGCCATAGTTGATTCTTCTGTGGAAGTGGAAAATTTTGTGTCTCTAGCAGGGGTCCTTGAATCTTCTAAGACAAGTTCAGTGGATGAAGTGGAAGGTATTTCTAATGGAATATCTGATATTAAGTCCTCTGGAAGTCTAGGATTAGTAAAGGATGGAATGTGGATTTGATTTGGAGGTGTGCTGGCTCTTGGTCTTGGTGAAACAAGTGGTGTTCTAGGAATTAGGCTTCTTCTTCTTATGAATCTACCCCTTGAGTCTCTTTCTCTACGCATATCATTGTTTTTGGGAGATAATAAACAAGGCTACCTAGTTACACTTCCCCGGCAACAGCGCCAAAATGTCTGCTCAACTTAGTGTTCCTAAATTGATGTCATAAATTGTCAACCAGGGCTAGTAAACTGTTGAAGTGAGGTGCACTATATGTGACTAGGTATCTGTTTCTTACTACATTGTGTTTAGTGTTTTTTAAATGTTTTTGGTTTTGTGGTTTTGTGTTAAAAAGGAAAAGAACTAAGTGTTGGTAAAGAGCAGTTGTTGGTCACACTAAAATGGAGCAAAACCTATTCTAGACTATGTATGGCACTCATAAAATGAAAAACTTGACAAGAAAATAACTCATAACATGAACTCAGTCCCATTCATTCATTAGAAATATGTTGGAATAACTTGAGAAAAGGATAAGTTTAATGCAATGAGGTTCTTCTAAGTAAACAACAGCCTAATCTCATCCATGGCTAGAAATTTGTTGGAACACATTTGGAAAAGATAGTCTGCAACATAGGGATGAACTCTTTTCTAAATTAACTAATGACACTGAGATTGATCCATTATACAACCCAAAATATCACTGTTTAAACCTCATTCAAGAATTAGAAATCTTTTGGAATAGCTTTGGAAAAGAGGCAAACAGAAATTGTGAGAAATTATGCAACAATCATGACTTCAAAATGACATTACCACCTGTTCTATGATATCGATGTATTAATAGAAATTAATAACAAGAGAATAGAAGGATGAATGCCGTGAATTCTAATTCTTGACATGCCTAATAAAACTTAAAATACCGAACCGGAATGCAATCGATCAAACTTTGAAATACAATGATCACAACCGAACTAGAATGCCATTAACCTAACTTGAAATACAAGAAATGGTGAAATCGAACTAGAGTGCCACTAATCTAACTTGAAATAAAGAATCAGAGCGCCACTAATTCCGCAGTATTACAACTAAACTACAATGCAACTAATCTGCAAAATAATAAGCAAATTTCAACTTCGTTCAAAACATTAGTGATATTTTGGAAAAATTTGTAAGAACAAGACTGGTTGTAATATTCAATGAGGAAAGCATAAAAACATAAAATTTAAAAGAAAACGCAATTAAGATTCGTAACACCACAAAATTTATGCCTCATTCAAGCAGTTAGTGATATTTTGAATAATTCAAGAAACAAGACTAGCCGTAATAAATCGATGTAACTGAGCACAAAAACGTGTTCGGTAAAAATGCAACTAATTCCTAAAATATCAAGTTATATCCCATTAAATATTAGCAATATTTTTGGAATAATTAGTAATACCAGGACTTAATGTCACATCCACTACAAGTAATATAAAAATACTAAAGGTTCAGAAAATTGCTTAAACTAAGAATGAAACAAGGCTAAAGTTACTTATCTAAACAATGCAATGTGAGCTTCGGGTGTAGTACCCTCTACCACTCGCATTAGCACGAAAATCCACTCAATATTGCCTCGCATCATGCAATAAAGTTGAAATTTTTCATTAAAAGAGAAAAATGCTTCAAAAACAAGAGTATTACTATTTTCCGAGATCTAAAGAACAAAACAATGTAATCTGGCCTAGTTGTCTCTCACTTCCCGAGTCATTCTTATAAGAAAATTACATAAATTCCCTTGAGAAGAAATAGGGATAAGTGTTTTTCCTAATTCAAATCAAATTAAAACTCTTATGAAGGCCTCGTACTTTACTTCAAACATCTGTAGAGTCCGTGTTCCAGTAAAATTCTAACTCTTGTTTTTGATCTCTTCCACGTGCATAACCGCTTGGAAATTTTAACTCAGACTTCGTGGAGAGAAAGAAATGATGGGGGAGTGTTGTGGATTTCACCCATATGCGTTTTTGGTCAGAAGTGACACCGGAACTCCGTGTAGACAGTATGAAGATAGCTATGGAATATATAATCGTCGAATGACCCCATTCGTAGTCGAGTCTAGTAAAAAATTACCACAACAAAACCATAAAACATAGAAGTCGGCCTATCGTATACATTCCTAAAGTAACTTTAATCAATCCCATTGATCATTTAAGTTCGTAATTGATAAGGGACAAAGGAAATGAAGTGAAATGTAGCGAAAGAAAACATATCTTGGGGCTCAACAGCTTTGGTCAAGGTTAGGTTAGGTTAAGGGTAAGGTTAAGGTTAGGTTAAGGTTACTATGCAGTAGGGTTAAGGTTACATATTAGGTTAAGTTTAAGGTTAAGGTTAATTTTAAGGGTTTGGTCAAGGATAGGGTTAGTTAAGCTTAATTTTAATGGGTTAAGGTTAATGTTAAGTGGTTTGGTCAAAATTAGGGTTAGGTTAAGCTTAATGTTAAGTGTTTGTCAAGGTTAGGCTAGTTATAGCTAAGGTCAAAGTTATATGCTAAGGGTAAGGTTATAACTTAGGTTAAGGTTAAGGTTAGGATACAAGGCTTAAGTGTTTGGTCAAGGTTAGGCTAGGTTATAATTAAGGTTAGTTAAGTTTAATATTAGGTTAAGGGTAAGTTAAGGTTAGCGTGAGGTTAAGGGGAAAAGTTAAGGTTAAGGGCAGGGTTATAGTTAGGGAAGGTTAAGGCCAGTTGCTGAAGATTAAGGGTTTGGTCGAGGTTAGGGGTTAGTTATGCTTAAGGGTAAGGTTAAGGTTGTTGGGTGTTTAGTGAGGTCTGTGTTAAGGTTATGGTAAGGTTAAGGTCAATGTTAAGGTTACGCAGGAAACAAGGTTACAATAAGGATAAGGTTATGTTAAGGTTAAGGTTAGGTTGATTTTAAGGTTAGGTTAAGGTTAAGGTCAAAGTAAGGTGAAGGTCAAGGTTAAGGTTAAGGTTAAAGTTATGGTTAAGGTTGGGTTAAGTTTAAGGTGAAGGTTAAGGTTAAGGTCAAGGTCAAGGTTAACCTAAAATTTACCCTTAACCTTACCTTGACCTTGATCTTAACGTGAAATTTAACCTTACTAAACCCATACCCTTAACTTTATCTTAACCTTACCTTAACCATAACCTTAACCTTGACCTTAACTATAACCTAACCCTGACCTTGACCAAACCATTAACCTTAACCTTAACCTTAACCATCCCAAACCCTTAACCTTGGACCTTAACCTTAACCTAACCTAACTCCAATGTCCCTGACCTTATCTCACTTAACCTTCACCTTAACCTTAACCTTAATCTTAACCTGACAAAACCTTAACCTTAACCTTAACTTTACCTTTGACCTAACCTTAACCTTAATCTTAACTTTAACTATAACCTAACCCTAAATATAACGTTAACCATAACCTTATCTTTACCATTAACCTTAATCTTAAACTAACCACAACCTTAACCTAATCTTAACGTTAACCTTAACCTGACCTTAACTATAACCTAAACCTAACCTTGACCAAATCCTTACCCTTAAACTTAACTTAACCTTAACCTTAACCTTAACCTCCCCATAACCAAATCCTTAACCTTAACCTTTAACTTAACTTAACCTAACCTTTACCTTGATCTTAACCTAACCTTACCCTTAACCTTCACCTTAACCCAACATTAACTGTAACCTTAATCTCAACCTTCTCCTAATGTTAACCCTAACCTTAACCTTAACTCTTTTACCCTAAACTAACTCAACCTTAACTTAACCTAACCTTAACCTTAACCTAATCGTAAAATTAACCTTACGTTAACCTAAATTAACATCAACCTTACCTTCTAACTTAACCATAACCTGTCTATTTTTTAACTCAACCTTACCCCATCCATACCCTTAAATTTACCCTTAATCCCACCCAACTCCAGTCCAACCTAACCTTGACCATAAATATAACCTAACCTTGCAACCTAAGGGTAAACTTAAGGTTAAGGTTAGGTTAAGGTTAAGGTTAAGGTTAGCTTAAGTGCTAACTCTTGACTCTGATTTTATCTCTAACCTTAACCTTACTTCCTTAACCTTACCTAACTCAACTTTAACCTAACCTCTAACTTAACTATAACCTAACCATCCCTAACCTAACCTTAACTTTTAACCATAACCTTAACTTCATCTCAATCCCACTGTAACCTTAACCACATAACTCCAACCCTAACTTGACCTTAACATTAACCTTATCCTGTATTACCTTAATTTGACCTAACCCTACTCGACTAAATTCTTAACTCAACCTCGACTCCCATCATTAAAACCCTTAATCCCTACCTAACCCATAACCATAACCTTACCTTAACTCCAACTTAATTTACCTATCTCCAACCCAACCATAACATTAACCCAACTCAACTAATTAACCTCATAACCTTAACTTTAATTCCAACCTAACCATAACCTGTATCTTCATTCTTTAATCCCAACCTTACCCCTAACCTTAACCATAACCTTAACCTTACCCTAACCATAACCTAACCTTACCCTCACCATAACCTCGAACTTTACCCTTAACGTAAAAGTTAGGCCAAGTGCCATGTTAAGTGTTCAGTCAAGGCTATGGCTAGGGTTAAGGTTAAGGGCTTGTTAGTTAAGTGGGTAAGGTAAAGGTTAAGGTTAGTGTGGCTGCTTAAGGTTAAGGGTCGAGTTAAGGTTAAATTTTAGGTTAAGGTTACAAGCAGGGTTTAGCCTAAAATATGTTATGGTTTACCTCTTTAATTTAACTTAACTTAACTATAACCTTACCCTATCCTAACTTAACCTTAACCTTGACATTTTCAACCTTAACATTGGCCCACCTCTAACGTTAAGGGTTTAGTCAAAGCTAAGGCAGATTAAGGGTTTGGTCAAGGTTAGGGTTATGTTATAGTTAAGATCAAGCTTAAGGTTAGGTTAAGGTTAAGGTTAAGTTAAGGTTAATGTTAAGGGTTTGGTCAAGGATAGGGTTAGGTTATAGTTAAATTTAAGGTTAAGGTCAAGGTTAAGGGTAAGGTTAAGTTTAAGGTTAAGGTTTTGGTCAAGGTTAGGGTTAGGTTATAGTGTTGGTTAAGCTTAAGTTAAGGGTAAAGTCAAGGTTAAGGTTAAGGTTAAGGTTAGGTTAAGGGTAAAGTTAAGGTTAATATTAAGGTTTTGTCAAGGTTAGGGTTAGGTTATAGTTAAGGTTAAGATAAGGTTAAGGTTAGGTTAAGGTTAAGGTTAGGGTAAGTTTAGGGAAAGGCTAGGGTTAGGTTAAGGTTAAGGTTAGGTTAAGGGTAAAGTTAAGGTTATGTTGTTAGGTTATACATATGCTCATTTAAGGTTACACAAGTTAAGTAAAGGTTAAGGTTAGGTTAAGGTTAAGGTTGGGGGAAGGTTGTGGGGGTAAGGTTAAGGTTAGGTTAAGGTAAAGTTAAGTGCTTGTTTAGTGTAAGGTTAGGGTAAAAGTTAAGGTTACAAGCTAGGGTTAAGGTTAAGGTTTAGGTTAAGGTTAATCTTAATGTTAAGGTAAGGAAGGTTAAGTGTTAGGTCAAGGTTAAGATTGGCATGCTGTTAAGGTTAAGGTTAATGTTAAGGGTTTGGTCAAGGTTAGGTTAGGTTATAGTTAAGGTCAAGGTTAAGTACATGGTAGTGCTATAGTTAGGTATTTGTTAAGGTTAAGGTTAGGTTAAGATTAAGATAAGGTTATGGTTAAGGTTAGGCTAGGTTATGGTAAATTAAAGGTTACAAGTTAAAGTTAGGGCTACGAGTCTAATTTTAACCTTCACTATAACTCAACCTTAACCTTAACCTTTACCCTAACCTTAACCTAACCTTAACATTCACCATAACCTAAATCTTGTCCTTTAAATCCTAACCTTGACCCAAACCTTAACCTTATCTAACCTCAAACTTCACCGTAACCTAACCTAACCTCGACCTTGTCAGTGGAGGTAAATCCCCTCTCAAGTGCAAAGGTGATCCCTACTAGCTCAATCGGTCTAGTGCAACAATCGGCTCACGCTATAGTGCAGGGTTCCTAATTGCATTAAACCCCAACTAGAGATGAAGGCTTGGCCCTGAATCCAACGCCGTTGCTTGTGTAAGAGTGTAGCACTCCTGCTCTCAGCCCCGTATCACGATCCTCACGATTCTGGCGGATGGACACCTGCACATGCGAGAAAACAAATGCAAGCGTAAAACCCGTAGATGCAAATATATGTCGGGCCAAAAAGGACATAACTCATCATTATAAACAACAATGAAGAGTGGAACCATAACTAATAGTCGTGCTTATTATTAATCAATCAAAGAAGAATAAATCATACTCTGATACAATTCTTCCTTCGCAGGTCACAACATAACACATCTCAAAATCCTTGCCAAGGATGGGACAAACCTCTCTTCTTTCGGATCTCGACAATAGAAGCCCTTGCTTTGGATTTGGCCTCAGGAAGTTACATGGAGGTCGGCAAGATAAGGCTCTTGGGAATTTGGGAACTTGAAGACTAGCTTCGCAGAAGGAGATGAGCAAGCTTTTACATGGAGGAAGGGGAGTTTGGGATCCCTATAATCGCGGGATTTGGCTCCCATCATCAAAGGAAAGCCTCACGAGAGGTGGCAAAACCACTCTCTCATGAAATTCGTAGCCAAAACTCCTCCCAACTCAACAGCGAGAGATTACTTGCTCGGATCAGCCGTAGGCGAATAACGCCGATTTATTTTTAAAAAAGCACTCCAAATCGGGTCAAGGCGCAGTGCGACTCGGGACAGGCTAATTAGCACTGACCGACTTTGGAGAGATTTCTCCCTAATGGCACCTATGTGCACGAACCTGGACGCCCGCTGCCAATGCAAAAAGTGTTTCTTTAGGGTTTTTCAAACTGGAGATGTCTTCATGATGAAAGTGCGCGTTCAGTGGGAATGCCATGACAGTATTTTTCAAAGTTATGTCAACTGCCCATGTGTCACAAAAATGAGCTCCTCCAATGTGCGACACGGATTAGTAGGGACAAAGATAGATTTTTGATGTACCGTATGCCCCCTAAAAAGCATGAGGCTCGGGAGAGAGAGAGAGAGTGTGAAATGCTTTACTGCAGAACGTGTCCAATCGAGAACTCTGTCAACGTAAAACCTGCGTGCATGTCAGGGCGCGAAACCGATGTCTCAAATACATGATATATATGTGGTACGGGCGCAACCATCCAGCACAGAGTAGACACCAATCCGCATCCAAGGCATGGACGTAGCCATCCAAGTGCCGAGGATCGATAAACAGCCTCGTGTATGGTCGCAAAGTGCATCCAAAGCAAGTGAGTCATGTAAATAATCCACAAAACTCTGCAAACGGATTACAACAGCACACAATCCGTGGTCTTCAAGGCACTCCATCTCAATCCTGAAATCAGACAGGACAAGTCCAAGCATGTGAGAAAATGAGTCAAGTCGAAACATGCAAGAACATCGTCCTGATCACCAAATTACAATGATGAAAGCCGCAACCGTACGCGAGAGGTACCACCAATAATGACAATGGCCCTCAAGGTACTACACGGTACACATCTACGATGAAGAACTCAATGAGCTGCATCGAACACCTGTGAGAATCGTTATCACTCAGCTCTCAAAGGTGGAAAAGTGAAAAGTATACCTCGAGGTAACCACAAACCAACCTTTAGATGCAGAATCTAGCCAACTGCATCCAAAGAGGGCTCTCTCTTTTATAATTTATCTTTGTTCTAAGGTTTTTTTAGGCTAATATAGATCCAAGAGTTTATTTTGAAAATGGTGAATCCACAAACTAAGGGCAAGGTTGAAAGTTTTCAAATTACTGGGCTATGGAGTCAAAGGATGGCTTTACCGGATTTCTATTCTACACACAAGATGGTTTATTATGTGGGGCAAGATAGCTGTAGTTACAGAACAATCCTTAAAATTTAAAGTGGATGGGATGATTTTGAAGGGATGAAAGGCAAATAAGAATCTTTCACCATGTTCAAAAGAAAGAAATGAGACAACGTCATAAATAAAGAGAAATGAAGAATTCTTTATTATAGTAATCAACGATGTTTAAATTAGCAAAGCAAGAGAATTTAAGAATTCATGCTTATAACCAATTTAGAGGAAAACATTAAGAAACAACTGGCATCTCGAAATCGCAGTAAAATTAAGTAAATTTCGATTCAATCCTTTATGTAAATTATTCGTAAATGGGCATAATGATATTATAAACTGATATATAAACTTTTAAGACAAAGAGTAGAAAGACTTATTGAACCGTGTACTCCAACACATGAACTTCCAAGGCAGTGTCCCGAGCTTCAAATCGTCATCTAGTAAGCCACGGTATCAAATTCTCCAAAAAAATGCTTTTATTCCGAAAAATCTCAATGTTACAAAGAAGCAATAGAATCCACCCTCACTACTCTCTTGAGGGTTTATTTATACAAGAAATACTTTGAAAAAATCTCACACCAACCTAGCCAATAATCTAGGTGATTAAGGGAGTACTTATAAATAAACAGGAGACAAAATGGTCTCGTGGATAGAATAATAAGTAACCTACTGCGGTTGTTCCCTCATTCGTCGTATGTGCTGAGTGTAAAACAAATAGGCCCTGCGGTCGTTCCCTTGGAGTACTTTGCTTGTTTGACATCGTCTTTACTTGACACTTTTAACTCGCAACCGATACTCTTTCATTCCGTGCTCATTTTATCTTTCACATAATAGTAAAAAGATAAAATTCTCATACCGAAGATAATTTTCATAGAACAATAGGTCATTCCACCATTGATCTTCTCGGGTATCATGTCCTTTAAGTTTCCCACCGTCCATCACCACAGCTTCAGTGGCTCATTAGGAAACAAATACTTTATTTCATGTTCAAGATGAACAATTCTTCACCTTACCATAAATATTTCTCCTCACAGCAACGTTGTTTCACAACCGATAGAACTAGAAGTTGTATTTTGAGCATGGATATCTATTTTTTCGACATAGGTTTCTAATTCCATTATTTGTCCCCAGGAGAGCATTGACCGGGTAACCCAATCGGCTCAAAAACTTGAAATTCTTCTTTCAAAGCATTATCATCCAAAATATCGTACACTTTCTTTCAAATTTCGCATAAAAGTTCTTTTGATGAAAACTCTTTTTATCATCAAAATAGTGCCGGTCCCTGCCTTCAATTCCTAGTCTCGCAAGCCGTTGTTTTTTTGGTGTTCAAAAATTGAATAAGTTGATTGGCCTACTCAAATCTACTCCTTTAGTTCATCTTCGTTCGTTTATTTTTCCGAGCTACTTTAATCAAATATTTTGTTCAAAAATTTCTTGAATAGAGGGAAAATACTTTATTAACTCAATTATATTACCCCAAAGAATTTCATTTATTTCCTTCAAAGGTTTTTCTAGTGAAAGATCTTTTTCTAAAGCCTTAACTAACTGTCCAGCTCTTTGATTTCCCGGGTATTATCGCAACCTGGCTCTCTTAGATGTATCATACTTCGCTCCAAATCTTTTAATTGTAATCTTGGTGGTTTGAAGTCTTTGACTCTTAATTGTAAACTTTCCATTTGTTTTATTAACTCATCGAACCTAAACCATATGTTTACCTACCGTTCGTTTGTTGCTTTGCTCGTTGTAGTACCCGTAGTTGTGTATTTCGTGGTGGATGTCTCCGCTTGATAGCTTCTTTCCGTAAAGCTTGTTCCAATTCCTTCTTCTCGTTTCACTTAGTTGCTCTGGCCATTTTTAAGAGCAACTCCATTACCTTCTTGCACCTCTTCAAAACTTCTCGTGTCCGAGGGTGCCTTGAGGCCGCGCACTCGTTGCGCCTATGTCATCATCTTTTCTTCTTTATTAGTGCCTCAATGCTTTTAATATCTTTGGGGTTGTGACCCGTTGATAATTATGTCTTCCGTAGACTTTATTCTCGTTATCTTTCGTCCGAGAAGAGGTCTTCAATTTGCACTGGGTACCTCAAAGTTATTTAAAGAATCTCTGCAGCTGCTAGGGCTTCAATATGGCTTTATTGGTAAGAGGGAATACACCATTTCGCTTTTTTATGCAAACTCTATCTCTGTCCAAAGGGATGAATGTCCTTTTCCAGACTCTAAATTTGTTCTAATATAATCACCGCCGACATGGGTTTCCTGGGCACCTTCTGACTTGAAGTGGCTCATCATCATTTTTTCCTTTTGAAATGTCAAATGTCGACATTAACCTTTCCCGATTATGTGGAGCCATTTTCAAATATTGCTGATCATATACCTTCATTCTAATGGATCATTTCTTGCCTTTATATCGATGAAAGTTCTTTTTATATCCTCTCGTATCCGTTTTTGGTGGCCTAAAGGAGGATACTTCGCATTCAACCGTTGTGCAAAGCTTTTCATTTCGCTCCGTATGGGTCACACTAATGTAACCGCTAATTGACTCGTCTTCTCTTCCATCATCAAACACCTCATCTATGATTTCACATCCGGAAGTGGATCCGGTTTATGTTTTTGGCTTGATGTATTCCCCGAGGGCTCCTTTAGGGAGGAGTAGTGTCCTGAACCTCGCCTTTTCTTTCCTATTTCCATGTTGGATGGAGTTTGTAATTCTAAAACTTCGTGATGTTTTACCCGGAAAGGGAGAAACTTGTGTTTGATCGTGTGCCTCCGGAAGTTTGAGGTTTCTCTCGCCATGACTAAAGTTTCAATGACCTCGAATTTCAGGTTCCTTTTCCTTTTCCTTTTGATTCCGCCGCCACCGGTGAACCGCCTTCCGTAATGTCTCGCCGAGATTTGCCGAAGAAGTGCCACGTAGGTACCCGCACTTTTGATCACAAGATCTTCAGGTCATACTTTCTCAAGATCTTTCATTATTCTATTCATTTTTTCTTGTTCACTTTCTTCCTCAATAAGTGTTTCTCGCCACCCATTCATCTTGATTGGCATATTGTTCAATTTGAGGAATCTTGTGTGTATGTAAGGATGACTTGTTCTTTATTCTCTTTTCTGCAGATAAAACCAAATGGGTCATAAGGAACCCAACGAAACTTATTTTAAACTTTATAATGGTTTTGCGTATGCTTCTTCGCTTGCTTGGCCTCTAGAGTTGCAGATGAAAGGACCAATTTGGATTCTTGATCCTTAATTGGGCTTTCTTCTTCACACTACAAAATGGATCACATCTGACTATTCATTCATTTCAAATATTCCAAGGAAAAAATTCCTCACAAGTACATATCTTGGGTAACTCGAATGGATGTAATTCACATCCATAGATTCTCGATGATTGAATGGTTTTGATATAAATACCAATCTCCAACTTTATAAGTCTCAAAGTTGCAAGGTCTTCTTTGATTTCATTACCGAGCCTCGAGGAGGGATTCCCCGTCAACAAGGTAGTTGCGTGATATATACAAAAAGATCTATGAACTCAAAGATAGAATACAGACTTTATAGAAATAATGAATTATGTGGGAGACCAAAATATGACCGACCTAGGTTTCCCTTGGCATCGCGCTTAACAAAGGAAAGGGAACTTTCTCGACGATAGAAGATAATGAGATGATAAACAATCGAGTAATATTTGAAAATCCTTTCATCATCTAAATTTCATGAATCGATCATGGATCTTATTGGCTATGAAGGAGGAAAATCATATTTAACTTCAAAGAGGTCACCAGAGTAAAAATAGACAAGAAACTTAGGTTATATCAACATATTCACCGGTATTGAAACCCAAGACAAAAGATATCACATTTAGGGATGAGCCTTCCCAACTTAGTGAAATAATAAAACCACAGAGGAAGTCCTTAAAGGATGTTCAGCAACATGAAATTTCGGAAAATGGACTTCAATTTTTCTGGGTCAATTGATTAGACTTTTCAATCGTTGCTTCTATAGACAAAGGTGCTAGTTCTTGACTCGGTTCAAAATGTAGCATTGCATTGATAGCCCTGGGAGTAATGTGGAAAAGAACACTCGATCGTGGACACATGTGCCTTCGAGTGGGATCATAGTTAGAATGGCAATAGTGGATGATTTCTCGGGAAAGAAATGATCGAGGGGATGAGATATCTCGGAGATTGATTCCCCACAACTCATCGAGATTCGTTCTTCGAGTACTCGTCTCCGCAACACAATAACTCGTGGTATGGGACCTTCATCAAAAAATGAAAGTCTTTAACACTTGGAAATATTTATCTACTAGATAAATATTCTAACTCCTACAGGTATTCAAAGGAGTTAATATCTGTGTCGTCGGGGCCTCCATTTTGGTTTCGTATCTGGGTGTCTTAGGTGTTTCGGTTTTTCTTCGTTGTGCTGGTGCACTTTAATTTAAATGAAGGGAAATTAACACAATTGCAGTCAGAACAATTCACAGCTTTAAACTCAGTGTGGAATGATCTCTGGAAGCAGATAAGATTTAATCACTAATCCGTTGGAAAACAAGGAAACAGATTTTCTTTTTGAAGTTCGAAGTGCGATAGGATAACACCGTTCTGGAGGAAAGCTTCTGCTTTTAAGCCGTACTGTGTGGTAAAAGGAGGACGTTTGAACACAAACCGAAGCAACTGGAGCAAATCGAATTGAATAAAGTGATCAGTGAAATTTGAAAATCGTAGCGCAAGCGTGGGGCCGTTCAAATGATGAAAATGACACAAACACGTGAATTTGTTTTATTTCAAAGTCAAAAAGGGTTTTTTAGTTTTTGAGGAGTGACGTCACTTTGGTACGCCCGTCGACGTGTGCGGTGGGGGTCGGCGGTAAGCGCTGTCCCCCGCACCGCTTATTGGCAAAGGTGGTACAGATGAGCAGCAACATTCCATTAGAGTATCGACACGTGGACTCGAAGATCGGTCAAATACCACCAAGCTCTACCGTTGCTAAAGCTCGACAAAGGATGGATAGCGGAATTGCCGAGAGCGTTGATATTTGAAGGGGCGATCCGACGGTTGCAATGACGGTATCGTGGGTTAAACAGTGCTCAACATATTTATCGTTAATTAATCACTCCCAAGTGAGTCGATTGTAGTTAGTTTGCTATTAATTAATTTACTAATTAATTAATCCTATGGTATAATGGAAAGAGAAGTCACAAGTAAGAAGCCAATTGTGGTTGAAACGTTTGTGAATGTCAGTGGATGGGCCACTATGACATAGGGGCTTTTCCAAAGTTCTTTGGTTTAAAAAATAAAACTGGTTTATTTTGGTGTTAAACACATAGAATTATTTGTTTAAACGTTTATTTTACATATTTCATTTATAATATAAATATATAAACATTATTTAATTACCATAGGGGCTTTTGACTAAGACATAGGGATACATTTAACCAAAGGGTACATAGCGGGTTTTTAATGAAGTATTTTGGCAAATACTGAAGAAAACTAATAGAGGGGTTTTTGGGATATTAATTTTAAAAGGAATTATATACTTAGGATAAGGCATTTTCACTAGGATTTGTAACTAGAGTTAAACATTAATATGACAAAGGGACAAGGGAACTCAAAAACTTTGTACATCTAAGAAAGTGACAATTTCTCGAAGTAAATTGGGTAACATCTCATCTTCAACACTTAAAACTTAGAATAGTGTTTATTTATGGGATTTTTATGGGAATTTTTAGAGAGCATCTTCCTAAGCAAAATGAAATTTTACTTAGTGAAAAGGCTAAAGATGAAATGATTATAATGATGAATTATCTCAAGTACTTAGGTATTTTTTGATCATTAGGCCGAGGGTCCGGTCCCTCCAAAAGTCAAGGAAATGCCTTGAGTCTTCTTGATCTCAAAATACCTTAGTACTTTTGGGGAAATTAAAAATTTTAAGGGGAAAGTATGAGGTAAAGTTAATGATTTTGACTTTGCTTGTCAGGATTTTCCAAAGGTATTTCGCTTTTATATTTGTATTGTTAAAAGTGATCAAAACATTTAGCAAGATCATTCATCGGACAAAAATTTACAAATAATCTATCTACCTACCCTATCTACTACTACCATTTTCTCTTCTTTATTAGTGCATTTGGACTTGCAAACCTTTTCAACCTTTTCTTTTACATGATAAATCTATCTATTTCTACCCTTATTACATCCAAGGGCCCCATTAAACTGCTGAGTACCTTTAATACCTCTACCTATCTACTTATCTTCCAAGATTAAACTATTTGGTCGATATTTATTCTCTATTCTACAACATGAAATTGAACATGAATAAGTCACTTATACACTTTGATCTCCTTCATAAATTGTGGCAAAGTTTAACAAGCCGGCACACAATTGCTTTATTACAAATGAAATAGTAGTGGCATTTGGATTTCACACTTTCCTTGGTCTATTTTTTGTTTGGGGTTCTATTTCTTTCACTTTTTGACCATTTTATTTTTTCTTACCCTTTGATTTTTCTTTTAGTAGGTATACCCTCTTACATTTTTAAAATTTTTTAATTTTTTGGTTTTTCAAGAATATGGAACACCTTTGCTCAAGAAAAAGGTTTGAACATATTCCATAGTTCAATCAAGACAATCATGAAAAATGACACATATTGGTATAGGAGACTAACAGAATCACTCAATTGGAGGCCAATGATGAAAATCTCGCGTCAAATGCGAAGAACCCCGCTACTGAGGCATGTGCTCCATAATTCTAAGGGGAGTCTCTGCATCAACTTCCCGGATAATGACCGAGGTCAACATTAAGTGACCTTTGATCGGCGTGGCCAGTGCTTCCCACATCATCGAGCTGCAGATGCAGGAACATAGTGTTTTCTGTGAATCACAATCGTATGAGAATCAAAGGAAGGCCTGCACTTTCGTAGAGAGTCAACTTCTCGAACATGCATGAACGTGCACGACAATGGACTTGGCAGTATTTTTGACATCAAAACATCGTAGGTCATACAGTGATCGAGGCAAAGAGCGTGACGAGGTCAAAAGTGGGATTACCCAAACCTCGGTGGAGGCAAGCTGGTAGAAATGAGATGAGATGTCCCCAACCCCATACACGAATGCGTGCAAGTAAAGTGCAAGCAAGAGCAAGACACATCACGTACGACACGATTAAATGATGTCGGTTCCATTTTTCCCCACCATTTATGCAAAGTACCCCAATTATTTTGGATAAACAAAGCTTTCGAAGGGATAGACATATGCTTGTAATATAAGTCCGCTACCTAACCCATCCTAGTACATTTAGACTGAGCCCTTTAGAAGGAGCGACCAAAGCTTAGTATCATCACGACCGAATCCGATGTCACTGCAAAGTTTTGACAAGTTCGACAAAGGAAGAACTTCGTTCGTCTCATATTTAGAGAGTTTGAAAAGACAGATTTCGAAAAGTAAACCTCCAACGGTCCCTTTTTGTAAATAGTTCCTCGCATCCGAAAAGGTAGAAAACTCGTGTCTCGAGAAAAACCTCCTGGCCGCGATAGGATAGGGTATTCTTTCGTAAATAATCTATCCCAAAATTCTCGAAAATGTAAACGTATACCGCAGATGTCTGTCTGCTGCACCCACTTTAACGAGATCGAAATGACAAGGCCTCTTTAACAATATTTTTCATGTTTAGAGAGTCGAAGAAGAGCCGAAAGATGACTCCAAAATGACTTTTTCGTGTTTTTACCGAGTCCGAAAAGTATAAAATACAACTCGTTTCACCCATTGAAAGGCGTATGAAACTGCTGAGCCAGCACACAAAGAGGCAAGTGTGAAATCCATTTTGACAAAATATATCAAAATATTAATGAAAATTCCTTTTAAAACTCATATTTTTAGATTTCAAAAAGTTATAAATAGTCTCAAATGGCAAACAAAATTACTTTTACTATTTACCTCATTTGGAGAGCGAAAGAGGAGTCCATTTTGTGCAAACTCGATCCGATTGTAGACATGCATGATCCGGCGTACCATTCCGGATCCTCGCTCATTCCAAAGAAAGAGGCGCTTCCCCTCGTACTCTCATTTTAATCCATTTATTTTATATGTTTTCCATTGCTCATCGATTGCGGGAGATATTTTGTAATTTTAGGCCCGCCTATTTCGCTGCGCACTCGCATGGACCACGCCAGCCTAAATGGCCTCTCGTACACAAAGAGCCCGCACTAAACTCGCGCGATCGTGTAAGGAAACATAGTCGCGCACAACGGTGTAGTGCGCTTTTCCATGTTTCGAAAATCTCCGGTCCAAATAACCAGTGATTTGAATGGATTTCCAAGCATACCAGAGATCTCAATCAAGGGTTTTTCGACCACGTTGATGGTGCAAACCGGGTACAATGGTGATCGAATGGAAAGAGAGAGAGCATGGAAGAGGACGAACTAGCGCATGGAGATGCCAAAACTTGTGTATGAATGCTCTCAAGAACTCAAGCAGTTTAGTTCTTCCCCGACACTTTTGCATACGAGCTCAACTCCGAGGCTTCTACAACACCTGATCAAACGTGACGGAGATGAAAACGAAACAAAGTGTTCAAGCCGCAAGATCAAGTGCTAGAACTCGAGGTTTCGACGTATACTTCATAAACCGACCGCCACGCGCAGGTCCAGTGCCCATATCGACAAAGAGCGTGACTATCCGGTGAAAAGATGCTGAGTAGGTACGATGCAGTGGCAGTGCCCAAGGGCACGAATTCTGCATCGAGAAGCCGAAAGGTAGACATTCACACCGTGGAGGATCTAGCACTTTCAGAGTAGTGCTACACACCATTACACGAGCCGGCAAGATCTGCAGGCTCCACATGAGGCGCACCAAGGCCCAACCTATACTAGCCTTCAGAGTGTATGAGTCCTCACACTCAGTTTTGACCTGAGCTACACGGTGACGCCAACATGAAGAGACAACTTGCCATGAAAGTGAAAGTCAGAGCCAAACCGGCGCTAGTTTGGCTGGCCAGCTCTTATCCTCGGCATCATCCATTCTGGAATGACTACCAATATTCCGCTAGGCCAAGCCATAGTAGCCGAGCTCGCTGCACCACGAGGAGCCGAGGAATGGCTCTCGCCGGGGCAAAGCACTAATGCCCGTGTAGTGCAGAGAGGGCTGCAATGACAGTCCGCGAGGCCGCAGTTTTTTCGTGGCCATGACGTCGCCTGATCGTAGTCGACAGTACTCGCTTGCGTGTGGACCGATTTCACTCGTGATCCAGATTCTTCCACTCCCGTGAGGGGAGATGACCGGGACGAGGAGTTTGGGTAAGATCAGTTTCTTTTGATTTCGAAGTTTTATGATGTTTTTCTCGTTAATACATGTCCGTTCTGACAGTGCGCTATATGCATATGCGTGCATGTCGCCCGTAGAGAGTATCCCAGATTATATGTTCACGTCTCACCGAGAACTCATCACTCAGCAGTCGAGACCCTCAAGCGCAGGGTGTCGAGGAGGAGAGGTTGGTCCCGTAACCTCGAGGGGGATTGCTCCGAGGGATTCTGCATACTACGCCCGCTGGTGACATGTTCCAGACCAAGCATACCGCAGACACATGCTGGGAGTGCTCTCTAGTCACCTCCACTCATCTTCTTCGAGACGCTTTAGTGCGTGTTGTGGCTTTGCTATCATGAGCACCACGCAAAGCATTAGACACACCTGTGGGCTTTATTTCGCGCACATTTTTTTGAGAGACATGTCAGTCTCCGGATGTAGCTATCACGACGAACATGTATATTTTTTGTTTATTTATGTAATGCACACTATGTAAACATTTCGGTATATATATATATATATATATATATACATACCTATTTCTGTCAGTATGGATCTCTCTCACATGTGGACGTCTGTTTTTTTATAAATCAGCGCAAATGTCTCATCTATAAACCAAATTAGCTAATGCATTCCGTTAATGTGTATTCATATGTCTAGTGTATATGTTGATATGCAATATAGTCAAAAGTTTTCTTTCCAATGCGTGACGAATACGTAGATACAGACGTAAAATGGATGGATTTCTGATCGAATAATGCCCGTTGATCTATAATACTACAAGTCGTGAGTCTAGATACACAAGTAATTCACAGTACACCAAGGTTTCATACGACTTTCGTTAATAATTATAACACAGCACTATACTCCGTGATGTTATTTGTCAGCACGTCCCGACACACACCTCAAGCAAGTCAGACCAACTCACCGCACAGGATCGTAGATTACCCAAGCTACCGACGATTTCCGCATCAAGGAGGCACATCCGCTTTAAAACCAACAAAACATGCATTGATGGACACTCACGACAGTCAGAGAAAGACCCATCAACAGAAACATGTTTACAACGCACACCACACCACACATGCACACAAAATGAACATACACACTCCATGTACACACACCACACCAAAAATCACTTCAAGCGTAGTATGCCAGTGTGGCCACTCACATTTCTTAGGTCAAAGGGCCAAAGTGAACTCCTTCATAATCTATAAGCTCACAAGCCCCATTCTTCAAAATCTTCAAAACGTGTTTTACCATGTGCAGGGCCCACGCCACAGAGGTTTGAACTTTCCGGCAGCTTGTCATGCGCTGGATCGCATGCAGGACGAGGTCCTTCGACAAAGGAACGTGGGAGAACCGATCGACTCAAAAGAGCTTTCGACCGCTCTGCTTTTGTGCTTCAATGACTAAAGCAACCAAATGGCGGGTTTTACTCCAATCCGTTTCCATGCAAAAGATGCTCTTCCTCGCCAGGCGGTGCTCTGAGGAAGTTCCGCCAGCCTACTTTCAAAGAAGTGACGCATTCAACCGGAAGAGTTTACTTCCGGTACCATACACCAAATCGCTGAAAATGGTGTGAATCCAGACTAGCACTCTCTTGGCGTACGGCCCGCAGGGCCCACAGAGTCGAGAACGCTTGGAGTGTGCCAATTTGGATTTATGAAACACCAACTATTTCTGTTGAAAGCATAGTGACCAGTAACCTGTCGCTGTACCCTCAACCCTCGGCTATTTTGTCTCAAGGGCAAATATGGCGTCTGAGCTATCGTGGCACAAGCTCCAATCTTGAAGTCGCCTCGCCCATCATATAATCTCTGGAAAATGAGTACCATGAAGTCGTGGTAATTCGACAGGGTTCATAGGGACCCGAAACGTGCAATGATGTGGTTGAAGATGAATTGGGCAGTCGCGCACTGGCCGCGCTAGTGTAGACATCGTCGCTGCCCACTTTCGTAAAGAAGTCTCACGACAAGGATTATACATGCATGCTCGACCGACATGAGGGTTACACGTCATAAAAATTCAGGCCCCATTTTCGAAAAAGGGCCGGTGGTAGCATGTGATGCCAAAGGGAGAGTACAAGTGCGCGTCTGTTTATGCGTCGAAAGACCTGGCACGCATGGTGATTTGCTGACCGCGTACGATGCTGCCTTTTTGAATATCGAGCTGTACCGTAAGCACCTCGGCTGTCATTGCACTTTAGCTGCGTGGCATTATCCGGACATGCCATGATCGCCATGCACCACTCGAGTAATACTTAGGAACCTTTCAAACTCTTCGACAAGGTCAGGCACCGAAGGAGCACCACATCTACTCCAACGCGGTATAAGGTATCTCCTACAATGCGGTAGGGGTTGAGGACCGATGCCGAATCCGACGCTTCTGGGCATCTTTAGTCAACTCCGGCACTGCGAAACGTGGAGGTCCTCAAGCATACACAATTATGTCGCAAGCGTACCAAGGGTCGTGAGTGCTCGATAAGGAAAGATAGTCTATCCGGGATATGATCCTCGTAGTGTGAAAGGGAGTGGAGTCTCGTTGGGCGAGTGAGCATAAGATCCGCTGAAAACCGTGATTTGGTTGACTTAGCAGAGTGAAACTCTAAGTCAAAATCTCAGCAGGGATAACAGATCCATTTGGAGTATTTTCAGCATTATCGAGATGTAGAACATACGTCATGGGGTTGCAATCCGAAACCACCGTTACTACGTATGCACAGGGATGTAGTGGCGAAAACGCCGCACGGCGTGCACTCACCGACTTAACGCCAGCTTCTCGACATGAGCATAACATGAGCTGCGTAGCCAGAAGGTTTCCAAGGACGTATAATAAATGACATGTTCACTTTTCTATCATCGCTGTCCCGCACCCTAACCATAGCTACGGTGCTAAACGCCAGTGAACGAGATACAAAAGTGAAAACTCACTGGATAATTAGAGGACTCTAAGCAAAAAGGAGCATTAACCAAGAACATCCTTAAGCTTCTCAAAAGTGATTCTTTGAGAAATGTCATCCTCAATGAAGCGAACGTTCTGCTCTAGAAGATGCGTGAATCCTTTGCCACCTCCACGTAGTTCGTGGTACAGTCGCGACAGTTAGCTTTTCTCTGCAGACTGCTGGCATCGATATAATGAGGAGGGTGATGGGAGATTGATGGATAGGGCCCTCGACCTCGCAAAGGTCAAGGAAAATCCTTTGCACTTTGGAGATCTACGAATCCCAAAGACAGCCTGTCAATCTGCACGCAAAACAGTGCATTTATGAGGATTAAGCCTCAATAATAGTAGCGCCTCTTACAGCCGTTATGAAAATCCGCGATGGTGTTCGTAAAGGTGTCCTCTCGCCTAGTCGTAGTGGAGCTCGAAACGTCATCCAGATACAGCGAACGACATGGCGAGGATGTGTGGAAACTAGCGATGACGATCGCCCATCGGAAAGCAGCTCCGTCGCTCTTCGGAAAGTCAATCCAGGAGATTTTTATGCTCAGTAGTTTACCCGACCACGATGAATGCGCTCTCAGGCCGACTGCCACAGTAGAATGTTTTATCCGATTAGCACGCAGGTCACCTCACCCAACGGAAATAAATCTTCTACTTCCTAAGACATTTCGGCTGGCGATTTTGGCCCATATGAACGAGTAGTTATCCTTTGGACAATGCGTACGATTAATATTGCGGTAATCAACACAGTATCTCCTAACTAGTACCATTTCCCTTATCGACAGGACAATGTCAGAAACCCATTCTGTGAGGGGGATGAGCACAGCCCACGTATCAAAGAAATTTTCAAACTTCACCTTACCTGCAGCGGAAATTTTGCGAGGATGCAGCCCAGCGCAAGCGGTACGCACTAAGCCACACTGGTAGGTTGAATTTGCGCATCGCGGACACCGATCAATCCCAGTGCATTTCCTCATAGGGACAGGCGAACGCATCTTCCGAAATTCTTTGAAAAAGATCAGTATAAACTTGTATCTCATCGGGAGAACAAGTTACTCCCACGTATATGTTCTCAACGATACCGGTTTAATGGAGATGTTGATTGGGATGGTTTCGAGTGATATTACTCATGTTTCCTTCCGAAAGCAATCTCGTGCGTCAAAAATGGGCAGTTGGAGAGGTGGAGTGGGAACTCGAGATGCAAAAGCACCTCTAGACAATGCGACATTGCCCCCAAGTGAGGGCATAAAGGAGGAATGATGATGTCCATCGCTCTAGCTGCGACTCCTCAAGAGACATTGTTTCAACGATGGCTTCATCGAAGGAAAAATCTCTTTCGAGAGGATCGGGCGAAATCGGTTCGACCGAGCCGGGATTGAGAATAGATGTCTAAAGCCATGCTCAAAGAGCATGCTGAGGAGGGGGAGGATCTGATATGCGACGATTTCCACGAGTAGCTAAACTCTCTACCGGAGTTAAGGGCATCGATTCTCCAAAACTCAGGGTCACCTTTTTCGCGCGTAGGGATGAGCCATGGGTCGTCGTGACACTAGAGATCATGTTAAATTGAGTGGTGTGCGGTGGTGGTGCGGGAAAAATACCCATGAGGACGGGGTCTTTGAAGAGACTCGGGCCCTACACTCGTCGTGGGGGATTTGGGATTCAATCCACGTACGGAACGTTGTTCTCGGAGGTGGAGGTGAAGAAGGGACAATCGATCCACCGTAACGATTTTGCCCTCGTGAGGGAACCTAATAAGTCGAAAGAGGGTGGATGGCACAGCATAGCATGGTGTGAGTCCGAGCTGCGGCCAAGAAGTATATTGTAGTTGAGCTTAGCATCAACCACTTCTACTTCTACGTTGATAGTCTTCCCACAAAAGTAACCGCTAGACTCTCGAGAACACCTGTGGGTTTGGATTCCCGACCATCGAAATGCCTCGCTAGGTATCGGAGAGGATGAAAGGGTCGGAGAGCCAATGGCCTTTCAGACAGCTTGGCCGACATGACGCGGTAGAAGCACCTTCATCCACAACGGCCCTATGGATGTTAAGACCATTGATCCCCGACTTGAATAATAAGAGCGATCTGATGTGGAAGTCGTGAAATTTTCTCAAGTCAAAGGTGAGAAGACTAGAACTGGTGGGATCGATTCCACCGATGCAGATAATAAAGATTTCCGTTGTGAAAGGACAAACTTTGAAGAACTTCCAAAGCAGACATGGTAGAGGGCGCGCATGCCGTATATCCTCAACAATACGCCAGTGCTGAGCGAGCACGGGCATTCGGATTGTAGGAAGACTTTCGTAGAACACCTTTAGAAGGTGGCCTCACGATGGGTTCGCCAGCAGGCTTCTCAATTTCCAACGAACCGGAAGACAAAGTGGGGAGGTGGACCATCCGGCCAATCGCCTCTCAGCGATTGCGACATGATTTCTGTTGTAATCCTTTCGAACGCGTGGCGATAGTAGAAATAGGTGCGACACCATTCATCATAAAGGACTTGGGACCCAAATGGTGCGATGGTAGGAAGGGCCGTCTCAACCATCTCGGGTCTGTTGAGACGGAAACGGTTCTTTAGAACTGCCCAGAAGTCCTTTGGAGCCTTTTTAAGTTGACTAACTCGTATCGTCGAAGAAAATCCTTAGTATAATGATCTCCTTCACAAATTAGGTAGGGGTACTTCGGTTTGCGTTGGGAACTGTCCTCAGTCCGAGGTTTGGAATCTAGCTTTGGGGCATCGGATTTGGATTTACCTTTGCCCTTCTTCTTTCCTTTGGAGGCTTTCTCCATAGGATTGGCCTGAATGACATTAACCTCTGCAGTTTTTCCAGAATCGATAGAGGCGGGAGGAGCATAATTATTGGATGAGTTAGACTTTACGCTTCCCATTCGAAGATTTCTTTCGAATCGCAGACACTGGAACCAATAACACCATCCACCACCGGGGTAGGTGGAGCTTTAGAGGTTCCAGGATGTGGAGCATCAGGCAATATATCATACAGCGTGTTAGATTATGAATATACCAAATCCAGATATTGAGCATGTGCTATGGCTTTTTCTTCAGTCACACACGCTCCCATAGTAATATCTTGGGCAATTTTGTTAATGAAGGAGGTGGTGAAACAATGAGTTATTATCTGATTAGGTATATGAAACTTGATCAGCCTATGACGATGTTGCCACTCATGAATGTGATCAGAAATGTGGGTGGATTTGTCCTACTTCAAAGAAGTCAAGAGATGCGTCCTGGCTTCGTAGCGAACCGATAACTGAAAATGAGTCAGAAAAGCCATGGCTAATGTATTGAAATCTTGAAAGATGCCACGGGATAATTCTATATACCACTTAGCAGCAGCGCCAGTCAAAGTGCGCTCGAAGAGGCGCAGACGGATTGAATCATCCACCCAAGAGTTGGACGAACACCAAAAGATGGTAAGTCATCACATGAGCTTGGGGGTCCTCTCCAGCTTTTTCCCTCAAACTTGGGGCAATCACCAGGCACCTTGTAGTGAACCCAGAGGCCAATAAGGATTATGCGAAATTGGATCATTCGATCACTGAAACATCCGAGTAACTCCAAGGTAGCCGAAAAATGGCAATGGCGGATTGGACGACATACCTAGCCCCTGGGTAGGGACCCATGCACTGTAATCCATGGCGCGGTTGGCAATATCCTTTCCCCCCCATGGGTTACGTCTGGTAAGGATTCTGACCGTAGGGGGCATACGTGGTATAACCAACCTCGATTTGGTTCTGGTAACCGACGTACGGGGGTTGGTAACCGAAAGTATGGGCGATTATGAGTCGGCCTTGTGTAAAGAAGCATTTGGATTTGGTCGTGAGCGTAGGTGTAGTCGGGTTGTTGAGGACGATAGTTAGAACCTTGGGGCTGGCTATAACTCGTCAGTATTGACCATGAGAATAGTAGCCGCCTTGAGGTTGAGTGCGTTGTTGATAGGTGGAACTCGCGGAGCTTGATAATTTGGGTGCAATGGTTGATTTGGTCGCGGGATCGAATGAGTTGGTTGTTGAGGCGTGGTTGATAGGATGTCGAAATGTTGCTCTGCTGAGCGAGCAGCTGACTCTGGCTGAGCGGGTTGCCCTGGGTTAACAAAGGTTGACCGGGTGAACGAGGTTTGTCGATCTGCGCAGTGACTCTGGTCGTTGAGAGACACTAGGTTAGCATCGATGAACTCGGTTGGCTCAGGAGGTGGAGCACCAAGGTTGTGGCGGATAAAACTAGTTGTCCTAGTGGAGGAAAAGAGCCAGGTGGTGGTCGGTAGCTGGTTTGACTGCCAGCGAGGACCATAAGATGGTCCCTGGATCGGTGTGCAACGTTTGGATTAATAGGATACTAAGGTTGCATGGGTTGGGAAGGTTGGACTTGCCCCCTAGGACCATATACCGGCCCCGCTGGTACCCCAGATCGAGGTCGCATAGGTTGACGGAAGGGTTGTAATCATCGTCATGCGAACACGTACGATGGCCCTTGTTGGCTGCAGGATAGCCTTGGATGAGGCTGGCCTTGCGAGGTTATAAGGATAGCTAGGCAGCTCCGAAGGTTGGCCTTGGAAAGGTTGCCCTTGTGGGTTGTAATACTGCCCAGCTTGGCCATACAGTAAACCTTTAGCATGAAGGTGAGCCTCTAGAGCGGGTAAACGTAACATGTTCCCGTGCTCATCGTATTGATCTGGAAAAGCATACACGGGTGTACCATCCTGTGCATAATGCAAAAAATAAGAGCAGTTGAGGTCTTGAAAGGTTTTTCCACCCTCGGGGTTTGGCTGTTGTAGGGACAACCGATACTCCTCTGGAGAGATGTTCTCTGGCATAGCAATCGCTATGTAGACGTCTTCGGGAGGCGGCACAACCCTTACGGAGGGTGCCGTAACAGCGGGTGCAGACACGACCACACAGACAGTGGGCCGAACAGGTACAGAGGTGACGGGAGTCTGAGGAGACATCCCTAATGAAGGAGCCACCGGCCTCGTAGAAGGAGCTGATACCCCCATAGAGGCTGCAGCGGCAATAATCTGACCTAAGGATCTATACCCCGCTGGTAATGAGGGACCGAGTGATGACATAACAGCTGGTTCAGGGTTGTCTCCTGGAAATAATCTCTGAGGAAATAACTGGTAATCCTCACCAGACATGGGGATTTCCTCGCTAGATTCACTCATGATTGAGCCTGCCACTACATCTCGTAATAGACGGCGAGGACTAGGAGGAAAAATAGCAGCTATAAAAGGCGAACCCGATGTAAGAGAAAGGAACTCTGCCCCTACTCTTAATTCAGACCAAGGGTCAGAAAAGGGCCAATTGAACTCAACTAGTCCCCCAAAGGGTTGTTCAGCAAGAACCGGTCCCCCGTCAGGAAACTGGGAAACAATGGGCTGCTGAGGTTCAACAGAGGATTGTGAAGCCTCTGATGAATCGTCTGTATAAGGACTACCAGTAGACGAAACCGAGGGTTCCGCCACTGTGGTAGTAACAATAAGAGAAAAGATCAAACACACACACGGGCTGAAAAAGAGTCAAGACACACAATCAAACGGAAAACAAGAAAAATCTAACAGGGCGTGTGATCGCGGGTGATTAATTTTTTACCACATTTAAAAATAGGAAACTTCATCGTTTCATGTTTTAAGAGTCGAAAAACGGATAAAAAGGTGACTCTATCTCTTTCAGTTTTGAAGCAAGCGTGAAAGGACAAGCGCTTGGAGATCCTTTCAAATTTAAAGAGTCAGAAAATATCAAATGACTACTCAAGAATACTAGGCAAAGGGTGTACCAAATAACCGTGAACTGCAATATACACCTTGGTTTCAAAATGAAAGAGAAATCAACCAAGGACTTAACGTACGTGCAGGCAATCTCCCTGAATGCTATGTCCGGTGTATCACGGGTATAGGGCGGCAAACTCAGCTTCCTATGGATAAAGGATTGAAACCTAGTGGGGTCTCCCTTTATATACGCGATTGTACGGGGAGCACAAGTCCGTACTAGTGCTGTCTAAAGACAAGAGGCGAACGACAACTACTAGGTTTTAAGACGCCGGAACACATCTCTAGCCTAGACCTCTAAATGTGTTTCGTTAGATTCCAATGCTGCCTTAGTGTAAATTGAGTAAATTTTAAAGTTTATCTTCAATTATGTTTCAGTTTTCATGCCCTAGCGAATGTAATGTTTCAAAATCTCCTAAATGCACTCTATATGCCACAGTATATCATTTCATTCGATGAAAGCTATTTATGAGAGAGTTGAGAGCTTTTCACACAATAACGAAATGAACAGAAAACAACCAATGACGTCTCTAATGCAGCTAATGAAAACTAAAAAGCTTTTCGTTCAAGGTTACCAATCACTAATAACACCGAAAAGATCTAATTCACATTAACTAATGAAAAGAAAAAGAGACTTTTTTTTTATATATTTTCAATATTTCAGAGCAAAGTGCACTAAAAAATGAAAACTAATGCAAAGGCGATTCGAGAAATGATAATAAGAGAGCAAAAAAAAACAAATTTCACTCAATAGCAAACACAATCAGACCTCAAATCGACCAACAGTCCCTCAAAACCAAGAAATTCCCAAAGACACAAATGAGCTGTGTAATCTAGGCCCAAAACGAGACAAAGTGGAATTCGAATGAAGGAGGAGTCAATCACTCAAATAGCAAAGTAAAATAATAAACAACTATCAAACGAATGCAGGGAAGCGATCACAAGGTTGACTGAACCGATAGAAACCAAAAACTCCCAAGGAAGGCTCCACACACCATAGCACCTAGATGATCTAGGGCTAGAATGCAAAATCGATGGAAATGGGCAAACAACCAAAGGACGAAGGTAATATTCAGTCAATCAAGGCTCCAAAACACTCAAGCAGTTAAAAAAATGAAACCAAAATCAAAGATCAAGCTCAGAAAGCTCAAAATAAAGCAAACCCTAGCAGTCCCCAGCACTAGCGCGACTGTCAGGCTGCAACTAGTGCCATATCAGAATTGGCGTGGGTAATACATGGACAACTAGTGCCAATTGGTGCGACTGTCACGCTAAAAAATGCGCCAGTCAAGTTTGCTATGCTAAAATAAAAAATAAGCAATCCAAGATCAGACCAGTGATGTTTGGAGTTTTCAAAAACCCAAATTCACAGAAAGAATCAGCCCAAAAGAGCTGATCAAGCAAGTAGAATCAAGAAACAACCGAAGAGACGTGACAGTGCTCCAAGTGTTCAGTTTAAAAACTAAACCGGAGATTGACTGAAGCAGCTTTGATCTACTTCGCAATTGCAGAGAAAAAGCATTTTGAAGGCTATCTGGCCAACTTCAGGCTCCATCTATAGCTCATAAAATGAATGAAAACAAGCTAACGATCCCCAGCGGAGTCGCCAATTTGTTGTGGAGGTAAATCCCCTCTGCGGACAGAGGCGATCCCTACTAGGCCAGACCAGGTCTAGCAACAATCATTCATGCTATAGCGCAGGTTCCTAATTGCAAATAAACCAACTAGCGATGAAGGCTTACCTGGAGTCCAACGATGTTGCTTGTAGAAGAGGTAACACTCCCGTTCCTTAGCCCTGGCAGATCACGATCCCCACGATCTCCGTGATGGACACCTGCACATGCGAGAAACAAAACAAACGCAAGAGTAAAACCCAGTAGATGCAACTATATGTCAATCAAAAAGGACATAACTCATCATTATAAACAACAACAAGAGTGGAACCATAACCAATAGTCATTTATTATTAATCAATCAAAGAAAGAATACAACCATAGTTCTGACGTTGAATTCTCCTTCGAAGGGTCGCCAGCAGAACATGTCTCGAAAAGCCTGTCAAGGATGGGACAAACCTCTATCTTCGGATCTTGAGAATAGTCTCCTTGCTTGGATTTGGCCTTAAGGGAGTTATGGAGGCTCTTGCAGCATAAGGCTCTTGGGAATTTGGGAACTTGAAGACTAGCTTGCCATGGAGATGGGTAAGCTTTTATAGATTGAGGAAAGGGAGTTGGTATCCCTATAATCATGGGATTGGCCCTATCATCAAGGAAGCTTCCATGAGAGGTGGCAAACCACTTCCTCTCTATGGAAATCCATAGCCAAACCTCCCAACTCAAGATAGATAGCAGTCCAGGAATTTGTTAGGATGAAACTTCTGCCATTCATTTTTAAAAAACACTCCTTAAATTGGCTGGCGTGAGTGCGACTCTGGGACAGAGCGCCAATTGGCACGACCTCCTTGAAGGATTTTCCCCATTGGTGCAGGTAGTGAACTGGCCACCCGTGCCAATGCAAAAAGGGCCATTTTTAGGGTTTTTCACAAGGAGATGTCTTCAGGGGGATGAAAGTACATGTTCAGGGTAATGCCATGAAAGTATTTTCAAGTTATGTCACTGCTCACAGGTCACAAAATGAGCCCTCCAATGTGCGAGACGGGGATTGCAGGGATGGTGACAAATTACTGTGTAACACAACCAAAACAAGAATGAAGTTGACTACAAAAAAAAATACTTAAAACTCCTACAGGAGGCTCAACATACCAAAGCACTTAAAAACCCTAAGGCTTCGATGTTGATAGGAAATTGACAAACAACTGAAGGAAGAAATTTGATCATAATAAAAAAAAATCCCAAAGCACTCAATACATACCTAAAAATAACCCAGAAGCAATAGTACTAACCAAAAATCTTCAAAACAGACCAAGCCCTAAAACCTACAGGGGTCGGCATGGCTGTTTGGCTGTAATCAGCACCAAACAGGGGATGGCGTGGGCGCAACACTAGCAACTAGCACCAATCAGTGCGTCTATCTAAACAGAAAGAAAACCAAGCCAGTTCACTCAGGAAAAAGGGAAAATTTTGGAAGGCAGAGGTCAGATGTGATCCTCTAGGGCTGAACAAGGGTCTTAGACTTAGCAGAATAATCAGAAAAGGCAAAACAAGCATGCAAAGACCAAAAAGAAGACCTAATGGGTGAAATACAATCTCGCACTGATTCCCCAGTGAAGTCACCAATTTTTGCTAAGATAAATCCCCTCTGTAGATAGAGGCAATCCCACTAGCCCTAGGGTGGGTCTAGCAACAATCAAAACAAGCTACAATATTGATTCCTAGTTAACAAATGGATGGAGATTCGATAGATGACTTACCGTAGGTCCTATGCTGTTGTTGTCATTGAAAATAGTGGCTCGCTCCTCACTCTTGGTTTGACATATCACAATCTGCTCGCTTTCACGCTCAAACACCTACACACACACAAGAAACAATGACAATATACAACATACTAATTCACATTCATAACTATTAGTCAGTCGAAGAGGACTAAATCAATTGCATTAAATAAAAAATATAACACAATGATGGAACCAACACCATAGTCGAGTATATTAATAAATGAAAGGAAGAGTACAACCAATCTTCGACATTGCGGTCTCCTCCAACAGGGTTCAAGTGGAGCGCGCCTCACAAAGGCTCATCAGGAATTTGGACGGGACTCTCTCTAAGGATTTCTCCTTGGTTATACCTTCTCAATAGCAATTACTCAGCTATATTATTCTGCTCCAAGTTCAGCTAGCTTTCATAAAGGGAGAAGGCTTGTTTTTATAGAGGGAGAGGGAGAGGTTAGGATCCCTATAATTATGGAAGGGAGGCCTATCTTCAAGGAGTGTTCCATGGGAAGTGGAAACCACTGCCTAAAGAGAGAGATCCCTGGCTAATCAACTTAACCACTTCTAGTGACTCATCCCTGAGGTGGTTAGAAGGAAACTTCCACCTCTAATTTTTAAAAAACATTCCTAAAACAGTTTGGTGCGGGGGCTACACTGAGATAGAGTGCCCGGTGGCGCAGTCTCTAGTGCAAATCTTCCACATCGGCACGAGGGGTGAACTAGCTATCCGCGCCAAGGCCAAAACATAGGTTTTGTGTGCTTTTTTGAGGAAATGTATAATAGGAGAAATGATTTCCTTATGCAGAATGATGAAAAGAAAGTGTTTGCAAAGTAGGACACTGCTCACAAGTCACGGGAATGACCCTCCAATATGCAAGGAGAGGGGTTGCAGGGACGGTGACAAAATTTTGTGTAAAAATATGCATGACTCTTCTGATTGGATGGTTGCAACCATACCTGAGTCTATTTTATGATCCTTCTTACTAGATGGTTTCATCCATACCTCAAATATTATTATTTTATGTACTCTACTATGGATGGTTTCACCCTTACAAAATATTCATGTATTAGATATATCAATTGTACTTGTTCTTATAGGTCTTCCGAAGATGGTGTTTTGGTTTGGGCATGTTTCACCCCTCCCTCTCTCTCAGACTTCATGCTCTAGGGGGCATCTGTTACACAGTATTTTTTCACCGTCCCTACAATCCCCATCCCAAACATTGGAGGACCATTTCATTTACCTTTGTGAACTGTCATACATTTGCATAAATGTCATTGCATCCCTTGGCATGTCAAGATCATAATCTCTGTTGATCATTCCTCAAGTATACCTTCAAAAACATATGATTTTGGGTCAGCGCAAGTAGGAAATTATGGCCTCATGCCCATGGAGAAATTAACACTAGGCCACACACCCTTTGGTTCTCTGTCTCATAAGGGAACCTACGCTGAGCTACATTTGGAATTTTTTTTAAAATAGAAATGAAGCTTCCATGCTTAACAACTTCTTGAGCGGAGTCATCATGGTTTGTTCGACTAAATCACGTCAAGTTCCTCCCTTTCGCTTGTTATTTCCTACAATTGTGCAACTCCCCAAAGGGATAGACCTCTCCTCCACCTTATGTGGGCCCCAAATCTCCTCCTCCTCTCCTATAAATTATTCCTCCTCACATTGATTCAACTATTTGAACAATCATTACTATAACTGGTGTGTTGAAAAAGAAGAGAAGAATCCATTGTTGAGAGAGAGTTTAAGCCCATTACCTCATTGAGTCAAATTCTAAATGAATGCTTGAGATGTGGCCAACTGAACCCGTTGAAGGAGATCTGCAACGTCAAGGAATAAGGTTGTAAACTTATTTTTCTCTATCAATAATACGTGACTAGTTTCTGGTTCCAACTTTGTTTCCATTTATATGCAAAGTTTTTAGCTCTCCTTGATTAGCTGAATAGTTGTAGATGAATGTATATTCTTGTATGTTGTCATCGTTTGTTTGATCTTTGTGCAAACACGTGAACATCGTCACCAACATGGAACGCAAGGGATGAAGACCAAAATCGAAGGATTGTTGTCGTGTGCCACGACAAAAGCATTGGACCAAGGTAGGATATTTTTTCCAGTTCATATTTCATTTATAAGCTAGGAATTCAGGAGTCCAGCATGTTCCCTTCTTGGTAGACCCGCCCTAGGGCTAGAGGGATCATCTCTGTTCGCAGAGGGGATTTTCTTTCTCAAAAAAGACTGACACCCATCTATTGGCATCTTTGAAGCATTCAACTGCTACTCATATCTCAGACTATATCCATGAATGGAGGCGTAGGCACCGCCTTATTAAATTCAATATTCGTTATCATTTTTGAATGAGTGGTTCACAAAATATGTTATTCCTAAAATCCCCAAAGATATCGCTATGGGTGGTTGTGTGACAGAAGAGGAAATGATCACCCATGCTCATTATCTCTATTTGGTCTATTCCCAATCTAGAACTTTATATGAGATTTTACCTGATTCACCGTGACCTTCAATCGATCCAGCATCATCCAAATCTTCTGTTACCTCTCATGTTGATAGCATCATTGCGACAGTGACCCATACTGATAACAGTATACCGAAGGATTTTTCGAAGTCCAAGTCTACTTCTTCCACTATTCCCTCCACTCCTTCAAACAATTCGAATAATCATGATAAAACCTCCGAGGTTAATTCTATTCAATATACCATATTAGACAAGTCCTCAAAAGGTAAAAAGTAGGGGAAAGTGTAATATCCAAAAAGGGAGAATGTAGTAATACACAAACACAATATTTGTAACAACAGATTATATATACATACGTTATGAACAACGTAAAAATATCTAGAATAGGTGAGCCATTTTATTATGTGGAGATGAATAATAGATACAAAAATGCATAAAATAGCAGCAGTCAAGCCAAAGGAATGGCCTAGAATAACCATGAAATCATGCCAAAGCAGGAACTGTGTAACTGGAGTTTTTGGAAGATGTATACTGCATTTTCCCTTCAGCTAATGTTGATCTTACAGCTGTTGGCTGAAAGGGAAAATGTAGATCTATGCTTCTTTGGAGCTTTGATGATGCCTAGATTGCAGATTTGGGCACTATGATGGAAACCCAATATAACCCATAAAGGAAACTCATATCTAAAAATATCATAAATTCACCCTCCTAGGGTTTGATCGCTTGACTGTTGTGTTATGCAGATCTAAAGCATAGGATGATGTAAGATGGATGCAATGTGTTATAAATCAGATCTATGCTCTGAGGGTTGATCCCTCCTTCATATCTCCAAGCTAGAAGCTTGATATCTAACTTCTTCTTCCTCCTCTCAAGATGATAATTGTTGCCTACACAACAACTGGAAAAATTGTGTTGTCTGGGAGGGAGACGCTGATTCCTACTGCAAAATATGTCCGATCAGATCAAGAATGATAGAAAGAATAAGTACAAAGTGAGGGGAATATCCCTCATAGGATTTATAGCTAAAGTACTGGAAACTTCCTTCCTCCAATGGATCTACACGACTCAACTACCTGATGCTGCATGGAGGTGTGATGTGTTTGGCCTAATGCCTCATATGGATCTAAAGTACTGGAAGGCTGATATTGAAGCTAAAATTGAAAGGATTAACGCTACATTGGTTCCTCAACTGAAATAATGAAGGACAACCTCCTCCTCTCAAACCCTAATGTAGAAATGCATTATTTTTGAAGATGTATGGGTTGCAGAGAGTAGGAACAATATGGAACCAATGCCTGATGATGAATGGAAAATCATAATAACCTTCCCAGAGTAGGCACTCAAAGTCCCCCATGGGTAAGGGTGGGATTTCCACCCAGGAAAACCTTGTGCTATAAATCACTACAGACTTAGCTAAACAACATAAGCGCGCATGGAAATGTTAAATGAAAAATCTAGATCTAAACAAATCTCAAATAAATAATCCAAAAGCCTCCTGCAATTTTTCCTTCATCTTCATTATATGTATTATGAGCCTTCCCATGCCTTGGCCCACCTGATAACTATGTTGCACATGTGTACATAGGCCTCTGTATTGACTGTGTTGTCTGTCCATGATATCCATGATCTCTGCATTTAGTGTTCACCCTCTCAATCATGTGTGCACTAATGCACCACTTCCTCCGTCATCTCATCATTTATTGCTCTATGATCTTACTTTGATTCCTCCTAGATCTTATTTGACTCCTTCATCTCTCCATGTTCTTCTTATTAATGATGTTTGATCCCCACTCTTAATTCATTAATAAACTTCTCCACTATTCCATGATGTATATTTATTAGCTAATTATCCATGTTCACACTCTTAGGAGTGGATTTATTCATCTTAAGTGGTTATGAGTCCCTCCACCCATTGATTTACTTAGTTAAGAAAAATAAGTAAGAACTCTAATATTCCAATAAACAGATGTAAAATTTGGAATATTACAGCCCTTCCTGCCAAAATGGTGCTTGTCCTCAAGCAACTACAAAAGTAGATGCTCCAACCATCTATCTCCTTCCAAAATGGCATCCTCACAAGGAAGGCCTCTCCATTTGTTGCAATATGTTTTGCATGCCCATCTCCAAAGTTGCCTCTCTATAATGTCTAGAGTGACCTCCAACTTTGTAGTTAGGTGTCCCTCATCTTCAATGAGGTTCCACTAAAAGCTATGTCCATGGCTCTTTGGAAAGTAGCACCCGCATAAATTAATCCAAAAGTAATTTTTTGATAAGCATAAGTTCCCCACTTAGTTCTGAACATAGTTTCCAATCTATCATTTGGATGAACGAGAATCTAATTGTAACCTGAAAAACCATCTACAAAATACATGAGCTCAGAACCAACTACTTTCTGCAATACTTATTCCATGGTTGGTAATGGAAAATTGTCCTTCTGACAAGCTTTATTTAAATTTCTAAAATCAATGCAAATTCTAATATCACCATTATTTTTCCTGACAGGTACTAAATTTGATACCCACTTAGAATGTCTGACTAGAAAGATGATTTTTGATTTGAGGAGTTTATTCAATTCAGTTTTAATTTTATTTTCCAAGTTTGGATGAATCTTTCTCAGTTTTTTCTGTATGGGCTTTTCCTATGAGATCATAGTAATCGTCTGTTGAATTACAGAAGTATCACATGATTTAAGATCATAATAATCCCAAGAAAAGACACCTTTATACATCCTAAGCAATTTGATGAATGATAATCTTTCTTTCGAAGATAGACCAAGACCTAGATTTATATTTTGAGGTTTTTCTTCACTTCCTAGATTAACTAACTCGAATCTTAAGGTAGAACTTTGTGTTTTTGAGTCAGTTACTCTTTTAAACCTGTCCTTTAGATCATATAAGTCTTCTAATTTGACAACAAATTTTGGAATAGGATTTTCATCTTGTTCTTTCTTAATCTGAGTGTCATGATAGTTTTCATCCAAAATTTGATTATCGCAAGATTTTTCAGATGTTAAAATATATATGATATCTGAGTCATTATTGAATACTTTCCAATTAGTGATATTATCAGGAATATATTGTCTAAAAATCAATTCAATAGAAAATATATCGGGACTAAATTCTTGGGATGGAATTAATTTTGAAGCTACATTAGCGAGTAAATTTTCACTAGCATTCTATATTCTAGGTATAGAAGAAATGTTGAAGGCTAAGAAATGAGCCTTTAATTCTTGGAATAATGATTGATAATGTTTTAAATGTCCAGAATTACAATGGATAGTATCTCTCACTTGCCTAACTATGATTTCTGAATCTCCTAAAACCTTCAGACGTTTGATATTCAGATCAATAGCTTTTAATAAACCTTGAACTAATGCTTCATACTCAACTACATTGTTAGTACAATCAAATTCTCATCGATGGGCTAACATAGTCTTTTCGCCTTTTGGGTTTATTAAAATGCAGCCTGCACCTGTACCATCTTCAAATTTAGAACCATAAAAATAAAGCGTCCAAAACAAAGAATTAGCTATTTTTCTATCTAAAAAATTAATACATCTAGAATTATCTAGCTGGGAAAAATTCTCAATCAGAGATACAACTGCATTATCAAAGAAAGGTGATGGTTGGGCATTAAATTTTCCTAAAAATGACTCTATAGATTAGTTTCCAATAATGTTGTTATTGAAGGCTACTAGCTTATTGAGTTCTTCAAGATCAGTCACCATATGCTTCATAAACTTTTCACGATCAACTTGAATTTGGTTTGGTTTTCCTTTATGTGGTAACCACATATGTGACCAGTCTGTTGAAAAATAACCATGAAGTTTCTCAGACCAGTCACGACTTAAAACTAAACCATAGAATTCAGGAATATATGCCACCAAAATATCAATTATCTGAGCAACTTTGGGATTTGATGACAATCTGATGAAAACAAAATTTAATTCTCCTCCCACTTCTACTCTAGTTCTATCAATTTGTACTATATGGACTAGAGAACTTTGAGGAGTTATGTTCAATTTGGCACAAACTGATTTTGGAATTATATTCGAAGAGGCCCCTGAGTCTATTAAACAGTTATGAAAATTTTTGTTATAGATGTCATAGGTTAACAGAAATGGAAAAGTATGATAGATGGATCGATCACCTATCATAATTAAGTCTGAAGCATCTGTTTTCATTGAAGGAGAAGGTGGCTTACCCATTTCATTAGCAGCTTGAACTATGATTGGAGCATGTAAGTTTGAAGCAGGAACAACTTTTAATTCTCTAAGTAATATTTTCTTTTGTTGCTTCAATTTGGTAAGCTCATGAATTGAGATATTTTCCCTAGTCTTCTTCATGTCTTCAACTATATTATACTCAATGGTATCCGACACAACCATTTTTTAGATGTAGGTGGAGAGTCTGAGGTAACAGGACTTGTTTGTGTAGCCTTTGAATTAGAATTTTTTCTTACTGGTTTGTCTTTAGCACGAGTGGAATTTTTTTGTTGTTGTCTAGGTTGTGTTGCTTCAGTAATATTTTTGTTTCATATGTTGACAGGCAAAGCTCTAGATAGTTGTTCATGCATAGATTCAATAATTTCACTTGATATCTTGGATGTCTTCATTGCTGATTTCTCTTCTTGTTTGATTTGTGCTTCCCATTCTCTAAATAGAATTTCTTTGTGAAAATTATCTAATTGAGGTAGATTAGCTTCCTTCCCCGAATCTGATACTTGACATTGGATGTGTTCTTCAATTTTCTTCTCAAGTCTTTCACATTCAAGTCTCTAGATTGCTATCTCCTGAATCAATATTTTATTTGAATCATAATAAGAGTCAATTATAGAAGCTTGATGACAAAATGCTTCTTGTTCTTTCTTTAACTTAGTGTTTAAATCCAGTGCTTCTTTGATAAATTTCTCTAATTGTGGTTGGCTTTGTAACTTGGTCATTGCTACTTCCAGTTGTGCTTGTTTTTCATTAATCTCTATCTGATGCTACAATTTTATGTTTTCAACATCTTTATGAAATTGGGTTTTGTTTACTTTGACTTGCTCACTGGAATTGGATTTCTCTTCATTCAACAACTTCTCTAGTTCTTCTACTCTAGCTTCCTTTTGTTTTAGCAACAATCTAACCTCGGTAGCTTTATCAATAGTAGCAGTAGCATATGCCCCTGCATAATATGATAATTTGGTTAGATGTTCAGTAGGATCATATAAGTAATATTTCCATAATACATCAACTTATTCATCTGTAGGGTTTGAATTTGTTTCATCAATTCTCCTCCTTTTCTTTCTTTTAACTACAACCTTATAACTAGGACTGTAGAAAATATCCAGCGAAGGAATATCTTCAATTTGTAGAACTATCTGATCTGTAAGGTAGGCCGGTATGATGTCTTTATCATGCATTGCTAGAACTCTTTGTAGTGGATTAACAGTTTCCACTATCTTATGGGAGTGTTCAGGTGTCTGGAGACTCATTACTTGATCAATATTAGGATTCTCTTTAGGATTTTTTATTGCTTCAGAAAACGCCTTCCATTCATCTATAATATCTTTTGTTTGTGGTGAACTAGGCTGATCTAGTATATTATGATTGTGCTGAACTGCTTGAGAATCTGATTTTGTTCCATTATTTCTCTTTTCCTCTAGCATCTCTATCTCATGGATTACTTGATCAATTATATTTTCTAGGCTTTCATTTTTAGATTCGAATTAATTTTCAGAGTGATCTAAATTATGAGATTATTGTTGTGACTGACATGATTCATATTCAGACATATCTTTTACTTCATCATCCAAGCTAATACTTGGAGTGTGTTTGTTATCATCTTCAATAGTTAAAAAATTGAGAGGACTTTTTCTAGTCTCCTATTTTTCTACGTTTGGAAAGCTTCAAAACCGTCTCGACTTAGTTGGTTGGATGCATACTTGATAATGTCTGAAAAATTTTCCATGCCCTGGAAGAGATCATCAAATCCATCATTCTCCTTTACAAAAGGCTTTAACTTAAGTTCTGTGATGTAATTTTTAATTACATCATTTGGATCATACAACCTTTTTGGCATTACTACCAATTTCAATAAATGAATGTTGGAAACTTCCTTGTAAGTATGGCCGATGTCAAACAGTGCAAAAGTGCCACTTTACACAGGTTAATTAGGCCAAATAGCCTTTTTAGCATCTTCCAGTTGTTTCATGACACCATTAACAAGTTGATAGGTTATTTCTCTTGCAAGTAACTTATCGGGAACATAATAGGGTAAAACATGGGGAGAAGCATAACTCCCGAATACTCTAATATATGTAAAATTCTCCTTTACAAACCATCTAGCTATAGAAATAATGTCTGCATTGGCTTCTTCACAAACCCTAGGGGCCTTTTTATTGAAAATCATCTGGTGCATAGGCAATATGACTCTGTAAAAGATTTTATAGAAGTGTAGGTCGAAGTCTAAATCCTAGAGTTCATTATGGTGAATGTGAATTGGGGTAGGGTTTTGGATAGTCCATTTCCATCCCATGGTAGGAAAACTAGAAGTAAAACAGATAGCATCCATGACATGGAAAGACATATAAAAGGGAGGTATTTCTTTGGATGAAATACTCCTTTTATTCCTATATTCAGTATTGTGCTTGGCTAGATTATCATATAAAAAAATTTCCCAATTCAATATTGATGAATTGACGATTGCGTCAATCAAGGGAACCCATTCTTTTGAAAATATAGTGCTATCAGTTTAGGAAAATAATATAAATAACATACCGGCACCATAACAGTAAGGATTAGGAATTTGGGAAATTGGGTACGTACCAAACTTATCTTGCTTCAAATTCCCTTGTTCCTCCTTCCATTATTTGATGACTTTGATAAGATCTGGATGTTCTCCTCTAAAGCTTTTCAAAAAATATTTCTCATATTTCTGTTGTGGGTGTGGTAGATGATACATTTCTATTAAATCTTATGCCCTAAAAGAGCAAATATTTTCTCCCTTCGAATTCTTGAAAATTCTATCTTCAATGTTTAAGTGATCAATTACCCACTTAACCATGTCTGTGTAAGTGAGAATCTTTGGCCTTGCAACTGTCTTGTGAACGTATGAGCATGCAACGTCAAAAATAGTTGCGTCAAAGGTCGATGTCGTGCGTGTCGAAGAAACTTTAGTTATAATCCTTGGTCCTTCACTTTCAAAAATATTATACATTGCCTCCCATGCCTAACTTCTGCAATCTTTGTTGCAAACAGTATCTGAAAAAAAGGGAGACATCTCTGTATTTTTAATAGAAGACATCTGAGAAATCTCTTTGCCCTTTTAGCTCATTTTATTCTTTCTCAATCCATTAACTAGTTTCTTGAAAACAGAGTAGATTTTACAAGTATAGAGAACTAAAGAGGAAAATCTATCATTTATTTAAAACACACGCAAGAAGATATAAATCTATCAAGATATAACATCAATCATCAATCATAATCTCTGAATTAATATCTCATACACCTTCACGTGTAAAATACATCAATCACTTTAAAGCCGTTAAGATCTCAAATTTCATTTTGATATGACACAAGTTACTTCACATGCTTGATCCATTAAATGACATCGACACGTGTATTGCAAGTCATAATTTATAACCATTCATAATACTTACCCTTAAAGACTGCGAAATGTGATCTACACAAATCGCCAATCGCAACTTTTATAAGATAACAATTTAGCGTATGTTATAAGTTATGCGAAACGCGAATTGCGCTTTATGCAAAACTTAAGTGACTGCGATTGCCAAAAATTTTATATTCATTTCTTTATTTTCTCGTCCGGTCTACGAAGTCGCAACTTATATCGATTTTCTTTTTAATTTTTTTTAATTGATTAAGTGAGGTGTGATGCGATAAAGTAAATATAAAGGTGATTGAAGTTTTTGCAAAGTTCAAACATATTTTCTAAAAAGTTGAGCACATATCGTAGCTCACATATTTTAAATTTTATGAGTCTTTTAAATTCATAAGATATGCAATTTGCAATGCGGTCAAGAAAAATAAAGCGGAAAACTTTAAAAGAAAATATTTATTTCCTAAGTTTTTTGTTTAAAAAATTAAAAGAATTTCCTATTTATTTCTAAAGGGTCCCTATTTATAAAAATAAATGGGGGGGTTGTTGTATAGCACAACAATTGGCGATTCACTTGGGTGAACTAGATATCTCTGATAAAAAATTTCAAAATTTCTAAGCTTTTTAGAAAATAAAAAATAGTTGTAGGAATGAAATTTCAAATAAATAATATCTTACTAAGCAATAAAAATTTCTCTTATTCACTATTCATAAGAATTCCTCTATTAAAGATATAAGTATGAAAAACTATATCAGTCCTTACTTATTTTAAAAGTATAAAGTAGGTGGCCTTTACAGATCAACTTTATAAAAAAATACTCTTTTATCATAGATAGAGCCTCTGTTCCAATGGTAAATTTAATATTTTGGCATGGTTACCTTTTACTCAGTAATGATTCATTATCCCATCCAGTATTTCTTATAATTTTTAGAAGTAAATTCTAATTTTTGAGAATTTTATTTTATATATTATTTTATTTACTTAAAAGCCATTGTCTTAGCTTGGTAACCAAATGATGACAATGCCACTCACGAGTAGTAATTAAGCTGATTAAGCTAGCTCTTGATGAGACCCCTTGTCCTTTTGATATAATCTCAAGTCATTACCCTATTTTGGTAGACAGTATTGGTAATGTCAGTTTAATTATTTCCTTATGAACATGGTAAACAAGCTCGTGATAAGACTTATTATCTTTCTTTTATTGCCTAAATCTACCTCAGGCTGAAGGAAGGCAGAGTCTAGGGTAACATCAAACCATGCTTAATCTGGTAGCTAGCCCTACCAGATCGGGAGAGGGCTCTCTCCAGGTCAATCTCAGCTAAAAAAATAATCAGTGAGACTTGAGATGACTTGAAATAAAGGCTGATTTTAGGCTAGGTATATATGTATAAGAGTTTGATTTGATTTTGAGGGTGTTTGTTGGAATCAAAGGGAAGGGCAGATTTTGGGTCCGAGTAATGATCAGTTTTGCAGAGAGCTGAATGGGGCAAGGAAGGCAATTGTTTTGATGCTTCGAATTGAATGAAATGGATAGCTCAGACCAGTGAGGAGTTGAAAAGGGCAAGAGGGATTCAAGAATCCTCTTCAAACAGTTGAAAACATGGAAAATTAAACAAAACTCAAGGTAGAGCACTGCAAATCTAATGAATTCCACCTTTATTACTTGTTTGTTTAACTTAAGAAGAAATGAGAAGGAAGATGATACACATGAAACATCAGTAAACTTAAAATCACAGAGAGAAACACACCATCAAAACATAGAGCCACATGGATCCCAAAGAGTGCTGCAAACCCTGGTCTATTCCTTTGCCAAAATTGCAGAGATGAAATGTACAATGAAGTGCCAAGCAATCCCAAGTGTCCAACCCTGAAAATGACTGAGAAAATAAAAGATATAGACAAGCCTAACTCATCCCCATGTCTCTAGGGGTCAAGCTCACTATTTTAGGAGTTGTTTCAACAAGATCTAAACTAAGAACTGGAAAATAGGCAGTGGAACAACTTGCCTCTATAAGATAGGAAACTGATTCATTTAGTTAAAATTCACTTTTTGAGGAATGAATCTACTTAGATGAGTAAAAATGTGCCAAAATTACATCAAAGTCATGAAATTACATCAAGTTACATCAAGAGTTTTAAATTTGGAGATAAAAAAGTCAAACTGGCAAAAACTAGGCGAAAATCTGAGTTGCTGAGTGAAAACTAAGCCAAAATTCCCAATGCGCCGTGCCTGAAATCTCTATGCATCGCGCCATTTTGGAGCTGATTTTTAGGGCCTTCCTAGAGTCCAAATTGAGTGCAGGATAGCTCTTTGGAAATCTTTGCCTGTCTACTTTCCAACCCAAGTGGAATTTCTAAATTTGGTTGCCATTTTCCCATCCAAAAATGAGTTTTCCCAGAACTACTTCCCGTGTGTCCAAAAAGTGGCAGAAAGGTCATTTTTGGGGTGTTTTTGACCTTTCAGGCAACCCAAAACTTGTCAAAATATTTAGGTAATGGGTAGGAATGCATAAATTTTGATGAAAAATCTAGAAATACAAAGTTTTCTTCAAGAGGAACTGCCAATTATAAGCGCGCGCAAAGTGGCGTGACGCGTCGGGCAGGAAAATCTGTGTTAAGGCCAAAAGAATTCAAAATTGACGAAATGTTTCCCAAATTTCTTGAAATTTGGGCTGAATGTCCATCATCAAGCACTATTCTGGGCCAAATAAGCTTCAGCCAAAATTTGGAGTCTATGATGCCTTTTGCAACGCCTTAATGCGCTCTTCAACCTAGCCTTCAGGATCTTGATTCGTGCCTTGCATACATGAGTTCTTGCCCAATAATGGTTCTTCATGTGCCTCAACATGGTCTTTTCCTTTTTTTCCTTCTCCAACAGATTCTCCAAATGAATATTGACCCTTTCGAGCCAATTTTCTCGATCAGCCTCAATCTCTCGCTCAATGGATGTCATCTCGGTTTGGCTTCTTTGGGCAGCTTGCCGGTTCTCACGGATATTTTGCAACTCCATGATAGCTTGCTGATCTTCCAACTGTTTGTTTCGCTAATCAAGGTAGTTGATAATCCATTGGGCTCTTTGCAACTTGACGGACAAAGTGTCTATCTCCGCCTTCTGCTCCTGAATAGTTTCTCTCAACTTTGAGCTTGGAGAGCTCAAATCCTCATCAATGAGTATGAAATCAGTATCCTGGCCTCCTAAAGGCCCCTCATCCTGCATGGGCCTCTTACCTCTGTCCTGTACCTGCACCTGTGCTGCTAATGACAGAAGTGAGACCCCTTCCACCCCAGGTGGAGATAATACTCGCAGGGCTACTGCAAATAATCCTCTAGTGCCTATCTGATAAGTGACATACATCGGCACACTCGTAGTCTCTGTCTCCTAACCTCCATGCTGATATGAAGGTTCGCCTACATCATGAACAACCTCCGGAGGAACCTGAGGAGCTGTGAAGAAATCATTAGAAATGAAATCCTCCCATGAAATACCCTGCAAGCCGAGCTAATGCACAACCACGATATTAATGAGAGCATAGTGATAAATACTATTGTACTGATGCTCAGGAGTTTTCCTCTACATGAGAGTGGTAATTCTCTCTATATTCTGGCACATGAAATAATGGAGGTTCATCTTCCTCACCCTGGTAAAGTGCATCAATAACCTGATATGATAGGCATAGAGACGTGAAAACCGACCCTCACAACTGAAATATCTGATAATGAGTTTCATCAGAGGCCTATAGGAATACTTTAGGAACCGGAAAGGAAACACTCTGCTGAGTTGTTTCACAAAGCTAGGCCTAATATATGGTTCATAATGCACTCTGTCCACCTGCTATATTTTGTTCCATTGTTCTCCCACATTTGGTATTTCGGTTGCTTGAGAAATAGTTTCCAGTGTTAAAGTGAATGTTACACTGGCAAGAATTACCTGACCATCAAGTAAATGCAACACAAACAAATGAGCCAACTCCTGATGATAATGGATCCTAGCAATCATTTCACAAAATTGGTAACATGACTGTTGTTGAAAACATGCTATGGTAAGTGGACAAGCCAGCAATTCAGCCAATGAGGTGGGCTCCTCTCTCACATGTCTGCCACTCTTATGAGGCCTTCTAGGTGCATGTAGTTCAATGGTGGAATCACTGTCTCGGTCATAGGATGTATCAGTATCTGTCTCCATGATGTCCAAGGTCTATGCAAGGTCTATGTTATCTTGGTTGACAATGAGAACTTTGGTGTTTTGATTTGATTGCCAAATATATGGTAATATGGGAGGGAATATGGAGGAATGGGGCAGTAGGAACAATGAACTTTTATCAAGTGAAATTTGCTTTTTTAAAACTATAACTTGATAAATTTAGGGACAAGGGACATCCACTTAATTTTTGGGATAAAATTGGGGTTTGGGGAAATTTTACAAGTGGGATGGGGATAAAGGGAATGGGATAGCGATGATTGACTTTAGGGATGTCAAGAGATAGGGGAATGGGGACTGTGGTGAGCAAATAAACAGTGAGGAGGGGAAAAAAGAGGTAAGGGAAATGTAAATATTTGACACCAAAATAAATTTCAAAACCCTAGGAGCGTTTCTTAAACAAGACAATAGGGTTTGAGTTTTTTGCATTTAAATTCTCATATCAATACCAAACACTGTTTAAGAGCAATGGGAGAGTGACTTTGACTTACACGAACCAAAGAGAGACCGAGAAAATTCGATGGTTAAAAGGAATGGAAAACATTTTGTGTTCCGGCCCAATGTGCCGCGTAGCCAACCCAGTGCGCCGCACCCTTCCAATGCGCCGCACTGGAACAAATTCACACATAAGGAAGCTACCCTATGTGCCGCGCACGTCCGATGTGTCGCGCCGGCTGTCCAATGCATCGCGCTTGGAAACTTGACACAGTCTGACCTCCAAACAATTGCTTCGCTCCTCTCAACACTTCTCTTGCTCACTGCTGTCTCTTTGGTATGGAAATGGAGTGTTGAAACATAAAATCATATATATACCAAAGACTTTGATTTTTCATTTGAGAAAACCCACTTTGTAATGTTTGTAAAACTTGAAATTTCACTTTAAACTCTGTTTTGTTTCCTTTGTGCTTTTGACTGATCAATGAGCTTCTGTCTGTCTTGCAGGGGAATGAATGGCATGGAGTTTTGGAAAAGGTGACCAGGGTTGCGAATGGAGCATTATTACAACTGAAAAACTTGAAAATTACATTGCATTTATTACATAAATATGAAATAGAATGATTTTTCTTCAAAACATAGTTTTGAAGAAAAAATATTATCAAGCATTATGATGATGAAATTTTTGCACTAAAAACTTATTTCGAACCTCCTCATGTGCCTGCTCAAAATTATTAGACATTTTGAAGATCGGATTAACGAAACCCTAGACCTAATGAGACTAAACATCCAATATGATACTTTGTAGACTATAAGACCAAAAAATGACTGTAAATTATTTTAATGAACAGAACTAGGCCAGCAGGTATAAGACATGAGGAACATGAGTGAAAAACCCCTACCGTCAGAGGATCCATGCTCCTAATGGAATGCAGCTGACTGAAATGAGTGAGACACCTAAAATGAAATGCAACAAGAGAAATTTGATCTCTGACGGAGGGATGAAGATACCGACTCTAACATTGGCTCCAATGGTGATGGTAGCTCCTTGGAGGTGCCAAGAACTACAGATTTCTGGGAGAGTAGGCAGTGCCTTTGTCCATTGGGCTATGGAGTCAATAACTTCGACAAACCAACACAAGACTTTTGACTCATTTTATTGACTGAAAATCGACTCAAACTGACTCAATTTCGAAACCAAAAATGACTGATAGACCTGACTGAATAAACTCAAATCAAATCTGAAATCAATCTTCAGAGTTATAGCCTTCACCTCGGGCCCCAAACTGAAGGAATGATGACAGCACACACTTGCAATGAAACTTAAATAAAGCGGTATGTACAGTGACAATGTAAAACAAGAGAAAACATTTCAGAAGTGATACCGCTTGAGCAACTGACCATTAACCAGCCCTCCTAGACAATCTTCCCCGTTCATTTCTTTCAGAAGAAAAGCATTTTGACCTCTATACGCAGCAATTTTGAAGGATCCTTTCCAGAGATTTTCGAACTTACCATGCTTACCTTTTTCTTCATTTCTTGAATCCCATTTTAGCACCACTTCTTCTAATTGAAACTTGTCCACTTTCACCTTTCGATCATATATCCTTTTGATTCTCTCTTGCAGCTTGAAAGGGTTTTGAAAAACCTCCTCTCTAGTCTGCTGTAAATGGATCATTTGATTTATTCTCCTTTGCATATGATCATCTTCGCTGCCAGCTTCCTGCAGAAGTTTGATCGCTGGAACTGCGAGAGAGGTAGGAAAAACTATGTCTACACCATACACGAGCTCAAAAGGGGACATACCTATAGATTTCTTTTGACTCACTCTATCTGCCCAAAGTGCATTAACCAATTTTTTATGCCAACTTTTCTTGTTTATTTCCAGCAGCTTTTTGATAATGTTGACCAAATATTTATTCGAGGACTCGGCCAATATGTTACCTTGTGGATGATAAGCAGTTGAGTGCCCCAAAGTGATTTTATACTTATCAAAAAACTCAATCATTCTTTTAGATTTGAAAGCTGCTGCATTATCAGTAATCAACTTATTTGGACAGCAAAAACGAGACAAAATATTGGTCTCAAGAAATGAAATTATTACCGAATCTGTGGCCTGCCTGGTGGGAATCGCTTCAATCCATTTAGTGAAATAATCTGTCACTGTAAGGATCCACTTGTGCTGAGCTGAAGAAGCAGGATGGATTTCACCAATGAAATCCAAACCCCACTGCTGAAAAGGAGCACTTACTTCAATGGGCTTAAGCGGCAAAGGCTGCAATTTTTTCCTCCCTTCAAAAATCTGACATTCATGACAGCTTTTAACAATTTTTTACACATCAGCAAAGACAGTCAGCCAATAATATCCTGCTCTCAAAATTTTTTTGGCCGTCGTTTTCCAGAAAAGGTGATTTCCGCAATCTCCCTTATGAAAATCTTCCATAACCTGCTTTACTTCTTCTTCCACCAAAAAATTTAGCAAAACACCACCGGGATCTTTCCAATAGAGTGCATTATTCATGATGCAAAACTTGGCAGCCTTCAATTTCAGAGTTCTACTTTTGTTTTTAGTCGTTCCTGGCGGTGGTGACAAATTTTGGAGCACATATACAATATCCGAATACCAAGGAGAATGAACAAAGATTTCTAATACCTGAGTTAGCGAACTTTCTTCATTTTCCTCGGACATAGCAGCAATGAGATTAATGTTCAAGGCATGTAAATTTGACTCAGCCATTAGCTTAGCCAGTCGTTGTCCTTTGATAAGCTTTGTAGGCTTTATCTCCACATCATACTCCAATAAGGCAGAAATCCATTTGCCTCGTCTCCCTTCTGGATCTGTTTTCACTAAGACATCCTTAACAACAGCATTAGGAACATAAGCAAGAATGTGAGAATGCAGAATATATACTCGAAAATATTTCAATGCTTTCACTAAAGCAAGAGCTTGCTTTTCAATAATGTTATACTTTAAGGCTGCATCTCTTATGATCCGGCTGAAAAAAGCAATTGGTTTTTCATGCTAATATCTTTTCTCCATCAATACTGCTGCCATAGTATGCTCCGAGGCAAATGAAAACAAAATAAAACCCCGAGTATAGTCCAGGCTGATCAAAACCGGAGCTGAAGAAAGAGCCAATTTCACTAAATTGAAAGACTTTACAGTCTCCTCAGTCCACTTCACTACACTATCTTTCTTGAGCATGTTTGTGATTTCCCTTAAATGTTCTGCAAGATTTGGCACAAAGCGACGTAAAAAATTCATCTTACCATTGAAAGATTGGATCTCCTTTTTATTCTGAGGAAGATCAATTTGCTGAATAGCCTCTACTCGAGTTGGATCAATACGGATGCCATCCTTTGATATAATTTGACCAAGAAGCTTACCCTCATCCATGGCAAACAAACTCTTCTCCGGATTGAGAGACACACCATATTTTCTACACCGCTGAAAAACAATCTTCAATTGGTAAAGGTGCTCTTCATCTGAATTAGAAAAGACTGTCAAATCATCGAGATACACAACTAGAAAAACATCCTTCTCATTTGCAAATGCCATATCCATTGCTCGCTGAAAGGTTGCACCAACATTCTTCAAACTGAAAGGCATTTTAGCATAATGGAAGTTCCCCACGGAGTGGTGAACGCTGTTTTGTCTTTATCATCCTCATGGACCAGAATTTGGTTATAACCAGAATAACCATCGAGTAGTGACATACGAGATGCTCCAACTACTCGTTGAAGTATGTGATCCATTTTGGGCAATGGATAATTATCTTTCAATGAAACCTTATTCAGATTCCTAAAATCAATGCACAAGCAAATCTCACCTGTTTTCTTGCACACAGGCACCAAATTAGAAATCCAATCTGAAAATATTATGGGAACAATGATACCAGCCTTGTACAACTGATTCACTTCCTTCTCTATTGAGGGTAGCAAATTTGGATTTATTCTTCTTAACTTCTGCCGAAAGGGCTTTTGATTTGGCTTAATCAGAATGGTGTGCTGAATTATGTTTGTATCGTATGTCTTCAAATCTGAATAGTCCCAAGCAAATACATCAGCAAAATAAGACAATAAACTGATATACTTTGCTTTTACCTGTGGTGGCAATGCTTTGGATTCACCATTTTTGGATTTTCAGCTGATCCAATGTTCACATCCTCAAATCCCTTTTCAGTTGGCCGCAAGGTTGGTTTTCGAGCTATGTCATCTGATCGAAAAGCTACTCTAAAGGTATTAGAACTTTAGGAATGAAATTATCCTTCAGCTACAAAACTTCCATCTGATTTACTTGCACATCAGCCCCACCATCATCATGCTCCACATCAATAGGTGTTTCTTTGAATTTTCCTTCATTTTGCAGAAATTCATCAATTTCTTCATCATCTTGAAACACTTGCCAATACCTTTGATTGTCCAGGATAGTCAGACAATGCTTCACATGAATTTCAAATTTGTTACTTGAGTTCATCGAAATTTTCAAATTACTTGCTGCCTTTGCAAGTGCATCTGCAATACCATTCTGAATACGAGGGACATAAGTCAAAGTATAATCTGAAAACAATCTCAAGATATCTAGTACTGCATTTCGGTAAATCCGCATTCAAGGATGCTTAGCTTGGTATTCACCTTTCACTTGCTTGATAACCAACTCAGAGTCGCCATACACTGCAATCCTCTTAGCATTCAACTTTCTAAGAATCTTCAAACCAACAATTAAAGCTTCATATTCAGCCTCATTATTTGAACAATCAAAAGCCAATTTATAAGAACAGACCCTTACATTACTCGGCACTTTGTTTGGAGCGGAAAAAGGGCTGCGTACCCAAATTCCAATTCCAACACCGTCATTTCCCACTGCACCATCAAAATCCATTGTCCACAAACCATCTTCATCCTCTTCAAAGTGCTGAAATTTTGTTTGCTTTGTTATTTCCGCTTGCTGTCCATCAACTGTTTGCTGTTGTCGGAAGGCTGATTGTTCAGCAGTACTTTCAAGTTTTTGTCTCTCTTTCTTTAAGACCTCTCTGAAATTCTCAATGATTTCCGGAATGTCTTCTACTTCAACTAATTTGCTATCTATATCATTGAAACTATCGGAATATAAAACAAATGATTCTAAATCAGTATGTACATAGTTGATTGGATGATTTACCGGTTTCTCCTTGTTGGTGATCATATACTTCATCTTTTGCTCCTGATATAATTTCCTCATCTGACCAAACACAGGAATAGTAGCATAGGAGAAATCAAACTGCAATGTCCCTTTAAGTTTCTCTCCCCAAGATTTGGAAAGAAGCATGCCAAATCTAGGAGGAATATCAGCCACAACCACGTCCATCAAAACATTTTTAGTAGGAATCTGATCCAAAGTGACCACCAAATCTTTGATAAGCCCAATGCATCTTACTCCACTAGAATCGAAAGAGTAAAGATCATGATACTTTCTAGTGATATCCAATCCCAATTTCTCCATGATTGCCCTCAGCATGAGATTATGAGAGGCTCCGGAATCAAACATAGCATTGTGTAACAAAAAATCATGCAATCTAAGGCTGATATAAAAAGGAGGTACATCACTATCCGGAGACTCACCATCCAATGCTGGACCAAAAATCAACTCAGGTTGATCATCTTCCACATTTACCATATCAGACAATGGATCTAAATTCAAAATCTTAGACACTTGACCCTTGTAGCTGCTGTTCTTCATCAATTCAGTCAAAGGAATGGATACTTTCAACTTAGAAATTTCATTTTCTAAGTTAAAAACTAAAATTTTCTCTACCTCTTTAGCTGGAACATCCTTCTTTTCAGTTTATTCCTTTGATACAATTAGCTGATTGGATCTTTCATTTGCTGATGGGGATTTTCTAGTAGTGGGATCAGCTATCTCTTTTCCCTTCTTCTGCGCAATGGGTAAATCATTCTTTGGTGCTGAAACTTCCTTTCTCTTTTGAATTCGATTAATAGGGACATCTCTGTTTCTGAGTGAATATTGTCGCTGCTAGGCAGTCAAGGCATTCATGTATCCCCTCTGATACTCATCAGACTCTTCTTCGAGAGCTGTCTCATTTACCAAGATGAAATCCTTATCTTTTTGTATAGCTGAGTTTTCTGAATAATCCTCATCTTCAGTGATAAAAATTGGGATATCATCAGGTGTAAATAAATGATTCTATTCTCCTATTACATTATCTTCATCATCTGATTCCGGACCAACAAAATTCTGCTGTAAGGGTGTCTTCACTTGCTGTTGTACTGTCGGTTCTTGTGCTCACTACTCTCTTTGCTTGATTCTGAATTGCGGTTGCTGCTGGCCACGGAAGTTAGGATTTCTGATCTTCGGTTCAGGCTTATCAAGTGTTAATCTTTCAAACATCTTTTCCATCTTCTGAAGCATTTGACCTAACGTGGAAACCTCTTCTTTTATCACCACTTTCTTTTCAGCTCTCATTCTAGCTCTCCTGGCATTCAAATTAGCTTCAACACTGACTGCAATTTTCTGCATATCTTATAAAGTGGCCAGACTTCTTTCTCTTAATTGATATGCCATGTCAGGATCGAATCCATTCGGAAACTTAATCAAAGCAGATCCCCTAGGTGGCTTTATATCAGTAGGAATTGCATTATAAACAGTATTGAATCTAATACAATAGTCTTGGACATACTCACCAACATTCCTCTTGATATTTTCATATTCGGAAAGGATTGAAAGAGGATCTTTCTACACTTCCCATCGGCCCAAGAATTGTCTCTGAATATTAGGCAGTGTAGCAATACTTCTAGGCAGCAAAGCTCTGAACCACTTTCTCACTTCTCCTTGAAAGGTTTGAACAAACAATCTCATTGTCACATTTTCCGCATCAATCTTATGAAGGTCAAAGAAATCTGTCATTCTATCCACATGTTGCTGAGCAGTGAAACTTTGAGGAGTGCCATCAAACAATGGAATTTTTCTTTGATAATCTGCGGGCATGTCATCTAAGTTTTGAGGCAACACGAGAGGTGCAAATCGAGCAGCCATCACTCTAGGTGGATTTACAATCGGTCTTAGGGATATAGGAGGAGTCGGAGTAGTTGATGTACGAGGTGTATGTGGTGTGGATGGAGGCGATACTGCTGTAGATTGTTGATCAGAGATAGATGGTTGCACGGGAATGGTAGGAATGAAAGGAGGTTCGGTATGAATTTGTGAACCAGATGTAACTGCTGATGACCCAAGAGTTGTAGATGCAGACTCTATGAATTCAGGGATGTTTGTTGCCACAATGGAATTCTGAATATTCAAAATGTAACTGTCAATGGATCTATTAGCCTATTCAATTTCAAGATATTTGATAAACTCGGGATTTTGGACAGTAGAATCAATAGCACTTTCAGACTTAGTCTCAAACAACGACAACTCAAATTGTTTGTCAATGTCAAGATCTTCAAGATACTCAAAAACAACGGGACATGAATGAGATTTAAACAGAGGAATCACAGGACTTTCTCGACAAAGTATTCTCGAAATAAGATTGGGATTTTAATACACAGGAGGTGGATCGGGATCCAGATTTTCTCTGGTATGTCGTATGGAAGCCAGTGTGCTGAATTATTTTTGAAAATCAAATGGACGAAACCAACTTGTTCAGCCTATCAAATTCTAAACTCATCATCCAAAAGTCTAGAATGATCTGATGTAATGGGGAAATTTACAAGTCAGATGTTACGTTCACAAACTAGACCGGAGATTGACTGAAGCAGTGTTTATCTACTTTTGCTAATGCAGAGCAAGTGCATTTCGAAGGCTACCTGGCATAACTTCAGGCTCCGTCTATAGCTTATAAAACAAATAACACTAACAAGCAAACCATTTTTATTTGTCCCCAGTATGGTTGCCACTATGTTATTGCCTAAATCTACCTCAGGCTGAAGGAAGTCAGAGTCTAGGGAAACATCAAACCACACTTAATCTGGTAGCTAGCCCTACCAGATCGGGAGAGGGCTCTCTCCTTGTTGATCTCAGCAAAAATAATCAGTGAGGCTTGAGATGACTTGAATAAAGGATGATTTTAGGCTAGGTATATATGTAAAAGATTTTGATTTTGATTTTGAGGGTTTTTTTTGGATCAAAGGGAAAGGCAGATTTTGGGTCTGGGAAATGATCAGTTTTGCAGAGAGCTGAATGAGGCAAGAAAGGAAATTGTTTTGATGCTTCGAATTGAATGAAATGGATAGCTCAGACCGGTGAGGAGTTGAAGAGGGCAAGAGGCTTTCAATAATCCTCTTCAGACAGTTGAAAACATGGAAAATTAAACAAAACTTCAAGGCAGAGCACTGCAAATCTAATGGATTCCACCTTTATTACTTGTTTGTTTAACTTGAGAAGAAATGAGAAGGAAAATGATACACATGAAACTTCAATAAACTTACAATCACAGAGAGAAACACATCATCAAAACATAGAGCCACATGGATCCCAAAGAGTGCTGCAAACCCTGGTCTATTCCTTTGCCAAAATTGTTGAGATGAAATGTACAATGAAGTGCCAAGCAATCCCAAGTGTCCAACCCTGAAAATGACTGAGAAAATACAAGATATAGACAAGACTAACTCATCCCCATGCCTCTAGGGGTAGATATCACTAGTTTCGGAGCTGTTTCAACAATATCTAAACTAAGAACTAGAAAATAGGTAGTGGAACAGCTTGCCTCTATAAGATAGGAAACTGATTCATTCAGTTACAATTCACTTTTGGTGAATGAATCTACTTGGATGAGTAAAAATGTGCCAAAATTACATAAAAGTTATGAAATTACACCAAGTTACATCAAGAGTTTCACATTTGGAGATAAAAAAGTCAAACTGGCCAAAACTAGGTGAAAATCTGAGTTGCTGAGTGAAAACTGAGCCAAAATTCCCAATGCGCCGCGCCACTTTGGAGCTGATTTTGAGGGCCTTCCTAGAGTCAAAATTGAGTGCAAGATAGCTCGTTGGAAAGCTATACCTGTCTACTTTTCAACCCAAGTGGAATTTCTAAATTTGGTTTCCATTTACCCCTTGAAAAATGAGTTTTCCCAACACTGCTTCCTGTGTGTCCAAAAAGTGGCAGAAAGGTCATTTTTAGGGTGTTTTTGACCTTTCAAGCAACCCCAAAATTGTCAAAATTTTTAGGTAATGGGTAGGAATGCATAAATTTTGATGAAAAATCCATAAATACAAAGTTTTCTTCAAGAGGAGCTGCCAATTATGCGCGCGCGCCAAGTGGCGCGACGCGTCGGGTAGGAAAATCTGTGTTAAGGCCAAAAAAATTCAAAATTGACACATGTTTCCCAAATTTCTTGAAATTTGGGCTGAATGTCCATCATCAAGTGCTGTGCTGGGCCAAAGAAGCTTTGGCCAAAATTTGGAGTCTATGATGCCTTTTGCAACGCCTTAATGCCCTCTTCAACCTAGCCTTCAGGATCTTGATTCGTGCCTTGCATACATGAGTTCTTGCCCAATAATGGTTCTTCATGTGCCTCAACATGTTATTTTCCTTGTTTTCCTTCTCCAACAGCTTCTCCAAATGAATATTTACCCTTTCGAGCCAAGTTTCTCGATCAGCCTCAATCTCTCGCTCAATGGATGTCATCTCGGTTTGGCTTCTTTGGGCAGCTTGCCAGTTCTCACGGATATTTTGTAACTCCATGATAGTTTTCTGATCTTCCAACTGTCTGTTTCACTGATCAAGGTATTTGATAAGCCATTGGGCTCTTTTCAACTTGACGGACAAAGTGTCTATCTCTGCCTTCTGCTCTTGAATAGTCTCTGTCAACTTTGAGCTTGGAGAGCTTAAATCCTCATTAATGAGTATGAAATCAGTATCCTAGCCTCCTGAAGGCCCCTCATCCTGCATGGACCTCTTACCTCTATCGTATACCTGTACCTGTGCTACTAATGATGGAAGCAAGACCCCTTCCATCCCAGGTGGAGAAAATACTTGCAGGGCTGCTGCAAATAATCCTCTAGTGCCTCTCTGATAAGTGACATACATCGGCAGAGTCGTAGTCTCTATCTCCTGACCTCCATGCTGATATGAAGGTTCGCCTGCATCATGAACAACCTTCAGAGGAACCTGAGGAGCTGTGAAGAAATCATTAGAAATTAAATCCTCCCATGAAATACCCTGCAAGCCGAGCTGATGCACAACCACGATCTTAATGAGTGCATAGTGATAAATACTATTATACTACTGATCGAGAGTTTTCCTCTGTACGAGAGTGGTCATTATCTCTAAATTTGGGCACATGAAATAAGGGAGGTTCATCATCCACACTGTGGTAAAATGCATCAATAACCTGATATGATAGGCATAGAGATGTGAAAACCAGCCCTCACAATTGAAATATCTGATAATGAGTTTCATCAGAGGCGCATAGGAATCCTTTAGGAACCGGAAATGAAACACTCTGTTGAGTTGTTTCACAAATCTAGGCCTGATATATGGTTCATAATGCACGCTGTCCACCTGCTGTCTTTTGTTCCATTGTTCTCCCACATTTGGTATTCCGGTTGCTTGAGAAATAGTTTCCGGTGTTAAAGTGAATGTTACACCGGCAAGAGTTACCTGACCATCATGTAAATGCAACACAAACAAACGAGCCAACTCCTGATGATAATGGATCCTAGCAATCATTTCACAAAATTGATAACATGACTGTTGTTGAAAACATGCTATGGCAAGTGGAAAAGCCTACAATTCAACCAATGAGGTGGGATCCTCTCTCACATGCCTACCACTCTTATGAGGCCTTCTAGGTGCATGTATTTCAGTGGTTGAATCACTGTCTCAGTCATAGGATGTATCAGTATCTGTCTCCATGATGTCCAAGGTCTATGCAAGGTCTATGTTATCTTGGTTGACAATGAGAACTTTGGTGTTTTGATTTGATTGCCAAATATATGGTAATATGGGAGGGAATATGGAGGAATGGGGTAGTAGGAACAATGAACTTTTATCAAGTGAAATTTGCTTTTTTAAAACTGTAATTTGATAAATTTAGGGACAAGGGACAGCCACTTAATTATTGGGATAACCTTGGGGTTTGGGGAAATTTTACAAGTGGGATGGGGATAATGGGAATGGGATAGGGATGATTGACTTTAGGGATGTCAAGAGATAGGGTAATGGGGACTGTGGTGAGCAAATAAACAATGAGGAGGGGAAAAAGGAGGTAGGGGGAAATGTAAATATTTGACACCAAAATCAATTTCAAAACCCTAGGAGAGTTTCTTAAAAAAGATAATAGGGTTTGAGTTTTTTGCATTTAAATTCTCATATCAACACCAAACACTATTTAAGAGCAATGGGAGAGTGAATTTGAATTACACGAACCAAAGAGAGACCGAGCAAATTTGATGGTTAAAAGGAATGGCAAAATTTTTGTGTTCCAGCCCAATGCGCCACGTAGCCAACCCAGTGTGCTGCGCCCTACCAATGCACCGCGCTGGAACAAATTCACACACAAGGAAGCTACCCTATGTGTCGCGCACGCCCGATGCGTCGCGCCGGCTGTTTAATGCATCGCGCTTGGAAACTTGACACAATCCGACCTCCAAACAATTGCTTCGCTCCTCTCAACTCTTCTCTTGCTCACTGCTGTCTCTTTGGTATGAAAATGGAGTGTTGAAACATAAAATCATATATATACCAAAGAATTTGATTTTTAATTTGAGCAAACCCTCTTTGTAATGTTTGTAAAACTTGACATTTCACTTTAAACTCTGTTTTGTTTCCTCTGTGCTTTTGACTGATCAATGAGCTTCTGTCTGTCTTGCAGGGGAATGAATGGCATGGAGCTTTGGAAAAGGCGACCAGGGTTGCCAATGGAGCATTATTACAACTGAAAAACTTGAAAATTACATTGCATTTATTACATAAATATGAAATAGACTGATTTTTCTTCAAAACAGAGTTTTGAAGAAAAATTATTATCAAGCATTATGATGATGAAATTTTTGCACTAAAAACTTATTTCGAACCTCCTCATGTGCCTGCTGACAATTATTAGACATTTTGAAGATTAGATTAACGAAACCCTAGACCTAATGAGACTAAACATCCAATATGATACTTTGCAGAATATAAGACCAAAAAATGACTGTAAATGATTTAATGAACAGAACTAGGCCAGCAGGTATAAGACATTAGGAACATGAGTGACAAACCCCTACCGTCAGAGGATCCATGCTCCTAATGGAATGCAGCTGACTGAACTAAGTGAGACACATAAAATGAAATGAAACAAGAGAAATTTGATCTCTGACGGAGGGATGAAGATACCGACTCTAACATGGTCCATGTGTAGAATGCATGAGTGAAGAAGAAGCAACTCGTAGGAACCCTAGTAAACCTATAAGGAAAAGGGGTGAACTGAGAAATAAGACGAATACTGATCAAGGGAGAAAAGCATTTGTCCAAGAATTGATCTCAAAAGCGGAAAGGGAGCAATCAACACCACATATGGATGTGAGAAAAAAATACCCACAAAAATTTGTTGCCTATACATCAAAATCAGGAGTATCTGGTTCCTTTGTTTTAGGACCGCATTCTCCTCAAACTAGAGTACAAACTCCAAATTATGTAAAATTAACTCAGGGACAACAAGGAGAGACTAGTGGCCAAGATTTTGGATTGTAAGGACAAGGGGAAACCAGTGGGAAATATCAAGAACCAGAATCAGAAGAACAGTATTTTAATTTCCGATACCCAAACTCAGGTAGTGCAGTAAAATATCCAACTCCAGAACAATATGAGCAGTCATCACAAGAATATCTATCTACCAAGCACTTGCTCGAACAATCTTCATAAGGGTACTCACCAGAAACAGAATTAGGAGAAATTCCAATGCGGGATAACAACAACAATAACGTGACAGATTCCACTATTACCACTATTGAATTTCCAATAAGTGATATAAGGGGAGAAGCCCCCATCAAAAATATCCCTCTATCAGTTCTTCCATATTTTCAAGGATTGAATGTAGAATATCTTGAAACTTTTATCTTTGAGTTTGATGTTCTGTGCAAGAGTTATGATTACACTTCAGATTCTCATAAGCTAAAACTATTTCCTGCCACTTTGGAAGGAGAAACATTAAGACGGTTTATGGGAATAGGGCATGTCACTATCCAGACATGGGGAGATATGAAGACTATGTTTCTAGAAAAATACCAGGACTATTGCCGAACCAAAAATTTAAGAGAGGATATATTCAGAATAACATAGAAGGAAGAAGAAAGCTTGGAAGATTATGTAGAATGGCTCCATCATAATCTAAAAAGGTCTAAACATGGTGATTTGGATCCATATATTTCGAAAAAAATATTTATTCAATGAATGAGAGATGACTACCTTGACATATTGAACCCGTTAGGGAAATGAGATATATCTCAGGAATCATACGATGATATAATAAAAATTTGCTGAAGGTGTTCATGAGGATTGTCACGAGGGAGAAGCATGAAATGAGATGCCTCTTTTAAAATACAGAGATCTGCAACTAGAGGTGTGACTAGAGCAGAGATTGGAAATCTGATTGAGAATCTCAAGACCAATCTTCTCACTACTCTATCTTCCCAATTGACAACATTACAAGTGAAAATGAAACAGGATGAATCCGACAAGGCCTTGGCCTTGTTCTGCCCAAAATTTAAGGATAAACATTCCCTAAAGGAATGTAGAGTCAACATCATTAACTTGTGTAATATTTTTGACCTGGAGCATTCTACAAGCCACTGTCCAAAGCTACCAATATTGAAGGTGGTACTAAAGGAATCAGGCAAGTAGGCTCAATCTTCTTACTTCATCGGATCTAGGAAGCCTTGGCAACCATGACCAATAGGCATGTATCAAGATTTTTCTTTCAATCCATGGAATAATGTATATAATACTCAGAAATTCCCATGGTAGTTTTGAAAGCGGCCCATTATCCGCACATGTTTTCCATTTTGAGCCAGGAAGAAGGTAACATAGTTTAACTAGGGGATTTTTGTAATGGATCACCAATATCCATATGTTTGAACTATGAGATTGTTCACCCTATGCTCACACACACTCACCCACTAAGAAAAGAAAGCCACCTAAAACTAACTTAACCAAACTCACTAAATTCTCCCCATAGGGGCCACAAAAGAATTTATACATTAAGTTAGGATCAAGGGGGTAGGCATCCAATAAGCCGCTTTGATCACACTTCGTATTGAAACATAGAAGTTATGTATTTAGGGAGCTTCAAATCAACCTATCAGCCCATGGCAAATAAAACCCCAACGTGACAGAGACCCAATTCAGAGGGGGTTAGGCTTAGGTGCAGTACATGTGGTATCAATTAGGGCTACTTGACCTGGCTGATGCTCACTACTGTTAGTTGAATACCAAGAAGCCCAATACTCAAACGCTCACATGGGATGGTGGTTCTTAGTCGCCAAAATCTAGGGCATCCTTTACCCTTTATGTGATGGTACAGGCAAGCTCCAGACCCTCTACCCTTACCTTGGTGAATTCTCGTCAGCTGACTGGGGGCATCGCTGGCTCTTACAGGATGTTCTGCCAGCACTTGCAAGAAATATTCTCAAGGCCCAGTTACTTTGAGTGTGTGAGGATGCAATAGGTCTTCTAGGATTTTGAGTATCATGCACAAAACAAACAAAAACCATTTTTTTCTTGAGTGATCACATAGATCAAGTTAAAGGGAAAAACATTTTATTTTCGCTTTGTTTTATGTATGTGATAATTTTTCCTTGACCTAGACTCTATCCCCTCAAATTTTTCCAAAACCTAACATGATGGACACCCAAACAGTCCCCACGTAACCTCATCGCTTCAAGCGTATTTTGGACCTCCCCCCATTACCGGGAGGGGTTCCAAGTCTTTCGCCATTTAGGTGTCAAAGACAGAACACTGCCACCATCATTGGTTCATCCTTTATTGGAGAAACCATAGTTGGGAACCCTAGATGGTCTCCCAAAACCACACCACACACCACTTCTCCCTCAACCCCTAGGGGGTAGAGGAGTGCATCCCATTCTGGAAGCCAATTGAATTCACAGCAGGGTATGTCACAGACTAACCCTCATTCTAACCAGAACTTTGTGTCTTCACAAATTGCCATGGCGTCAACCTCCCAGTCACCTTTCTTAGCTTAACTAAGTCTACCTGATTTAACCAAGCTAACGAATGACCCCATAGCACATGATCCAAATTGGCCTCCCATGCCCACAAATCTCCCTTCGGACATACCAAAATTTGAAGGTAAGCAAGCGGAAGACCCAGCTAATCATGTAATGACCTTTCACTTGTGGTGCTCATCGAATAGCATCATTAACGACACTATTCGGTTGAGGTTATTTCAACACACTCTTACGGGAGTAGATATGAAGTGGTACATGGAGCAACCTCCAGCGTCACATGGAACCTTTAACGCCCTCGCTACCATGTTCCTCACATACTCTCAATTACCCATTCACCACGATTCGGGAATGGAGTTACTAACTCATTTCAGACAATCCCCCGCCATCCATACCTCAAACCATCTCCATGAAGGGAGGCGAGATCGCAATTTATATAAAGCTAAACTCGATGACCGGGTCCTCTTAGATTTATTATTGAAAAATATGACTGTGGAGATTTCAAAGGATGTGGTGCAACACAACCCAAAATCCGAAGAGGATGCAATCAGTAAAGCCCAACAGCTTGAAATGATTTATATGCAAGTTTTGGAAACTCTCGTATTCCCCAACATATCATTTGAATTCCCGGTTTGGTACCTCATTCCTCCCACAGGAAAATGCACCACCCATGTTACTACCACTGGGTTGAAGCCCCTCAGTCTTGGGGAGTCCTCACCCATCCAAGGGACGGTTGGGGCTACACCTGCAAATGAATTTACCATTGCAAAGCCAATAATCACAACCACGAAAACTGAAAAGAGAGGAAAGAATACGGTGAGCCCCACCATGCAAAAGGATTCACCTGTCTGTGAGATATGTGACGTTATAGGTTACCATACCCATATATGTCTAGAGTTGGAAGAATTAAAACCACTCCTCGGATCTGAGACAGAGATCACGACGTCGGTTCCCAAAATAAGGAACCTACCCATAAATGTTAAGGCAAACCGTTGTGTAGCAATCACATATGCACGCTCTATAGCAACTATGGGCACTATACCCACCATTCCCCAGAGATCCCATGATATAGGGATGTCCTACATGCCATTGAGCGATCTTACCAATAATATCCCTCCATCCATTCTGTCTGCGATGAACCTCACATCATCCTATACCTACAGGAAAAGCGAAAATCACTTGAAAGACTCCCCGCCAGACCCCCCCGGGTCGAACGGTGCTTACTATGCGATGAACTTGATCATTTCGTCATTGAATGTCTTGCTTTGGAAATGTTCCAATGATGATACCCATTCCATATAGTATATCTCTCTGAAATGGACGTCCCATATTCATGTCAGGTATGTGGTGACAACCACCCCGTATGTCGTTGTCACTATATACTGTGATTCTGCATAGCTTTAGCTTATATGTGATCAACCATAGTCTGCCTCTACCACAAAGATGGCACAGAATCATAATCCATGAAAATTACGACAACTCAAGAGGATGTGACAGATAGATTCATCCCATTGTGGCCAACTGGAAGACGACCAAATAGGGAAATTAACGCCCTGCCAAGCGCCGACAATACGACACACCATATACGATTCATGTCATCATGTATCAGAACCATGACCTGAGCTGTTGCTCATCTGCCATAGATGTCGAGTCACCCATAGCTACAAGAGTATCTGTCCCTCCGACAGTACATACCCAATCCATCTACACTTGTTGACCGCGTCTGGTTCCACCACATCAACGGTGGAATATTTTTCATGTCTCTCAACTAGCTCCACCCAGATTATCCCCATTCAGTATAAACCTACACAGGAACAGTCCCCCTTCAGGTCCTTTTTTCATTTAGATGAGGATATCTTAGAAGCCATGACGAAGCCAGATTACCCATGGGATGCACTGCATCACCGTTCACTTTTTCTCCCCAAGAAAGCGTTCTGTTCTAACAAAACAATTGAACAAGATACTTGTGTGATCGAGTCAAAAGACTTCCTTCCATCAAGAAAGGTCGATTAGTTCAAAAACCCCATCCCAGTGCCAGATGCACTTGAGGAGGGAAATATGTTGAATATTTCACCTACTATCAAGGTGAACATATCTCAAAATCCGACAAAGGTCGAAGAAATCTCACTGGGGGCAGCATGTTTTCCATAAGAGATAACCTCTTACACCAAAATATTAGGAAAGTATAGAGATATCTTCATGTGGGATTACTAAAAAATGCCTAGGCTTAGTCCCACTATCGTAGAGCACCATATTGACACTTGGCTAGACATAAGCCTAGTACACCAAAAGCAACGTCAACTGCATCGTTCCAAGGAAGAAGCAATAAAACAAGAAATCGACAAGCTTCACAAAGTCAGGTTTATCTACCCGATCACCTATACATCTTAGGTTTCCAACCCTGTTCCTGTCATGAAAAAATAGGGCACAATACATGTTTGCACCGATTTTTGGGATTTGAACAAAGCTTGTCCTAAAGAAAATTATCCCACCCCATTCATCGACAAAGTCATCGATGCTTGTGCTGGCCACGAGGCTCTATCCTTTATGGATGGGTTCTCTGGCTATAATCAAATCCAAATTCACCATACAGATTAGTACAACACTGCGTTTGCCACTCCCTGGGGAACATTCGCATACAAGGTAATGCCATTTGGCATTACCTTGGCCGTAGGAAGCCCATGAGTGGGGAAATATTTTGGAAAAAATTTCTAACCCCTCACTTCGAAGTAACAATGGGTCGACATTTGCATGCATAAATGATTGAGAGGGAGGTGTTTTGTTACTTACTTTCTCGAAGATGGTCGCTTGCTCCTTCTTTATATTTCTCTCAAACCCTTGGAAGCTCCCTTATCCGTTATTCACAAACTTCATAATGATAAAAAAGAGAGATATGATCTCCTTTTCAAACCCTTTTTTGGCATGTTTTAGAATCTTGAGTAATATTCCTTTTTTTTATTTTTGGGTTAAAGTCAGTTTTTGAGCTTTATGATTTTTGTTTTGGTCTACATTTTGTAGGAGGACTTGGTAGTCATTTTTTTTCTTCTATATTGATAAGATACCTTTTATTACATTGGGCCTGAGGTACGATCCTTTTATTGGCATATAAGGGTAGGCCAGTTTTACTGATTTTTCATTTTTGACTATCACCATTATTTATGCCTTAGGTATGACTCCATCATGTTGTGACTTTCGCCACTTCTTGTATGCATGTCGTAGCTTGGCGTTAGAGCTTACTCACTCATGGATACCCTAGTTATCATCCCATCACTGGATTGGTGTCTATGCAGTCATTTTTTATCACTTTGAGAAGCCCTCCTTTTGGCCCGCCATGACTTCGAAATTGATTCTCATGTTCTCTTCTACATCATATTTTTAGCCATACCCAGGGAGGATTCCTCACTCTATCCGTCATGATTCCCCCTTTTATGAGCTTAATTTTGTAGTTTGAGCCTTCGTTTCACTTATCCAACGTCATCATCTACTTGGCCTACCGTACACACTCACTTGGTGTTTTATCATTTATTGGGGGAACTGCTGTGATTAGCCAGCCTCATGTCCACCTTATTTCGTGAGAAGTTCCACCATTATCGCAACTAGTTGCTACCCTTTATACTACTCGTTCCTCCAAGATGGTTTTTTTTTAATCTCTTTTCAGAATCCTTAACTTGGAAAATATTTTCGATGAAATTTTCTACTTCAAACTCGTTAAACTACCTCAAGTGTCATCTACCCAGTGTAAGTTTAACCCATTTTCAGACTCAGATAGGCTAGTTACGAAAAATAACTTATAAGAAGAGAAGGGAGGGAACATATATCTTCATTTTTCATCCATTGGAAGAGTTAATTGTGTCACCCTTGAACAAGGCACCTGTCTGTCTCATTGTCTTACAGTTGGGTTTTAGCCTGCCTATGAGTCCCTTTAATCCTCCGACTAGTTACTCTTCCAGTCATATGGAGCCTGTCTCAATGCTTCCTATGTCGTTATATGACATCACATGGTGATGATTTATTCATGCTTCCATGTCACTCTTGTGTCATTTCCTTATGTGTTCAAGGGAAGTCCCAGCCTGTGTCGGCCATCTACAGTAGCCTGTTGACCTTTTTTGAGTCAGCAATCCGTGTGTCAGTTGTACTTCATCACTTAATGAATTCATCCATACACCACATCATCTTGGTTTGTTCCACATCGATTTATGGGGGATACATCAATGCCCTCCTTTGATGGATCTTCTCCTGTCGACTTCAGCCCATTATTCAGGAGCATGATCTAGGCACCGGTCGAGTTCAATGTTGTTCGACATCAACTCATCTATTTACGCTTAGTGGACTATACTAAGTACCTTTTTGTCCATTTTTCTTATTGGTGGATTCCCTAGTGTCTGTTACTGGTTTACCCCATTGACTGGTAATCAGGTGGTTTCTACCCTTGCTCAACTTTAGCTCATTTATTCACATGAGTAGATTCGTACCATTAGGGTCATGTAAAGACCCTAGGTTAGGGATATATAACTCTTATACATAATCCTTCCCAGTGATCTGCGTGGATATTGGTGGCCACCCACCTATCCCACTTGGACCCCCACCATTGTTACTTGTAGTTTTTCGGGTTGTGGAATTCCGGAGCCATTTTGAGGCCCTAAACAATATTTTTTTGGAAAATCACAGTTGATGAATGTGGGTCTTCAACTCGAAATTCACCATCATTATTTTTAGTCCTCGGATATATCTTTCTAACGAGGTATCATGTGCGTCAAACGAAGATCGTATGTCAAAGTTATGACCTCCGGAAATTGATGTACCAATTTACCCCAGTGCTGCCCATAGTTTGGAGTTTCATCTCCTAGGGTTAGGTTTTTAGATTTTTAGGGTTTTCCATTGTTTCTCAATAATAAATAGGCCTTTGAGCCTCATTGTAACATATCTCAGAGGCATGTAGCTACTATATCTCTTCTCGGAGATAAGCTACCATCGCCCTAGCTAGTTTATGTCCATTTTGTCTATGAACATATTTCAGTTATTTGATATTACTAAAATGAAGTTTTACATATGTTGCATCTTTGCATTTATTTTTATTTCTATATTTTATTGCATTCCTGCATAAATTTGGGCCAGTATTATGAGAGTGGTTTTCTCTTTCTCGATGCTTCCTTGCATGTCCCTAAGGAGATTGGGGTATAAGGAGTTAGGGCTCGATTTGGTTGAACCTTTGCAAGATCAGCCTCACAAACCTTGACGATTTCCCATGGGGAAAGAAAAGAAATATGAGGGAATAGTAGATCCTACCAAAATATTTCTCGAGGAGGCCGTTGAGAAACAAAGGAACATGATGATGGATAGCTTTGCCCATATCCTTCATCGACAACCCACCAACGGTGCGTCTGCATCCAAAAACCACTTTGGATATGCCACTCCTTTCAAGGTACAAGTCAACTTCGACATTCATGTATTTGAAGGCCAAATAGATGCAGAAACCGTATGTATATGGTTCAATTTTCTCAAAGGTTATTTCGCAGTCCATGATTTCTCCAACTAAGAAAAGATTACTTTTGAACTCCTCAAAGTCATCCCCCATGTCAAAGACTCATGGGAAACCTACTATGAGAAAAAAGATGAGAGGGAAACCTCTCTGTTCTCAGCCACACCCTCTTGGAATTTTTTAGGAGAGAGAATCAAGGAAAAATATTACCTTGTGGGGAGATCTGAGGACAAGTACATCCAATAGACCATGTTGCTGCATCAAAGTGATAAATCTATGCATGAGCTGACAAATAAAGATTCAAGATGTGCACAAAGTTTGGTGTTCAAGATTCAAAGAAAAGTTTGGTGCTCAAGTACCACAACTGTTTGCACAAATACATTCAGGAGGAAATGAAGTTCCTCGACATTACCTTTCTTAGAATGGCATATCGATATGTTGCCAAGATTATGCAGAAATTTAAATAGAAGAAGCGAGACTTTGGATCTGCGAATCTGAATCCAAGGAAAGGCACCCCCAAACTACAAACAAAAGGAAAATAAAAAGTGGGGTGACTCAAAACAACACCACAAAGACAAAGAAGGACCCAGGGAAGTGTGAATTTCACAACAGTTCCACTCTCAACACAAGTGAGTGTCAGACCAAATAGTCGCTCATGGCGGAATTTAAGGCATCTGACTCAGATGCATGTTCTGATTCTGAGTTAGAACATGAAAAGAGGAATGAGAAAGGGAATAACATCATTGATACTGAACCTAATGCCACCGTTTCCACCACCAAGTTCCAGAGGGATGACACCAAGAACTCAAAGGAGGAGGACCGCCTCTTCCATTTCCAGATGTGTGTGAAGGGTTCTCCACTACAATTCCTTGTCGATAGCAGAAGCCAAAAAAGCCTCATTTTAGCAGAGGTCATGAAGTGACTCAATAGACTGACCACAACACACATGAAATCGTATACCATCGGGTGGCTTCACCAAGAGATATCCATGTTAGCTAGCAATGCCAGCTTTCATACAACATCAAGCCTTCATGGATGAGGTACTATGTGATGTTGCTCCTCTTGACGTGTTTAATGTATAATTAGGTGAACCACACTTGTGGAAGCGACATGTTGTGTATAAGTGTAGGCTTTGTTCTATCTTTATTACTTTGGGAAACAATTTGTATAGGTTATCGGATGTAGTACTGCCATCTACCATCTCTTTGAGTACTGCGAAGAAATGAAGTAAGATTATTTACGAAACCATGATTTTTTTCATTATGATTTGCCCACAAGGAAAGAAGAATATTGTGGCCACAGCCTACAAACATGGCTCCCCTCCACGAAAGCATCAGATGGACAAAGTCGTGGATGAATACAATGACGTTTTCTCCTCAGCCACATGGGTTCCTATACACTTCCGGGTCAATAAATCCATTGATATGACCCTCGGCGTTCCACTCCCTAGTGGGCTGATCCATCAACATTCTATTCTATAGAATGATGAAATCAAGAGGCAGACCCAAGAGCTGTTTTAGAAAGGGCACATCAAGCCAAGCTATTCACATATATTGTCTTAGAGTGATAAAGCAACCATATTTATTGGACGCATCCAACACATCTACTAGCAGTTCCATGACATCTTGGATAAATCCAATGGTAATTACAAGTAGCGACATGATCAACATTGGGTACCACATAAGTTCCAGGTGGGCAACAAAGTTTGGTTGCATTTGCAGAAAGAACGCCTAACCGGAGCTTATCGAAAGCTCACAACACTCTCATATGGGCCTTACACCATTATCAAGTTTGTGGGAGACAATGAATTTGAGCTCAACATTCCCCATTCCTTTCTTGACACCCACTGTTCAATGTGGATCGCCTTCGGCCATACTTTCCACCATTACTAGACACATCTGACATTGAAAAACAAATCACACTAACAAAATTAAACCCAGGCTGCATGGAACAAGCCACAACTGATCATATCATGGATCCACAGATCAAGAACACCTGACGATAAAGGATCCAACTATATCAAGTTGTCAAAGCAGGCCAACTCCTTCACCACTACAAGTGGATTACCAGGGACCAAGTTCAGCCGAAGTTTCCTCATCTCATGGAGGAACTCAATGAAACATGGACCATTGCTTCCTAAGGGGGAAGGAATGATCCAGGTGGATATTGGTGGCAACCCACCTATTACACTTGTACCCCCACCATTTTTTTCTTTCAGTTTTTTAGTTTTCGTAATTGTATCACAATTTACTATATTTTTGGCATTTTCTCGGGTGTTGAACTTCTGGAGCTGTTTTGAGGCCCTAAATGGAAATTTTTAGGAAAATCACATTCACAAAATGTGAGTGCTCAACTTCGGATTTCCTATAAATAGTTGTAGTCCTCAGAAATATTTTTATAATAAGGTATCATGTGTATTAAACGAAGATTGTATGCCAAAGTTATGACCCCGGGAAATTAATGTACCAATTTACCCCAACGGGGCCCATAGTTTGTTGTTTCATCTCCTATGGTTAAGTTTTTGGATTTTTAGTGTTTTCCATTATTTCTCAATAATAATTAGGCCTTCGAGCCTCATTTTAACACAGTTAAGAGGCATGTAGCCACCACATCGCTTCTCAGAGATAATCTGCCATCGCCCTCCCTAGTTTATGTCCATTTTGTGTGTAAGCATATTTCAATTATTTGATATTAATAAAATGAATTTTTACTTCTGCTCCATCTCCACGTTTATGGTTATTTCTGTATTTCCGTATTTATGTAGGAATGAAATATTTCTGCAATATGTTTCTCGGCTATGACATCATCTTCCCCACTGAATCTAGGCAGAAGTTTAAGGTAATCTTGAGAAATTGTGTTCATAGGATGCTGAAAAATTCAAAGGGGAATATTTTTTGAGAAAAAATCTAGGGAAAAATATATTTTGTAAATTATGCTAAAGAATATTCAATTGAACAACTTTGTCGGGGACAATGTAGACAATAACTATTGAAATTGAGTGTGAAACAACTATGGAAACTTGAGATGTGCTAGGAGTGAGAATATCTTTAATTTATTTGACTTTAGGGAAGGTATGAAACATGAAAGAATGAGGAATGATAGAGATTTCCTTGGACTTAGGTTTTGAAATGTAAAAGCCAGGTGGGGGAAGCATTCCTTTGAAAAGTGCAAAAACCTGGATGAGGTTTTAGGAGAATTTATCTCAGTTCTCTAGGAACTAGAATTTAAAATTTTTGTTGCAAAAACAATTGGATCTGGAGTTTTTTGGGTTCTTTCTTTCCAAATTCTCTTGGACATAATTATTCATGGGTTTGACAAAGGAGGATTTTCATGCTAATAGATATATGAATGAGTATGAGGCTTATGTAAATCTAGGATTACAGTCTAAAAACCCCCTTAGGTGATATATCTTAATCCACACTTCCTTTTCTCAACGAAAAAAGGAATGCATAAAAATCATGCCCAGGGAAATATATTCTAATTCATTCCCTGTAAACAGTGTTAGAAGATTATTTAGTTCCTAGAGACAACCTCCGGGTTGAAGAGAGGTCAGTGCATAGGATATATTAATATGTATTAAGGATTTATCCATTATGCTCAAGGCCTTGTATATGAATTGGTAAATTTGGTCGAATTATCCTACTCAGGGGTAGATTCAATTTCTACATAAAAATGTGACATTTCAAAGGGTTACTGTTCAGATATTGTAGACTACACAGGGAGAGTGAAATTTCATTGACTGTTGTAGTATAGGTGAAAGAGGAAATTCAAGGAAAGAAAACAAGTGAAAAGGGTTGAATCCCTAATCCTATGCACTCACTTTTAGTAGAATCAGGGGTTAAAGTACGCAAGTGAGATGGAGAAATCATGGAGTGCATTTAAGGATTGTAACTTAACACATCACAGGTACTATTTTCCATCACATAATCTAGGTAAGTCTACAACTAAAAAATGTAAACCAACAACTACAATTACATGATTTTTGAATAATAAAAACACATGAAAAATGGTAAACACACATATAAACACATACTACACATCCCAATGCTTCGAATAACTAAGAAACTTCTTCATTAATCTTGAAAAAATTACTCAAATTCCATAAATTCAGAACTTGCAAATACCTTGCAGAAAAATTACAACCTCTATGATAGAAATTCAGACCCTTACTAATGAATCTCTCTTCCCTTTTATAGAGAAAATAAAAACAAGAACAATTACAAAAATATCTTGAAAGGCGAGAACTATCTAAAATACTCAATTGTGTGAGCATGCAACTAGTATAGTTGTCCTAATGATTACATAGCAAGCTTGATTCTCTTCTTGAAAATGAAGCATTCACAAAAATACAAAAATGACATGAATATGTCATGATTTTTGTATCAAAACATATTCATTGTTATCTCCTTTGATCTCTTCAGGTCGATATTGACTCCACTATAGGGATTGTGGTCGATTCATAAATTGATCACACTTCTTCCACAATACCAGATCTATTGAATAAGTGTGAATAAGAGTGTTGTAAGATATCTTCAAATTGGTGAGCTGAGTGTAATTAGGCTTGGCAAAAAACAGGGTTTTCACCAACCAAAGCAGTTGAAAATCCCTTTCCAAATAATTGACTATAGTCCTACCCTTGAGAGCGGTAGTAATTTCATGTGAGGATTCCACCTTGATTTTGGCCTCAACTAAAAGTTTCTCATACATATTGTTACACGGATAAATCATTCTTGCAGACAAGAAATATCTCCCTAGTAACACAACGATAGCTAGAAACAAACATGACAAATGTAAACTACTTTCTATATATTATATGTAATTTAGAATTTTCTATGATGAAGAAAGGACCTACCTGTGATCCAATTCTAGTTGATTTCTTCTTTCCTGTCGCTCCAAGAAGTCACCTCTTAAGATATACAAACAAAGACATGGAAGAGAAATCACTTGCAACATATACTAATTCAAAAATTACAAATCTATTTTAATGATCAAGGAATTTAAGAAATAAGTCATTTAAGTAAACACATAAACAACTTATTGAGAAAACATGATCTATTGTATTATCTTTAAATAAAAGAAGGATTCTTACAACCGCGTTTGCCTTGATGTCGTACAGGTCCTCTGTGGATACCAATCGTTGAACCTCTAATTAAACTGAGAGGGGGGGGGGTGAATCAGTTTAATACATTCCCGATCTTTTAAAACTTTTCATTAAACTTATTTACACCTTCATTTCAAACTCAATTTGATGTGAGAGTAATTTTAGAATGTAATCAGAAAGTATTAGTTTAATAGAGCAGTAGACTTAATATGAGAGCAGCAGGTATTAAGAAAATGATACATATCAGATCAATACATAAATATCATGCACAAAGACACCAGATATAAGTGGAAACCCATAAAGGGAGAAAACCACATCTTATTATTGTTGTGATGCAAAGGCAAGCTCCAACTCCCTCTCACCACTATTTTTCAGGCACTAACCCAATGGAGGCTCCTACCTGTCTCCAAGCTACAACTTGCAAGGAAGCACCAACTCCTTCGCTTTCTACAGCACCAACCCATGTGGAGGGCTTCCAACTCCCGCCGCCCACACTGACAGCTATCAAGCTACAACTTGATAGGGAAGCTTCAACTTCCTCAATTTATCAAACTGAATGTTTGCTGATTTACCTCAGATATTAGCTCTGTTCTGTAGCTTCTCTTTCTGCTCTTCTTTTCTTGATCTTCTCTGCCTCACTCTTCTGTATTATGCCTTCTCTATATTTACTCTCTCTCTCACTCTCTCTTTTTGTATATCAAGATGATATTATTTATATATTTCCTCACATGACTGTTTAGCTTCGCTGAATTAAATGGAAAGTCATGTCTTCTTTGCTTCCTTCCTCGCTTTCACCTTTTTATCAGCTTACTCAGAAATTATAACTGTAGGTGTCAATTTTAACATTACAGTGGGAGTTTGTTTTCTCTTGGAGACTTTCCAATGCATCACAAATCTTCTATATTCTGCCTTCTCTTGATTTACTCTCTCTCCTTTTTTTTGAATATCAAGATGATATTATTTATAGATTTCCTCACATGACTATTTGTATTCTGCTTGGAATTCGAAATGGAAAGTCATGTCTCTTTGCTTTCTGCCTTCTCACTCCTTTTATCAGCTTACTCAGAAATTATAACTGTAGGTGTCAATTTTAACATTACAGTGGGAGTTTGTTTTCTCTCGGAGACTTGCCAATGCATCACAAACAATAAAAACAATTAAACCATTTACATTCAAATTACAATGTGAATTCCAGCTCACTTATTTTGTCTCTTGGTCTGCTGCGCATTTGTCTTTTCTGTGACTGTGTTTTGACTTTTTTCTGCTCTGTATGCTTTTCTGTCCTCTGCTGTGGTGTATTTGCTGCATACGTGTAACAGTGCTTTTATATCAGTGCCTCTTAGAAAAATACGTGACTGCTGACTTGTAGCAAGTGTCTTGTTGATGTGGAACTTTCCGCAAGCGGAACGGACATATATCACAGTCATTGTATATTAAGAATCGCCCTCCCGTTAAGCTGAGGCCCGTGGGTCTACAGACCACACGGCTTATCGCAACAGCATTATATATATATATATATATATATACACACATATATATATATAGATATAGATATATATAACAGCGCCCTTTCATATATATATAAGTAATTTCAACACTCGGCATACATACAACCTTCCTTTTAAAAAGGCTTAAATCAATTCTCTGCATTATATAATAAAAACTCTTTAAACAAATAAGAACTCCTTTCGGGCTCACTCGCCGATCTTTCCGATGCGATGTATCACTCCTCAGCCTCTTCCGATTGCGATTATTCACTGTTATGGAGAAACTTCAAACATATATCAGTCTTGGCTTATAAACCCATCGGGTCCGGCCTTTCAATCGCAATCACAAATCTTTGTTAACATGTTCCGGAACTCAAACCTATCAAGTCACAGTTTATCAGTCCATCGGGTCCGAATCTCAATCGCAATCGCAACTTTTTGTTGTAATGTTCCGATGCTCCACTTTACCTCTGATGCGATTGACCATGGAATTGAAACATTTGTTAGTCATAATTTATAAGCCCATCGGGTCCGGGCTTCAGTCGCAATCGCAAGTCTTTAACATGTGTTCCGATTGACCAGTGCCGATGCGATTGGAACATGGAATTGAAGCATTTGTTAATCATAATTTATAAGCCCATCGGGTCTGGGCTTCAATCGCAATCGCAAGTCTTTAACATATATTCTGACGCTCTTATAATCTCCGATGCGATTAGCAGGAATTCAAATATATATAAACCATCGTTAATACACCCATCGGGTCCGAACTCTTAATCGCAATCGCAAGTCTTTTAATATGTGTTGCGATTGGCCACTGTTCATTGTATTTTGCCGATGCGATTGGGAAAGGACTTCAAACACGTTTGAATTATAATTCATACCTCCATCGGGTCCGAGCTTCCAATCGCGATCGCAACTCATGTATTCTCCGATGCGATTGACTAGTGCCGATGCGATTAGACCTGGAACTCAAATATATGTTAACCATGATTTATAGACCCATCGGATCCGAACTTCAATCGCAATCGCAACTTCCTGTTGGTTACATGTTCTGCTGCCCTTGCGATCTCCGATTGCGATTGGGGAGGGGTCCCACCTTATAAACTTTGTTTTATGCGCTCCACTTATATAACATAATATATATGCCTTGGTCCTTTGCAGCATATGTAATGCGCGGCCTTTATATGTAAGATGATGGATATATATATATGTATCCTCCATCGGGGTAGGCGAATCTCGGAATAATATTTGTGTTGTATAACACCGGTTGGAGTGTGCGATTCCCGGAATATGGTTATGTATTATATGCATTGCATTGCCGCTGGAGTTAAGCGATTCCCGGAATAAGGATTATGTTTTATATGTATAACGCCGGTTGGAGTGTGTGATTCCCAGAATTTTTTAACGGCTCTCTGCCTCTATCACTTAGTCTCTGCCTCTGCCTCTGCTGCTTCTGTCGCTCTGCCTCTGCCTCTGCTGCTTCTATGACTGTTACATTTTGACTTTCTTCTTGCTACCTCTATTGCTTTCGCTGTGCCTCTTTTGCCTTCGTCTGCTTCAGCGCTGCCTCTTTTGTCTGAGTGCTGCCTCCTTTGCCATCAATGACAATATTTCCAACAGTCTCCCCCTTTGGCATTGATGGCAATCCACTTTCTCTTGTTTGTTGATATTCCTGTTTGCCTGCTCTTCCTCTTGTTGTTTGTTCTTCCTCCCCCTTTGACATCAATGGCAAAGGACGACACCTCATCTCTTTGTATGGGTTCTGTCATTGCATTTCCTTTCTCTGAGTTACATTTAGGTCCTCTTTTGCTAAAATTGGACTATGCTGCTCCAGAGTGATGTATGAAACTTGTTGAGAGAACACTTTGGTATAGTGAGCCAATATATTTTTTATAGTTGTGTTTCATTTGTAGTGCCTGTAATATGCATTTTACGATTGAACGGTTCTTGTTGCTTCGGAATGCTGATACTATTGATAATGTTGATAATACTGATAATGCTGATCCTGTGGGCTTGTTTTATGCTTATCTTGCTCGCTGTTCTCCCCCTCGAATGATATCTTCATTTTGTTCTCCCCCTGAGACTGTGCTTTCTCTTTATATCAGAGAGTAGCATCTGCAGATACTACCCCTAGTTTATCTCTCAAGTATTGAAATGGTTCTCTAGCAAGAGGTTTGGTAAATATATTAGCTGTCTGTTCTTTCGTTGGTACATATTCCAGCTTTACTATCTTCTGAGCCACTTGTTCTCGGAGGAAATGATACTTAATTGGAATATGTTTAGTTTTTGAGTGAAGTACAAGATTTTTAGATATACTTATAGCACTTGTATTATCACATTTGATTGAAATAGGTTCATCAATGCTTACCTTCATGTCTTGAAGAGTTTGCTTCATCCACATGACTTGTGTACAACATGTTGCTGCTGCTATATATTCTGCTTCAGCTGTAGACAAAGAGATGGATGTTTGTTTCTTGCTTAGCCATGCCACTAGACTTTCTCCTAGATAGAATGCACCTCCACTTGTACTCTTCCTATCATCCACACAGCTGGCCCAATCTGCATCTGTGTATGCTGATAAAGTGAAGTTTTTGCTTTTAGGATACCAAAGTCCATACTGTATTGTTCCTTGTAGATATCTGAATATTCTTTTGACTGCCAGAAGATGGTTTTGTTTAGGTGCTTCTTGATATCTAGCCACTAATCCTACCGCTAGCATGATGTCTGGTCTTGATGCAGTCAGATACAATAGAATTCCAATCATGGATCTGTAAAGTCTTTGATCTATGTCAGTAGACCCATCATTAGCACACAGCTTGCAACCTGTGGTCATGGGAGTTGACACAGGTTTGCAGTCCTCCATTTTGAACTTTTTCAACATTTATTTTATGTATTTTTCTTGTGAAATAAATGTACCTGTGTTCTTTTGCTGAATTTGTAGTCCCAAGTAGAAACTGAGCTCTCCGATCATAGACATTTCAAACTCTGTTTTCATTTCATCAGCAAACCCTTTTGCTAGATCATCTTTGTTGCTTCCAAACATAATGTCATCAACATACACTACAACAATCAAAAGTTCATTTTCATGGGCTTTTATGTATAGATTTTTGTCTACTCCACCTCTCTTAAAACCTTGTTTTTGCAAATATTTATCCAGTCTTGAGTACCAAGCACGAGGAGCCTGTTTCAGTCCATATAGGGCCTTTTTCAGTTTGCATACATAGTCTTCTTTATCTGTCAACGAGAAATCTTCTGGTTGTTCCATGTACACTTCTTCTTCTAGATCGCCATTAAGAAAAGCAGATTTTACATCCATTTGATATACCTTGAAATCTTGGTAGCATGCAAATGCCAGGAACATTATGATATCTTCCATTCTGGCTACAGGGGCAAATGTTTCATCATAATCAAGTCCTTCTATTTGTGAGTATCCTTTGCAGACCAGCCTAGCTTTATTCCTGATTACTTGTCCTTGCTCATTCATTTTGTTTTCGAATACCCATTTTGAGCCTATGACATTTTTCTCAGCAGGTCTAGGAACTAGTTCCCAGGTATTGTTTTTCTCAATTTGGTCCAATTCTTCATTCATTTCATTTACCCAAGATTTGTCCTTGCTGGCTTCTTCAAATTTCTTTGGTTCTATTTGTGACAACATGGCTATGTATACTTCTTCTGTATGTTCAGTTAGCTACCTTCTTGTTTGCACTCCTACATTCTTGTCTCCTATGATTTGATCTTCTAGATGGTTCTTTTGAGTGTATCTTAAGGGGGTTTTTGAGTTCAGTCCAGCATCTCCTGATGTTTTGCTTGTTTCATCATCATTTTGATCTTCTTCTTCATTGTTGTCTGATGTACTGTAGTATTCTGTATCTCTAGTATTGTTTAGAAGTTCTTCATCAATACTTTCAACTATCTTCCGAAGGGTCTTGTTGTAGCACCTGTACCCTTTGCTTTTGGAAGCATATCCTAGAAATATCCCTTCATCTGCTCTTGCATCAAATTTTCCAAGATTTTCATCATTATTCTTTATGTAACACTTGCTTCCAAAGATTCTGAAATGTTTGATTGAGGTTGGCTTTCCATGCCATAGTTCATAGGGAGTCTTGTCATTGCTTGGCCTTAAGTGAGCTTTATTAAGGATATGTACTGCTGTGTGTACTGCTTCTGCCCAGAAGGTTTGAACAATATTATTCTCTTGCATCATAGCTCTGGCTATTTGTTGTACAGACCTGTTTTGTCTCTCTGCTACTCCATTCTGCTGAGGTGTCCCTGCAATAGTAAATTGTTGCTTTATTCCATGTTCATTACATAGGTCTACAAAGTCATAATCTATGAATTCTCCTCCTCTGTCTGATCTGATACATTTCAGCTTGCATCCAGTTTGATTTTCTGCTAATGCTTTGAATATCTTAAACTTTTCCAGTGCTTCTGATTTGTTCCCGAGAAAAGCAACCCATGTCATTCTGGAGAAATCATCTATTATCAACATGAAGTAGGATTCTCCACTTGTTTTTTTAGTTCTTGCAGGTCCACACAGATCCATGTGCACAAGCTGGAGTGGTCTTCTAGTTGATAGCTCATCTTTAGATTTAAAGGATGTGCGAGTTTGTTTCCCAAATTGACAAGATTTGCATATGGTGTTTGAAGGCCTCTTTATTTCAGGCATATCTCTGACAGCTTTCTTCTTACTCAGTCTGATGATATGGTCGAAGCTGAGATGTCCTAATCTCCTATGCCATAACCATGACTCCTCAAGTTTGCTCAGATGGCAGGCTTCATCCTCCTCTTTTACTATGTACACATTACTCTCTGTTCGGACACCTTTGAGCAGAGTCTTTCCTGTTGTGCTTGATCTGACTTCACAGTCTTGTGCTCTAAAGAGAACTTCACAGCCTTTGTCACACATCTGACTGACACTCAATAAATTTGCTTTCATCCCATCTACAAATAGTACATCTTGGGCCTTTCCTCTTCCATTATCTATGCTGACTGAGCCTTTTCCCTTGATCTTACCTGATTTATCATTGCCAAAAGTAACATTGCCGATTTTCTTTTCATCAAGAGTAATAAACTTGTTTTTATCTCCTGTCATGTGTTTAGAGCAGCCACTGTCCAAATACCATTGACTCTTCAAATCTTGAGCAGTTAAAGCCAAGTCACATTTATTCACCTTCTTTATCCACTGGAGGCCCCCTTTTGTTTGGTATATTTTGTGAGGTGATGAATTATATCCCTTTAGAGAACACTTGGAAGATATATGCCCAATTTGGTTGCATATACAACATTTGATTATAGTTTTTGCAGAATTGTGAGCATGAACAAAATTGTTTTGACTCATAAACCTCCTTGAGGTATTGAACATCAGTCTTTGTCCATACTTTCTACATTCAATAATTCTATGGCCAAAATCCTTACAATAAAAACAATAACCATAGAAATTACTTGCATACCTGATGTAAGGTTGTCTCTTCCATGCTTGCCTCTTTTGCTGGTTTGAATCATTCCTCCTTGCACGACAATATGCAGCAATGTGTCCCTGCTTGTGGCAGACATAACAGGTGGCACTCTTCATAGGAGGCAAGAATCTCCTTCGATGGCTTCCAAATTTGATATAATCAGGAATATATGATCCTTTTTCTATTGTCTTAGTATTTGTTACAATCTTTGTTATTAGAGGTTTCTTCTAGTCTCTATCTTTCTCATTACATGTTTCTTCCTTTGTAGGAATTATTTGGGCTGCTTCATCAACCTTCTTTGCTTTCACAAAAATTATATTTTTGTTTTCCTTTTCTTTTCCTTTACTTGATTCTCCTTCATAGCCTATCCCAGTTTTTATTAGAGGAGATCTTTGAGCATCCAAGATTTCATTCAACCTACTAGAACTTGTCATTTGAGAAGGGTATATAGAAACTTTCTGTTGAGCACTTTCTAATTTCCTTCTCAGACACAAAATTTCTTCTTCCAGCTTCTCTTGTTCTCGAGTTTTATCTTTGATTTGCTGAAGTAATATATCTTCTATCTTTTTGGCTTCTTCAAGCTTTACCTTCAGCTGCATGAGGACTTCTAAATTTTGTTCTTCTTTCACAAATTTGAGGAGAATCTCTTTTTGTTTTCTGCATTTTAGTTTGAGTCTGTCAATCTCCTCCAGAGCACTTCTTAGCTCCCCCTCAAGATCGAATTCCCCTTCTTCTTCTTCTTCTAGCGGGAGTCCTTCAAGATCTTCTATGGCCATTAATAAAAATTCAGAGGTTCCCTCTTCTCCTGAGATTTCATCTGAGTCTTCAAATGCACTGCTATCTTGCTGAGCATAGAAGGATTTTCTGCTGAATTTCTTTCCTTTCTGCCAATTCTTTGATGTGTCTTTCTCTGATTCTTGAGCTTGATTTCTTAATTTCTTGTGAGGACATCTAGCAGCATAATGTCCAACTCTTCCACAGTTAAAGCATTTAAAAGGAAGTTTTCCTTTGTATCTACCTGATCCTCTATCCAATTTCTTGACAAATTTAGCCTCTTTTTCATCAGAGCAGGAGCATATGTCTTCCTTTTCTTCTTTCTTCTTTTCTGTTTTGAATGCTGCTTCCCTTGTACTTGGCTTCTTCTGTGGGAGCCTCATCTCATATGCTGTAAGATTTCCTAGTAGTTGGTTCATGGTCAAGGTCTCCCAATCAGCTGTTTCTTCTATTGCAGACACCTTGGGATTGAATCTAGATGGAAGAGATCTTAGAATATTTTGTACAATTATACCTTCTGGTATTGTTTCTCCAAGAGCTTTCATACTGTTAACAATTTCTGCAACTTTTAAGAAGAAGCTCCCAACATCTTCATCATCATTCATTTTTAAATTTTCAAACTAGGCTCTATATACTTGAAGTTTGGCAGTCTTAACCTTTTTATTTCCCTCATGGATATTCTCTAGAGTGTCCCACATATCTTTGGTAGTCTTACTGTGCATTATTTTGATAAACTCAACTTCACATAGTCCATTTAAGATTGCATTCATTGCTTTTGCATTAGCTACAAAGCTTTCTTTAGCTTCTTTCTCTGTATCAGTTGACTTTGTGACATATCCAATTTCCACAGCATCCCAAGCTTCTAATCCTAAGGACATTATATAAGCTTTCATTCTTATTTTCCAAAAGGCATAATTTTCACCGGTGAAGAAAGGGGCTTTATTGGTTGAGCATCCTTCTTTACTAGCCATCTTGGGAACCTAGGATCTCCTTTCAGTTGTTAGACTTGTACAAAGGAACCTGGCTCTGATACTAATTGTTGAACCTCTAATTAAACTGAGAGGGGGGGGTGAATCAGTTTAATACATTCCTGATCTTTTAAAACTTTTCATTAAACTTATTTACACCTTCATTTTAAACTCAAATTGATGTGAGAGTAATTGTAGAATGTAATCAGAAAGTATTATTTTAATAGAGCAGTAGACCTAATATGAGAGCAGCAGATATTAAGCAAATGATACATATCAGACCAATACATAAATATCATGCACAGAGACACCAGATATAAGTGGAAACCTGTAAAGGGAGAAAACCACTTCTTATTATTGTTGTGATGCAAAGGTAAGCTCCAACTCCCTCTCACCACTGTTTTTCTGCAGGCACCAACCTACAGGAGGCTCCTACCTCAATTCTGCAAGCTACAACTTGCAAGGAAGCACCAACTCCCTTCAGTTTTCTGCAGGCACCAACCTACAGGAGGCTCCAACCTCAGTCAGCTACAACTGACGACTATCAAGCTACAACTTGATAAGGAAGCTCCAACTTCCTCAATTTATCAAACTGAAAGTTTGCTGATTTACCTCAGATATCAGCTCTGTTCTGTAGCTTCTCCTTCTGTTCTGCTTTTCTTAATCTTCTCTGTCTTACTCTTCTATATTCTGCCTTCTCTCGATTTACTCTCTCTTTATTAAAAAAAAACCCACTCTACATATCAAGATGATATTATTTATAGATTTCCTCACATGACTGTTTGTATTCTGCTTGGAATTCGAAATGGAAAGTCATGTCTCTTTGCCTTCTTCCTTCTCACTCCTTTTATCAGCTTACTCAGAAATTATAACTGTAGGTGTCAATTTTAACATTACAGTGGGAGTTTGTTTTCTCTCGGAGACTTGCCAATGCATCACAAACAATAAAACCAATTAAACCATTTACATTCGAATTACAATGTGAATTCCAGCTCACTTATTTTGTCTCTTGGTTTGCTGCGCATTTGTCTTTTCTGTGACTGTGTTTTGACTCTTTTCTGCTCTGTATGCTTTTCTGTCCTCTGCTATGGTGTATTTGCTGCATACATGTAACAGTGCTTTTATATTAGTGCCTCTTAGAAAAATATGTGACTGCTGACTTGCAGCAAGTGTCTTGTTGATGTGGAACTTTCCGCGTTTTTTAACCGACATATATCATGCTCATCGTATATTAAGAATCGCTCCCAGCCGCCGAGGCCCGGGTCTGGCTGCACCACCCGCTTATCGCAACAAATAAGTATATATATATATATATATATATATATAACAGCGCCCTTTCATATATATATAAGTAATTTCAACACTCGGCATACATACAACCTTCCTTTTAAAAAGGCTTAAATCAATTCTCGGCATTATATAATAAAAACTCTTTAAACAAATAAGAACTCCTTTCAGGCTCACTCGCCGATCTTTCCGATGCGATGTATCACTCCTCAGCCTCTTCCGATTGCGATTATTCACTGTTATGGCGAAACTTCAAACATATATCAGTCTTGGCTTATAAACCCATCGGGTCCGACCTTTCAATCGCAATCGCAAATCTTTGTTAACATGTTCTGGAACTCAAACCTATCAAGTCACAGTTTATCAGTCCATCGGGTCCGAATCTCAATCGCAATCGCAACTTTCTGTTGTGATGTTCCGATGCTCCACTTTACCTCCGATGCGATTGACCATGGAACTGAAACATTTGTTAGTCATAATTTATAAGCCCATCGGGTCCGGGCTTCAATCGCCATCGCAAGTCTTTAACATGTGTTCCGATTGACCAGTGCCGATGCGATTGGAACATGGAATTGCAACATTTGTTAATCATAATTTACAAGCCCATCGGGTCCGGGCTTCAATCGCAATCGCAAGTCTTTAACATATGTTCCGACGCTCTTATAATCTCCGATGCGATTAGCCGAAATTCAAATATATATAAACCATCGTTAATACACCCATCGGGTCCGAACTCTTAATCGCAATCGCAAGTCTTTTAATATGTGTTGCGATTGGCCACTGTTCATTGTATTTTTCCGATGCGATTGGGAAAGGACTTCAAACACGTTTGAATTATAATTCATACCTCCATCGGGTCCGGACTTCCAATCGCAATCGCAACTCATATATTCTCCGATGCGATTGACCAATGCCGATGCGATTAGACCTGGAACTCAAATATATGTTAACCATGATTTATAGACCCGTCGGGTCCGAACTTCAATCGCAATCGCAACTTCCTGTTGGTTACATGTTCTGCTGCCCTTGCGATCTCCGATTGCGATTGGGGAGGGGTCCCACCTTATAAAATTTGTTTTATGCACTCCACTTATATAACATAATATATATGCCTTGGTCCTTTGCAGCATACGTAATGCGCGACATTTATATGTAAGATGATGGATATATATATATATGTATCCTCCATCGGGGTAGGCGATTACCGGAATAATATTTGTGTTGTATAACGCCGGTTGGAGTGTGCGATTCCCGGAATATGGTTCTGTATTATATGCATTGCATTGCCGCTGGAGTTAAGCGATTCCCGGAATAAGGATTATGTATTATATGTATAACGCCGGTTGGAGTGTGTGATTCCCGGAATTTTGTAACGGCTCTCTGCTATAGACCTGCTGGAGTGTGATTCTCTAATTTGTAATCGTTCTCATCATTACTTAGTTCCCGCCTTCGATAACGGTTCTTCACCGTGCTTCTATGACTGTTTCATTTTGATTTTCGTCGCTCGATGCCTGACAACGTCAGCCTCTTTTTCCTTCCCTCTCGCCTGCAAGTCACGCTCTTTTGCCTCGAGTGCCGCCCTTTGCCATCAATGACAATATTTCAAACAGAAATGCTTGTTCTTTATCTTTTGTCCTATGTTCTTCCACTCTTTGAACCAGCCTAACTACGAGTATGTAATCATTCTCGCAGCTAGCAAAAGGGTATGTTTCTTCAGCAATTCCTTTCTCTATCGTAGCTACCAAGTACAAAGCAAGTACTAAGTGTATACAAAATGGACAGAGAAGTTTTACATATATCAACAAAATCTACTAAGTACAAAGCAAGTACTTAGTGTCTCAATCTCCAATCTTCGCTCTAAGTAAGTGCCCTTGAGACCGAATCCTAGATTCAATTTGAGAGAGAGTAGCGAAAAGTGGTTACAACTCCAAAATGGAAGGGATAGAGTCCCCTTATCAAGGGATTAAGTTCCAAAATCCAAGGAATAGGCTCCTTTAATGAAGGAATGAATGTTCATGATAATGGAGGGAGTAAGGCTTCGACCAGATAACGCCTTCTAGAAGCTTCCAGCTGGGAGAATATTCGACCAGCTGGGCTTCTAGAACTTACTTTTCCACTCATTTTACCTTTTACGGGGTCTGTAGTTTTAATGAATGTAGATCTCCAGAGGTACCGTAGTTTTCTTAAAAAAAGGTGCACCGTAGGAGAATGGCTAGGAAAAGTGTGGAGTTAGGTTTCTTATGATTTTTTATGAGCTTTTCTCCAAATCCAAGACTTGGTTCAGAACTTTGGGGTTTTTGACTTCTCAAGGAGCATGATATAGGTGTTGATAGACCCATATGAATAGTTAAATGTCACTATGGCAAATTTTCATGTAATGAGCTGCCTCTAAAGTGTGAATTCTAGACACCAAGAGTGAAGTGTTTATCATTCCGAGGATCGGCTCGTGACACCCTGGTTGATACCTATAAACATTCAATGCAAACATATATATATCACCAGGTAGGAATTCCCATGCCCAGATAAATAACTAAAACAACACATAGAAATTATTCTAATATTACATCAATAGTAGACATAGTATGGACGTAGCCATCTGTTATGAATAGTCTACCGCATAATGAATAATAAAACTCCTCGCAGCCTGGATGGTGGAAACTAGATCCAAGGTCTTGATTTCTGCTACCCGAACTAGTACGATTCTATCCATGCGATTGATTGTGTCAAAGTCGAACATGGTAGAAACCACTTGATTACCAGTCAATGATGTGAACTGTTAACAAGTGTGAGAGAAACCACCAATAATGAAAATGGCTCTCAAAATACTTAAGATAATCCAAGAACTAAAA
>JAXQQM020070601.1:0-11295 GCA_034641835.2 Pinus albicaulis | reverse complement strand
TTGGAGTTGAATATTAAAGAATTATTAGAAAAGAATTAGGTGGTTTTTGTCCCGGAGTGGGTTTCCACCTTAAAAAATGTGTGCATTTGTGTTCCTCTTGTTTGCTGCTATCATTGTACAAACACTGATAATAATTGAAGATTAACTAATGCTCTAATTGAAAGGAATACTGATCTCACCCCCCCTCTCGCATTTCCGACAATTGTGTCAAAGTCGTTCCTTCAATAGCGCTTACCGCCTGAAAGGAGGTCATGGAGCATACCAAGAATGGTGTACCTATATTCAATGAAAATAATTATGCACTCTGGAAAGGAAGAATGGAGGTCTATCTCTTGGCGTAAGGTTACAAAGTATGGGACACTGTTCAAAATGGATTTACATCAACCGTGGATGAACAAGGTAAGAAGAATTTGGTAAATGAAGCAAAAGAAAAGAATATTATTATCAGTGGACTTATTGAATCTACTTATCATAAGGTGTTGGGTTGTAAAACCACCAAAAATGTATGGGACAAGCTTGAGAATATATATGCAGGTGACTCAAATGTCAAAGAAGCAAAGCTTCAAATCTATAGAGCAAAATTTGAGTAACTCAGAATGAAAGAATATTGCAACATTGCTGCATACTTTTAATACGTTGATGAAATAACCAATACTCCGGAAGGATTGGGAGAGCCAGTTGATGAGAAGACTATTATATGGAATTAATGGTTCACATTACTGTGTGAGATTCAACCCAAAGGTATCGGTCTTAGAATACAGTGAAAATATGGACAAACTCAGCAAGGAATAATTACATGGATTTCTCATAGCATATGAAATGAGACTTGATGAAGAAAAGGGTACTTCAAATCTAGAAACTAAGTTCGTTGCATCTAAGCAAACCAATAAGGACAAACAACCTTCAATTGAAATTACATGCACCTGCAAGTGTGAAGAAAAGGGAGACGATGGAGAAGGTCTTTCAGATGAAGAATATGCTTACTTTACGAGAAAACTAAAACTTGGTAAGGGAAAATTCAAAGGTAAACTTCCATTGATATGTTTCGTTTGTGGTGAGGTTGGGCATTTCGTAGCAAAATGTCCGAACAAAAGTGATGGAAACTCAAAAGGAAAGAAAGGATTTAAGAAATTCAACAAGCAAGGCAAAAAGAAAGGATCCAAAAGGAACTTTCTCTCTAAAGAAGATAGCTCATCACCCGATGAAGAGAGTGATAGCAAAGAAGAAGCCAATGAGAAAGTATTGTTTATGGCCAAGCACAATAAGCAAGAGGTATCAAACAATGAAGAAGAAGGGTTGACCATAGAAGAATTTTCTGAGGAGGAAATTAGGCTTATAAAAGAGCTCAATTTTGAGGAAATCCATACCAATACCCTTGAAGAACAAGTTTAAGATCTCAAAATTGACGTTGAAGAACACAAATGTATTGAAGAGTCACTTCAAAAGAAGTTGGAAGAAAGCAACCAAGAAAGGGAAGCATTAGAAGCCGAAGTAGTCTCACTGCGTAAAGAAGTGAAGAAGGGAAAAATTGTCCAAAACTATGCCAACAACTCAAGGGAATTGGAAGAACTCATTAACAATCAATGATCTTACAACGACAGAACTGGCCTTGGTTACAAAGAAAAAGAAGCAGGACCTTCTACAACAAAATACAGTGAACCTATGAGATCTGACATACATGTAGACTTAATTGGACAAGATTCGCAACCACATCCTTAGAAGATGATTCCTCAAAAAACATTTTCATCTATGTACCAACATATTTTTCATGGCTATTGTTATTCATGTGGAAAATTTGGTCATAAAGCTATATAATGTCACACGTACCCCAGGAACCAATACAATTCCAAGAGATCCTTCAAATATGAACCTCCCAGGTCTCAATGAAACATCAATAGATTTGAACATTTAAGAAATAATATGGAATGTTAAAAATGTTAGAACTTTGGACACATAACCAAAGACTGCAGACTTGAAAATCCTCAAGAAGAATCTTTGAAGCCACAGAACAAACGGACATGGAAGAAGAAGAAGACTAATAATTGTGCTCTCGCTCTTAAGGCTCAAAACAACAAAGATGTGTGGTATGTTGATATCGGTTGCTCAACGCATATGACTGGAGATAGAAGGAAATTTGTATCTCCAAAAGAGAAGAAGGATGGAACCGTATCCTTTGGAAATGATGGATCTTCAAATGTTATAAGATCAGGTATCATCACTGTCGGAAGAAAAGATGTTATAGCCAAGAATGTTCTATTGGTTGAAAACATGAATCACGATATGCTCAGTGTTGGACAAATGTGATCAAGAACACACAATGTTATTCAACTCCACAAAATGTGAAATCAGTAAAGGCGGGTATGGTAAAATTGTGGCTACAACAAGTCGAGCTCCAAATGAAATATATGTTTTGGATGAAGCAACTAAAGCATGTCTACTAGCTAAAGAAGATGAAAGTTGGTTATTTCATAAACGAATGGGTCACATAAACTTTGACAATATTGTCAGGATAAGTAAAAAGATAGCAGTACAAGAAATGCCAAAAATCTTAAAACCTTCCAACACACTATGTGAAGCCTGTCGACACAGAAAGTAGACAAAATTTCAATTTAAAACAAAATAACACTTTGCATCACATCCATTAGAATTGATACATACTGATCTATGTGGTCCTGTGAGAAAAAAAGGCTTAGATGGAGAATTATATCTCATGTTAATGATAGATGACTATACCATGATTACATTCGTCAGTTTCCTAAAGAAAAAATCTAAAGCATTTGAGTGCTTTAATATCTACAAGGATTTGTTCGAAAATGAAACTAATTTGAAAATAAAGTGTTTAAGATCGAATAATGGTGGACAAATCACTTAAAATTGTTCAGCAATATTGTGACAAAAAATGGAATAAAAGGCAATTTTCAACGTACGAACACCTCGAGAAAATGGGTTCTTGAAAAGAACAGAATCGTATACGAAAATGGGTAGAACAATGTTGAAGGATCAAAAAAATTGGATGAAAAATTACGGGTTCAAGCAATTGATTCCGCAGTATTCATTATCAGCAGTATTCTCAGAAATAATTGCAACAAGACTCACTATGAAAATTATGGAAAGAGCTTGACTAATGTAAAATATTTTAGAATCTTTGGGAAACAAATGTTATATCAAAAAGAGAAAGATCAAAAATTTGGGTAAGTTTGAATCATGTGTTGACGAAGGTATCTTTGTTGGTTACTCACGCAAAAGAAAGGCCTATAAATGTTATAATCTAAGACGAAGAGAAATAGTGTAGAGTATAAATGTTACATTTGATGAAGATGGTGTTCTAGCGAATAATGATGACGATCTATAATCTTTGAAACTTGAGACAGAGGCTGAAAATGACACATATAAAATTCTAAAACAAGAAGCAACTATCAACCAGGAAGAAGTAAATAATGATCATCAAGATATCCCAAAACAACAACAAGAAGCTCCTCCAAGGAGAAAAAAAGAATGGATTAAAAAGAACCATCCATAAAATCAAATCATTGGTGACATAAATGAAGGTCAACAACTTTGTTCATCAGAACAAGCTCACATTGCTTTTCTAGCAACCTTCGAGCCTTGTAATTTTGAGGAAGCCAACTAGAATGAACATTGGGTAGGAGCTATGAATGAAGAATTGGATCTAATCTAGAAGAATAAAACTTGGGAATTATTTCCACGACCAAAAGATAAAAATTTCATTGGGACTAAATGGGTGTTCAAGAACGAATTGAATGAAGATGGACAGGTTACCAGAAACAAAGCAAGATTGGTTTGCAAAGGCTATGCACAAGTGGAAGGAATTTATTTCGGTGAAACATTTGCACCAATTTCCAGAATAGAAGCCATCCAAATGTTTCTCTCCTATGTATGTTCAAGAAAAATCAAAGTCTACCAAATGGATGTTAAGTCATCATTTTTGAATGGAGAATTAGAAGAAGAAGTTTACATTGAACAACCTGAAGGTTTTCTACTATTAGAAAAAGAAGACTATGTTTGCAAGTTAAATAAATCTCTATATGGTCTCAAGAAGGCTCCTAGAGCATGGTATGCTCTTCTTGATGGATATCTACATCAACAAGGGTTCAAGAAAGGTACTGTTGATAGCAATATTTATGTACAAATAGATAAAGATAATTTAACAATCATTAAGGTATATGTGGATGATATAATATTTGGTAGCAATGATGATCGACTAAGTAAGAAATTTTCTACAAAAGATGCATGGTGAGGTGGCATACTTCTTAGGGCTTCAAATATCTCAGCAAGAGAAAGGAATATTTATATGTCAAGCCAAGTACATCAAGGAAATGCTTAAGAAATTCAAAATGAAAGATTGCAAACGTGTCCTTACTCCGATGGTAATAGGTTGCAAATTGAGCATATACGGCTCATCTAAGGATGTGGATCAGAGGTTTTATAGATCTATGATTGGTAGTCTTCTATGTAACATCCTCTCGGCCGGATATTGCTCTGAGTTGAATGATAGCAAGATTCAAGAAGCACCAAAAGAATCACATATTATTTCCGTGCGAAAAGAATTCTTCGATTGCTAAAGGGCATAGAAAGAATATGGCTTGTGGTATCCCAAAGGTAACATGACAAGAGCAACCAAGGTGCATTAAAGCAGCAATAATTTCATCATATGAAGTCTTCAAGTGGGTATACTTGAATACAATCATTGTAAAGGTATCATTGTACTTAGTCATTGTAAATACATTATTGTACAAATTTTACTAGTGTCTATACGCCAAGGGTTGAAGAGGCGGTGTTGGGAGGTCTAGGATCATCATTAGGTGGTTATGTCAAAGTTGGGGTTATGGTCTAGTATATCTTCTTCTTCTACATCATTATATATCATTGTAAAGTGGAGCATTTTCCCTGGTATGGGAGTCCATTCTTCTTTTATTCTTCTATAGGGTGCTAGGGTGGTGCTAGGGTGAGTTGTATCTCATTGGGTGTTGGGGCATCCGTTCAGTTTACTACTGAAGAATCTCGGGCGTTGGAGCGTCCATCTAGTGGGAGTTGGAGAAGAATTCTTTTATAGATTCTAGGAAGTTGGATATTTATTTTCAATTGGAGTTGAATATTAAAGAATTATTAGAAAATAATTAGGTGGTTTTTGTCTCGGAGTGGGTTTCCACCTTAAAAAATATGTGCATTTTTTTTTCCTCTTGTTTGCTGCTATCATTGTACAAACATTGATAATAATTGAAGATTAACTAATGCTCTAATTGAAAGGAATGATTCACCCCCTCTGAGTATTTTCCAATAGGACTAGACCCACGTCTTAGTGAATGATTGGCACTAAGTATTGGATCCTAATTCATAAAAAAACCTTTTCCCTTAATTTCACTCATTTTTCCCTTCTCAAACCCCTTTTCCTAAGATAAAACACATTTTTACTTAGGAAAAGTAAAACCCCTTTAATTAATTCTCATTCCATTCAAAAAACCCACAAATATGTTTTATCCTAAGTATAAGTGTTAAATGATTATTTTTGGGCATCACAATGAAGAAATTCTGCCTAAAAACATGTTTTTTCACTTTACTTAGTGTATTTTCTATTCCCGCATTCTTTTCATATTAACATTTAACTTATATATTAAATTCTTTTATTAAAACCTTCCATCCCGTATTATATTAATTCACTGTTTATTAAATAAATCCCAACCCACATTTAAATGGTTATCCTATGGGTTAATTTCCCCATGCGATATATTCCTGCTCCCCCATAGGTTTAAACCATATCGTTTATATTAACCCACCCCAATGGTGACTTTACACATATATTCATTATATTGGTTATGAAATACATTAAAATCTGCCTATTCCGCTTATCCCTGTTAACGTTAGAACTATATGTTAAAACTGCGTTTTAACACATAAAATTAAAACACCATACATATAAACCTTCTGAGCTCCATGCCTCATTACCCGAAAGTAACTCCAGAGTATTTAGCCCCCTATGAAATTCTTGACAAGAAAAGTGAGGCTATATCATTGACCAAAATCAAGGAATGCATCTCCCCTGAAGACACATCATCCTTGAAGTCTCTCTGTGCTTTGCCTTATACAAGTCCCCTCTGCTGGTTCTTTTCCATAAGGCCTGCATTTACCCCTTGTACCCATGCAAAATGTCCCCCTTTTCCCCCTTTTCCTCCTTCTGTCAAAGTCCCTCTTTTCCCCTTTTTATTTTCCCTATTAACCCACTAAATCCCCTCTAAAAGTCCCTACACCCTTTGTTTTCCCAAATTCCCCCTCCATCTCCCTATCGTTACCCTCCTTCGGCCTCAAAATACATTAAAATGGGTTAAAAACCCACTTCCGATCATATAATAGGTCTAAGCCCCCTTCCCCATAGCCCCGCGCCTTTTTCTCCCCATATAACCCAACGTCGTGACCGAGCGCCAGGCGGAAAGGCGCTTCTGCAGGGGGTTGCTCCAAAAATATCGTGTCTGTACACCTTGGTCCCCCGCAGTTCATCTCCGCCATCCATTTAAATCTGCAGATCAACGGTCCGCGTTTCATCCATATCGGGGGCATTCCTGACCGTCGATCTTTATAGATCGGACGGTCCTCGTTAATCCTGCGGCTCCATGTTTACCACGTTCATTTCCTAGATCGCGCCATCGTCGTTCATTTGCCCGTCAGATTGACGGTGCGGAGCCCATCCGCCCTGTGGACCCCGCCGCGCACTATTCCAAACTTGCCTGGTTTATTCCGCACCGCTTATGCGCAGTGGGTGGTTTTCCCCGAACACCCAGCGATTCCACTCATCGTCTGCCACCTGTCCTCCTGTATGATTTCAAAACCTCTAGCCCCGCCCGTTAACCCTATCCTTCGCGCGTTATTGTCTGAACACGGGTGCCATGAGGTAACGCCGTCGTCCGATACGGACCGCTCCCGCTCCGTGTTGTCGCTCCCGCTCCCGTACACGATGTTTAATGGTGCACGCATGATAGCTCATGCCATGGCCGCCCGTCGGCATCACTCGGCCCTATTTCGTCGTTCTTGCTACATTTTCTATCTGACCTACACAATTAAAAGCGAAATCTTGTTCGTTACGCATGGCTGGTCCCATCGTCTCCATCATGTCGCCACTTGGTATGTTTTCTCAACGGTTTTTTAACACCGGGGTTTTCAACGAAGGGCGGCGCACGGTGCGCGGCTACTGTCCCCGGTGACGGGGAGGGATCGAAGAAAACCATGTGCAGAGGCTGTATTCAGAGCCCGATGTTACAGGAAACGTTTGGAGGGGTGCTTGCACCATAAATTCATCAAAGGACAGAGTTTTAAATCTACCAACCCTCCGGCGCCATTAAAGCTCGAAAATGCACAGGCAGAGACAGTACGGGAGCAGCAGAGAGCTTGAGGTAAGAAATGGAAGACTTATGAGCTTCTTCATGGATTTTTAGAAGGTAAAGGTACAATTAGAGGACCCCGAGGATCGAACAGGAGATCCAATGCACAAAGAGCTAATATTATCAGGGTTTCCGTATCAGCAGAGCGTTCTTCCATGAAAGGACATGGTACACATCATTTTTTCAGTCTACATTGTGCCCAAATAAATATTTATGCCCTTTCAGCAGTCCTACACCGTCAAAATCATTTGTTACACGGTATGGAGACCCTAGCATCATTATTTCTCCAGTTTGTCCAGTCAACAGAGAATGGCATTAATACTGCAGCTAGAGTGCCAGAAGTAAATGCACAGATTTAAAGCAGAATGGGTTATGGTTTTCCTCTTCTTCTGAGCGTTAATTCTTCATTTAATTCTTCACCTACCTCTTAACGCTATGTTTTCTCTATAAGAATCCGGAAGAACATATGGTGGTGGTTGTTGTTCGATGGTTCATTGTTGTCGTTAGAAAGGATTCGGTTGTTGTTAGAGCCGATCTTAGGAGGGTCAGTGTTTTGTAGGTAATAAGTTTGGGAGGAAAGTACGGATTGTGTTAGCCATTGGGCTTATTGTACATATTTGGTTTTGTAATTAAATAAACACATTTCACAGGATCCTGGTCTATTACTATTGGTGATGTTTTTCTTAACTCTATTATTTATACTTTCATATTGTTTCATGTTCTTCTGGGCTTGCATCAGAATAATGGTATAGGATTCACCCTTGTTAGGTGCCCTATATTTCCTGCTCTCCCTACCTTTAATGTTTTCTGCTTTATGTGCTATCTGAGAATTGATTTTAGTCGATTTAACCAGTGTAGTGGATGTTATTGCCTGCTCTCTGATGTATGAATTGGATGGATCATTTCTTAGATGTTCTTGTTGGGTGTAAGCTGGAAGGTTTGGGAACACTGGGGATTAGAGTTAGCCCTGTCCACTAGGATCCTTACACGACTAGCTGGCCTTTCTAAGATCCCTTCTGTTAGTCTTATCTCTGTTTTCCCTTGGAGTTGCTAAAGCAGACCTGGAGTTAAATGACCTCTGGTCCGATCTATGAGCAGCCCCTTTGTCCCTCTTTGAGAGCTGCCTTTGAATATGTCCAAGCAGGTCTGGAGTTAAATGACCTCTGACCTGAACTATAGACAGAAATTTGGTTGCCTTTCCTTCTTTCACCTTCAGTCCTTGATGTTCCATTTCATCATCTATCTAAAGATCCTTTAGTATAGATGACTTGCCCTCTGAAAGCCTTGGCTAGTTGTTGCAAGTAATTCTCCTTTCATGACTCCATGGCCCAATGGATGACACTCTCTTGACCTATCCCCTTTGCTGAAGCTTCCTGCTGCTTTGTTCCTTTTCCCCCATTACTTTCTCAGTCTATGATCTCATGACCAACCCAGCAACCAACCAACCAAATCATTTAAACCCCCCATTGTGCTTCATAGCTAGCCTAACATCTCATTTTGAGCTCTCAAAGATACATCATTCTTTTCTCTATTTGGAGAGATCCCTCTCCGGGTCCAGGAGGGCTAGATCCTAGGGCCCAAAAGCGGTTCTGATGTTGTCTCATCTTTTGGTCTTGTAATCGCGGCCAAAACATGGGAGCCCCAACATAATGGCGACTCGTGGGGAACATACTATTCTGCTGTAGGTTGGCCTTTCATTGCTGATGGTGGACAACATCCTGCTTTGAACATTCATATACATCCACCTGGCGACTCCACACTCCCTATGATCCAAATACCAAATGACTCCACCGGTGAAGGAAAATGAACTGATTGAGAAGAAGTAGTAGCCTTCTTTGCAAAAGCATGAATCCAAACATGGACAGGGATACAAAGTATGATGCTTTGTATGATCAATTATGTGAAATAACATAAACATTTGGTAACTGCTGGAGATGTATATGGCTAATCTGAATGCAAAGGAGGATTATTTAGACAGCCCATGCATCTCCCAGAGAAAGAACAAACTCAAGACTTAGATAATGAGCAAGACATGTATGATGCTCAGGAATCTGTAGAAGATGAAGAGGAAGGTGATTAGGAACTGCCTGGTTTTGTTACGCTGACAAGAGAATATCAGGACCTAATGGAAAAAGCTAATAGGGAACGCTGCCTTGAGGAAACAAGAGACCACATAGAGGAGGCAGAATCTGATGTGGAAGAAGAGGCTCAAGAGAACATCCCACCTCCCAGTCAGCTAACAAATGAAAAAGAGGACTGCTACTCTTTTGTCCATGATGAGAGGAAAACCCCTCCTGTGACATAAGAAGAGATTGATCAGATATTAAACCAGTAGCCCACCCCACAAATCTTCTATAGAACACACACTCTTGCTCACTCATCTTATGAGTTTGATGATTCAGATTCGAAAGACTCCTCTGTGGATCAGAATGAAGAAAGACCTGCTGAGAATCCGATAGGTCTGGTGGATGACATTACTTACTCTTATGATTTTCCTTTTTATGATCTATTTGATAATGAGTGTTTTCAAAGAGAAGTCGATCTTGCAGAACCATCATCCTTAGATTCATGGGAAGAGGATCAGAGCCAGTAATTTCAGAGAAGTAATTAAACCAGTCAGCCTATATATGATACTGATGGGGAGAGATATGATAATATAATAGCAGATGAAGATTCTTTGAATCTTCATTCTACTCTACTGCAGATCATCAGTGAGACTGGGAACCAACAGCCTTTCCTTTCAGAAGATGAGGAGGAAAGCAACGAAGAGATTTTTGAGCAGGTTGAAAGCAAGGAGCCTTCTCTTGAAAAAGAGGAAGCAAAGGAATATGCCCCTACTCAAGAATACATTGATCTTTTCATAGAGCTCAGCCCACCAGATCAGAATATATCAGAGCTCTAGGAGGACACAACTGCAGTCTATGATGAGTCCTCCAGTTCAGAAAATGAAGAAGATGAAGGAGATTCTCTTTCCCAAGAGAGTCTTGTCCTTGATCCAATGGAAGAAGAGGAAATCCTGGTTGAAGCCTGCCTGCCAGATATTCATAGCCAGGTATCTTTTCATGATCCTTATGCACATTTCCTGAAAACATTTGAAGAAGGATGAAAAGTCTTGTTGAGCAGCATGTTGCAAACAGAAAGAAAAATTTTCAAGGATGCTCTTATTGAACAAAAAGAGTGGGAGCTGCCCTGCCTATCCAGCATGCTCAAGGAGTTGAGCAAGAAGGACCAACCATGGGATCATTTGATGAATTGGTTGCATTGGAAGACAATGTTTGTAAGCTAGACTTGTAAATATTTTAGTAGAGTAGGGTAGGTAGGAAAATCTCAATAAATCTCAGTCTGTGAGCATGTAGTTAGTTGTTTTAATTTCTGCAAAGTCCAGCAAGTTAGACAGTATAATATTGACTTGGCTGTTTTTCAATTTCTATCTTAGAATGTAGGGAAGAAGCCTGCTAGACAGTCTAATTCTAGCAGGTAGTAGTGTAGGTAGAGAAAAATATGAGGCCAACAGTCTAAACTGGTCTCATGGAGTAATAAGGGTAGATGTAGAATAGGTTTATTTTCTGTCTATAAAATAAAATGATGTAAAGGGTCGGCTAGCTCAAATGCAACCTGAAGGGAAAATTGTTAGGATTGTAGTGAGGGTAGGTAGACTGGTTGGGAAAAATGTTTCTGTTGATGTAACATGTTCATATTATGGCAACTGATCAAAGAAAGGGATGTGCCAAGCAGCAGGCAACTGGCCTACTCCAAAGATCATTTCTGGTTTCTTGCCTCCTGTTAGTATGAATTCTTCGTCGAAGTGTACGAAAAAGAACCACTTTAGCTACGCATAACTAATAGCCCTAACAACAATAATGGCTGCAAAACATCTTCAGATCTGCAATTAGTAGTTAAAGTG
>JAXQQM020074873.1:0-127652 GCA_034641835.2 Pinus albicaulis | reverse complement strand
TCCACCGATGTACCTCCTCCAGCGTCTACTACAGCTTCGACCCAACAGCATTCATGACACCTCATGTTTCATTCATGACATGGCCTAAACGGCCTTTACTTTCATTCAGTTATGTTTTGTTTAAATTTCCGAGTGGGTGGTTTTTCCTCCCACTCTTGCATTTTTACTTTTACCTTGAACAATGATCTACATTTTGGTTTTAAGTATGGCTCGGGGCCTGTTACGCATGATGGAAGAGTTGTTTTCCCCATCATGCCATTTTGTGGTTTTGACAATGACTGTTAACAATTTTGATCACGCGAGAAAGATATTTTCAGAAAATATCTTCTCGCTGAAAGGCAGATGGAATGCTATATAATACAGGAAAAAGAATGAAACAAGGTTCCATTTCTTCAGAAAATTGATTGTATAAGAATTTCCTGTGTGTATGCTTTGTGAAAGATTCGGATACTGCCCGGAAGAAGCCATCGGGTCTCAATAATAGGAAGCTTCACTGTAATAAGGATTCTGGACACGGTTGTATGGTAGTGTGTATGTTTCTCTATTGTTAGTTTCATCTATGCTCATTTCTCTTATATTACATCCTGGAATGCGAGTGTCTTTTGTCTTTTGATATGAACTTATCGTGTTGATACTTATGTCAGTAGCAGCTTGACACTTTAAATGGCTCAGGAGTAATGTATTGTTCCACATGCACTCCACTCGTATTTCTACTATGTTGGTTGTATTGAAATGTTATTGACGGGGGCTCTTGGTATGTGTGGATTCTTAGATATTTAAGCCCATTTGTATGCCATGAAGTTCTTCTTAGTATCATCTATGTGACAGCCGATACCTTCTTCTCGCTATACAGCTCCGCTATTGTTTATGCTTACTTTCTCTGCCATATGTCGTGAATCTGGCCCTGATTATGTTGATCTGTCTTACAATTGTCTGACGGAGTAGTATCTGAATATTAGCATTTCATTCGTTCTGCGTTATTTCAAATGCCTCAAACTGTCTGAAGTTCTGGTTCCATCGTAGTTTATTCATTGTTTCAAAGGAAGTAGTGCAAGAGCTCTGTCATGTTAAGGGATGAAACTTTGTCTTAAATATCCTGCTCACTACACCTTATAAGATGTCCTAGGCACTGGTCTATAACAACTCTAGGCTGTCTCTAGGAGTTACAACATATTTTTGGCGCCGTTGCCGGGGATCGAAGTTGAAGAGATTTAAGTCCCTGGGCCTCGACAAATCCTATCCACTCTTCAGTTAGGTGAGCACGAAGAGTTGTGAGTTGTGCATACCTCACCTTGGCGACTCCACATTTATATTTCAGATAAACCTATTTGCAGTCCTGGCTCCCCAAAAGCCACACCTAAGGTCAGATACATCACAGTCAAAGACACCTTCTGTGTCTGACCCAGAGCGAATCCTTCACAGAAGAGGCTGGAGAGAAAGACCACTAGTTCATACCGATATTCCTGAGTTTTCCCTCGAAAACTTTCCATATCTTCAGTCCTCCTCTTCTCAGGTCGCCCAAATACAAAGCTCTAACCCTATTATAAGAGATACTGGTTATTACTCTGATAGCCCTTACCGAGAAGGTGTCCGTATCAAAGACGAAGCTGAGTCTAGTTATACTCCACATTATTCTTTTCATCCTACCCCTGAAGTTGAAGAGGTCAAAGAGATCACTGAAGTGTCTGTTGTTAACAGCCCTACCTTCTCATCAAGTCCTCAAGCTGCTGTCCACTATATTCCCATCATTATTCATACTCAACTCACAACACCTGCTCCACCTCGCGCTGCTCAAGCTCTCATCCTACCTCCGCCTCCCCCGATGGCGAATGTACCTGGCTTTTTACAAAACAGGTATGCCCCTTTACAGCTGCCTGCAGTGTTAAATGATATGCCACAGGACTATTTGAAGATTCTACCCAGATTCAACGGGGAGAACGACGTTGATGCGTACAAGCACGTTGAAATCTTCTGCTCTTTCGCAGAGAACTTTAATGTGGAACATTTGGACGTGGTTCTGAGATTGTTCGTGCAGTCCCTTGACGGAGAGGCTAGAAAGTGGTTTAAGTCCCTTGCAGCTAATTCCATCAACACCTGGGAGGCTATGGAAGAAGATTTCGTGAAAAAGTGGGGAGATAGGAGAGATCATGGAGATACCTTAACCGAGTTCAACACCCTTAAAAAGAAACACAATGAAGGGGTATCAGAATTCATCAGAAGATTTAACAAATTGTATTACAGTCTCCCCGCTGAGATGAAGCCCCATCAGACCGCTGCCAAGGTCGTTTTTGTGGCAGCATTTGATTCCGAGTTTGGTTTCTCACTAAGGGAGAGAAAGCCAGCCACTCTAGATGATGCACAGACTGATGCATTGGAAATAGAAGCAAACTTTGTCTCGACTGGTAAGACCAAAGTAAAGCAAGAACATGATACAAGAAGAAGAAGCAAGGAAGAAGTGTCCACTTCAAGTCAGGATAGAGACTCAGCAAGTGATAAGATCGAAGAGATGAATAAAATGATCAGGAACCTCTCTAGCAAGTTGGTCAAGCTAGAGATGGAAGCTAAAAGTTCTCCACCAAAGAACTTTCAGAATGCTCCAAACAGAGGGTTCAACCCTCAATACAGGAAACCTCCCTTGCAGATACTGCAGAGGGGGCAGAAGGAGCCACAAGACCAAGTACCGCACCCTTTGTACTTGGAAGGACAAATGGAGGCTTCCCCTTAAGACTCCTCTTATGAGCAAGATGAAACATGCCCTGTTTTCTCAGACAGCGATGACATAGAGTGCCCTGTCCAAGGAAGTGAGGAGGATGCATTGCAACCTCACTCAGAAGCGAAGGATAATGAGGATGCCGAAGAGCCAGAAATCGATGACTACTGCAAACAGTTTGTTGATTTCATGCAAGCTCAGTTCAACAGAAAATATGACCTCAGGTCCTCCAGGAAAAGGACCCGCACTCAAGATGAAGAGGAAGATGCACCCCAGAGATCAGCACCTGCACAGAAAGAGGCCAATACCCCAGAATCTTCTGATAGAGGTAAGAAGCCCCTTTACCAACCTTTGCAAGATGATAGTTATATGCCTTCCTCCTCTCAAGTAGCTGCGTCTCCTGTAAATAAAACTCTTGTTAAAGAAGTTAAGTCTGCCATGCCAAACAAAGAGTCCAAAGAAAAGGAAGTCCAGATAGAAAAGCCCTCGTCCGCCTTCAGTTTGCAAAAGGAACTTGAAAAAGTTAAAATCCCTGTCCCTCTGTCCGAATTATTGAAGCAGCCTGCATACCAGTCACAAGTCTCCTCTTTCATTTCAGCTCCTGAAGTCCCACACATTCCGGACAGTCTTAATTTACAAGAAGAGAGGCCTATGGTAGTGTTTGGCCCCCATGTCGAGGAATTGGACCCCTCCACTCCCCCTTTCTATGTATCCCTAGTAATCCATGATTTACTATTACATAACTGTATGTTGGATTCAGGAGCATCCCACAATTTGATGCCCCTGTCTGTCATGGAGCAATTGGGTCTCCAAATCACTCGCCCATACAAAGATCTCTACTCCTTTGACTCCAAAAGAGTGAAGTGCTTGGGCATGATCAAGGACCTAGCAGTCACCTTGGCTCAGATTCCTGCCAAGAGTGTGGTAATGGATATCGTAGTGGCTGACATCCCAGCTCGCTTCGGCATGCTGTTGTCTAGGTCTTGGGGGACCAGAATTGGAGGGTCAATCAAGCTGGATCTGTCATACGCCACCATCCCTGTCTTTGGCGGTCAAGAAAGGAGATTGTACCGAGAAACTAGGTTTGTCAAGACAGTCACCAAAGCAGGAGATTCAGTGAACTCCCCAGTTTACAGTAGAGATGGAGATTTTTCCTGTCTAATGTTGGAGGAAGATCAGGATTATGCCCACGAGCCCTCCTTCTGCCAATTGAAGACTGATCTATCAGTACAGGACCACGAATCAGAAATTTGGACACTCCACTTTGATGGAGCAAATTCCAGAGAAGGAAACGGGGCTGGAGTGTTGCTTATTTCACCCATGGGTCAATGGGTCCCCCTCTCCTTCAAATTAGAATATGAGGCCACGAATAATGTGGCCGAATATGAGGCACTCATATTGGGGTTACAAACAGCAAGAAGCATGAAGATCCAGGGTCTAAAGGTGATGGGAGACTCAGAGTTGGTGGTGAGGCAAGTGAGAAATCAGTGTCAAGCGAAGCATCCGAGGCTAAAGGCCTATAGAAACGAAGTTTGGGATCTTGTGGAAAATTCCTTTCTGGCATTTAACATTCAGTTTTTGCCCAGGGAACACAACAGAATGGCAGACTCCTTGGCTGTAGCTGCTAGTACATTCCGCCCACCTCAGAACCCTCTTCTGAGATACGAAATTGAGGTAAGATACCGGCCTTCAATTTCTGATAATGTCAAGCACTGGCAGGTCTTCGAAGATGAGGAGCAGGTGAAGAGGTTTTTGGAGACTGTAGGGGAGTTTTCAAACTCAGAGATCGACAATTATGAAGAGGAAGAAGTCGAAGACATCCCAGGGGACAAGCTAGAAGAGAAGATAGCCGGTCATAGATTCCTACAGCTAAAGGGAAATGTCATTCCCCGAGGGCTGGTACCCTTGGAGAGGCTGTTCAATAAGGATGATGTCCCATTACAGCCAAACAAAATGGTGACTGAGGACCAGGTTGAAGATCTCAATCTGGGCACGAAAGAAGATCCAAAGATTGTGAAGTTGTCGAAGAAAGTCCCAGATGAATATAAACCATTGTACCAAAAGCTGTTTCAAACCTACAAAGACGTATTTGCCTGGTCGTATCAAGATTTGAAAACCTTTGATGTCAGCGTGATGCAGCACAAAATTCCATTGAAAGCTGATGCAAAACCCCACAAGCAAAAGCTCCGGCAAATTAATCCCCTGTTGTTACCATCGATCGAGCAAGAAATAAAAAAGTTACTGAAGGCTAAAATTATAGTGCCATTAAGGTATTCCGAATGGGTGGCTAATTTAGTCCCAGTACGCAAGAAGAACGGTGAAATCAGGTTGTGTGTGGATTTCAGAAACCTGAACAGGGCATCTCTAAAAGACAACTATCCACTACCAAAGATGGATCATATTCTGCAAAAGGTGGTAGGGGCCTCTAGAATGTCCATGATGGATGGGTTCTCAGGCTATAATCAAGTGGCTGTATTCCCGGAGGACCAGAAAAAGACAGCTTTCACCACGCCCTGGGGAACATTTATGTATGCTAGGATGCCATTCGGGCTGATCAATGCAGGGGCCACGTTTCAGAGAGCGATGGACATAACCTTTGTTGGAGAACAGGATAAGTTTCTGGTGGTGTACCTAGATGATATAACAGTCTTTTCAAAGGATGATGTCGAGCATGTTCAACATTTGCAGAAGACCTTTGAGAAATGCAGGAGGTATGGACTCTCTCTTAACCCTCAAAAATCTTTCTTTGCATTAGAGGAGGGTAAACTCCTAGGACATATAGTAACTAAAGATGGGGTCAAGATCGATCCTAAAAGGGTAGAAGCTATAAACGGTATATCCCTCCCCAGAAACAAGAAAGAAGTCCAGGTGTTCTTAGGACGGATCAATTTCCTTAGAAGATTCATTCCCAACTATGCCGAAATAGTCAGACACATCACAGATATGTTAAAGAAGGACAATGAGGTAAAATGGGCACCGGATTCAAGGCAGGCCTTTTCCAGGATCAAAACTGCATTTGCTGAGGCTCCCGTGTTGGCAAAGCCCGACTTCACTGAGCCCTTCATGATTTTCTCTTTTGCATCACCTCACACGGTGGCGGGGGTCCTACTACAGAAGAATGGAGATGGGTATGAGCAACCCATTGCTTTCTTTAGTCAAGTTCTTCATGACGCAGAGCTAAAATACAACATACTTGAGAAGCAAGCTTATGCCCTGGTAAAGTCCTTAAAGGCCTTTCGCATGTACATTTTACAATCTCATGTGACTGCTTTTGTACCCGCAGTAGCAGTTAAGGACATCCTAGTGCAGGGAGACAGTGAAGGCAGAAGGGGCAGGTGGATTGCGAAAATACAAGAATATGACTTGGATATAAGGCCCACCAAATTAATTAAAGGACAGGGGCTAGCGAAGATTTTATCAGAATCGAACCACCAAGCTCTGGGCATCCACTTATCCATGATCGCAGATGAAGCATCTGAGGAACAGACAGGGAGGCCAGAAGTGGAAATGGCTACTCAAAAAATACAGATGAAGTACCTCACTAGCCTCTGGTACAAAGAAATTGTTGAATACCTCCTGACACTCAGCTGCCCACCCAGCTGTGATAAATCCAAATACAGAGCCTTGAGGCTTAAATCTCAAAAGTATGTTGTAGCTAATGGTCAGTTATATTGGAGAGATCCGTCAGGCATACTGCTTTTATGTCTCATCGAAGGGGAGGTAGGGAACATCATAACCGAATTCCATGAAGGGATCTGTGGAGGGAATTATAGCTGGAGGAGCACAGCTCAGAAAATTTTGAAGGCCGGTTTCTACTGGCCTAAACTATTTGGAGATGTCTTCACTCAGGTCAGAGCATGTGACAAATGCCAAAAGTTTGCGGAAAAACAGAAGCTAGCAGCCCTGCCCCTGATTCCTGTGCACGTTGATGAGCCTTTCAAGCAATGGGGTATTGACTTCATAGGGGAGATCCACCCACCCTCCAGTGGGCAACACAAATGGATTTTGACTGCTACAGATTACTTCACAAAATGGGTGGAGGCCATTCCTGCACGAAATGCCACAGACACAGTGGTCATAAAATTCCTAGAAGAGAACATCATCTCCAGGTTTGGATGTCCTGCCAGAATAGTCACAGACAATGCTCAAGCTTTCAAATCTGCTAAGATGGTGAATTTCTGTCAACAGTACAACATCACTCTGGGTCACTCCACAACTTACTACCCCCAGGGCAATGGTCTTGCCGAGTCATCAAACAAAACGCTAGTCAGAGCACTGAAGAAGACAATAAATGAGAACCAGAGAAATTGGGACTCTCAACTGAAGTTTGCTCTATGGGCAAACAGGATAACCAGTAAAAGGGCAACAGGGAAGTCGCCTTACGAACTAGTATACGGACGAGCAGCTGTATTCCCCATACAGTTGGCTCTACCTGTGGCTCGTTTCATGCAGGAGACTCAGGAAGAAGTTGATGGCACGACCAGAAGAATCAATCAATTGATTGAACTGGAGGAAACGCGTATTCAGGTGAACCAGAGGCTGGTGGACTATCAGGAGAGGATGAAAGAATTGTTTGACCAGCACACAAAAGATAGAAAGCTGCAGGTGGGGGATTTAGTACTCAGGTGGGATGTACGCAGAGCTGACAAGGGCAAACATGGTAAATTTGACCCCCTTTGGTTCGGTCCCTTCAAGATTGCAGAGCAGGGAGGAAACAATACGTTTAAGCTGGAGAATTTACAGGGGGATCTGTTGGAAGCCCCTGTGAACGGGCAATTCCTCAAACCATATTTCCAATTCTGAAGAAGGCTGAAAAGCCTGACTGTATTATATTGTATATTAGTTGCTGCTTTTTGGTTTTCTTATCATCAATTACGCACGTGTCATGAAGATCTGTACAGGGTAGAGCTCTAGAAGCTGAAAGTGTTGTTCAGAGAAAATTTACAGGCGGTCTGCGTAGTTCTCGACACGTTCGAAGACAAACGTGCCGTCCCCAGGTGGAGCCAATGTTGTTCAACCCTTAGTAACAGCCACGAAAGTACCTAAAAGACGAACAGGTCACAGTAAAGTTGTATATCAAGTGGCAAGTGTTAAAATCAAATCAGGCCGAAAAGGGAAAAGGGGGTGAAGCGCACGTATATTTAAACCAATGGATAAATAGCACTAAGTGATGAAAGGTGGGACGACGATGAACATCTAACACAAAGGTAATGGAGATACGGCGTTATGTGTCAACTCATATATGGGAAAAGGCCTCGGATTATACATGACGGCATACGTAGCAAGTCCGAGGGGGTCAAGCCGTGGGGAAGGGACGAGGCCCTTACCCCCGCGGACCTGCGACACGTTGCAGGGTAAAACTTCACAGCAGAAATAGAATGACAAGGTTGGGCCGTGGGACTCTGTCTCGTGGTGGAGTTAAGGTGGGCCCGCTCAGGTGAGGAAGATAAGTGTTGGTCCGGCAAAGGGGAAGTCCTACGTGTTAAGAATGGGATAGCGCATATGGAACAACGGTAAGGTAAGTCCATTAGGCTGGCTGGTACTAAGGCCCGTACCAGCTTTTAACCCGACACGAGGCGCCCACCTACATCCTGAATTACCCAATCCCCACGCGCCACGTGTCTCAGTGTCAGTGTCCTTACGACACTTGCCCTCTGTTCTCTTACATTTTCACCTTTTAGCCTAAACAGTCCTCCCGAATGGTAAAAACTCTCGTATTCCTCTCTGGTAAATCATTTTCAGGTAGTTTTCTACGGCGAATACCAAGTAGGGAAGAACGCCGGGTTTGTCCAAGTCACTGTCACGGTTCCCCTCGTCGCTTTCCCAAGCATTGTCACCCTCTGCTCAAGTAATCCATTTTCCGTTTTGTTTCATTGTTTTTCCCTTTCTCTCTTTTCCGAATTGTTGAATAACTGCCATGGGGAGAGGGACGCCCAAGAAGAACGAACCTGAAACTCCCCAACTCCATGAGTCTAGAAACCCTCCTGGTTTTGAACCCCTTCGTGACTTGCAAGCGGGTATCTGTGACCCAAAATACCCTTTCGATATACGGAACATCAAGCCCCTACTGTTCGGCCGCCACTGTAAAAGTGCTGATCGTTTCCGAGTTGTCGCGTCCGGCTTCTATCACCACATTACCCCCCAAGTCCATTCCTGTGTCGATTTTATTGTCTGGCTTAGAGACTCCTACGATTCACATCGTGATGCCTTCTTTTCCCCTCAGGGTAACATAATCTTCTCCCTTTCCCCCGATATTATAAGGCAGGCTCTCCATTTCCCTTCCAGTGATGCCTACTTCAGTTTCAAAGATGAAACTTTGCTCGCACAGTTTAATAAACTGTCGAGGGAAGCCCGCCGTGCCTTCATAGCTGCCATAACCGTTGATCAGGCGACGGCCCTACCTCCGGTGGAGCCTTTCCCATTGAGTCTGTTTAATGAAGAGGTCCGACCAGTCCTATCCCTCATTGCCGGCCTCCTGGGAGTAGGGACCCCTGAAGACATTTCTTGGGTATGCATTCGATTCTTGTGGCTTATGATTCAGAATGGGGTTACACTGGATATTCCAGGTTTCCTGTCTTTTACCATACGGACCCAATTTCGGGAGCTAGCCAAGGCCCGAAAGTTTCGTTTTTGTTCGTTGGTTTTCTACCTCTTCCTGTTCCAGCATGCGGACAAGTTTAATCATTTGGGGCTGGACAGGATGTATTCTGAAAATTCTCAGCCCAGGCCAGTCTTCGACTGGAATTTCTCCGTTCGTCAATTGCCTAGGGGAGAGGGTTACATCAGTTTCGTGAATACCTTCATGTCCATTGCTTACACCATCATCCACGACGCACCTTCCCCTAGGGTTTTCCCAGAGATGAAGCGCTGGTTACAGGCTGGGAAGTACCAGTGTACCGGCGATTGGTTCCTATCAGAGGAGTATACTGAAATCCGCGTCTATGGAGCCGAAGTAGCCCCCTACCAGCTCCCAGATTTTCCTGTCCGACGAGTCTACGCCCTTGAGTACATCCGGCAAGCCCTCAAGGCTGACCAGCTTCATTTCGTCCCCGCTAAGAAAGGCTACATCCTGAAGCTTCCCGACAATATTGGCCCCTTTGTTGTAAATTCTAGATATGCCCTCCCGATTGTTGAGAAAATGTTGCAGAACATGGACCTGAAATTAGGGGAGAGTTGGGCTTATGACCCACGGGAAATTATCTCAAATAAAAGAAAGAGAAACAGGTCTGCGCCCTACGTTCATGAATCCAGGCCATTTCTGGAGTGGAAGGCTAATTATGAAGTCTGGCCTATGTTTTCGCAGATGGAGACGGACTCATCTGCCACAGGAGAAGAAGAGGAAGTGAACAAAGGGGGAAATGAGCAGGAAGCTGGTACTTCCGGAGCGCCACCACCCAAGAGGCAAAAGGTGGCCACTAGTGAAGCCGAGGTCATCGGGGAAGGGATAATTCTGGAGCCCCTCACGAAATTTGGAGAGTTTGATAAGAGCAAGGCAGGGATAGTGGTTCTAAGAGATAGCGTCGCCTCCTCTGACTTCACTGAAGTCACTCAGGCCATCATCGAGCCTCCTCCTTCCAAGACAAAAGAAAGGGAGCTGACCAATAAAACCGTCCGAGACAAATATAGGGCCGAACTAGGAGGCTTCGTTGAGAAATATCACACCAGAATCTCTGCCTCGGTTAATGCAGACACCGAAGACCTGGTACTTTCTATGGCCGAGGCTATCCTGGACCCGAATTCGGACGTCCCTAGCTACAAGGTGATTGAATTGGTTGTCGACATGAAGAAGGTTCCGGTACAGGACCTGAATGACCTGTTCCAGACAATCTGCGACATGATGAAGGATAAGATTTCGCAGATCACCCTTGCCCTAAAGAAGACATAGCAGAAATTCGACGACCTGAACAACTCTTTTTCCGCAGAACAGAGTGCTTGTCGTGCTAACGCACATCAGGTGCGCGTCCTTAGAGAGCAGATTAAGAATTCAGACGACGGAGGGAAGGGAATGCAAGCTGCATTAATAGCCAAGTTGGAGAAGGACATTTCAGCGGCTAGGAAATGGTCTGGCATACCAGCTTCACATCCGGTACAGACCGATGAACTGGTGCAGGTGGAGGAGGAGAAAAACGAGCTGATTGCCAAGCTTTCCAGAGAGAGAGAGGAGAAAGAAAAAATGGTCAAAAGAATGGAAGATCTGGAGAGCAGAGCTACCGAGCTGCAGACCCGCTGGGACACGCACAGTTGCCATGCAGCCGAGACATCAAGTGGGACAGGTTCAGCAACAGCACAACTATCCACAGCTATAGCTGAGATAGAAGTGTTAGGGAAGCAAACAACGACAGCCAAGCAAAAGGTGCTAGAACTGGAGGGCGCCCTGGTTGAGAAGGTCAGAACTATTGAAGGGCTGCGAAGAGAAGTTGAGGAAGGAAAAAAGACTACGACTGAACAACAACAGACCATCGCCGAGCTGAAGAGTAAGGTGAAGGGAAATCTCACCCTGGTCGAGGCCAGGAGCCTGATCTGGTCGGATATAATCGTGGCCGTGACTGAACAGTGGGAGTTCCTAACGATGATAGGAGAACTCAAATCTACCCTTCCATACCTTAATAGGAGGTTGCAGGAGGCCGGAGATAATCTGCCAACTAGAGCTCGACATGCCGGAATTTATATATCTTTTCTCTATACACTGAGAGCAAATGACGTGGTAAAACATGACATTCCCAGCAGGTTTATGGAAATCAATGAATGTCGGAAAATTATAGAGAAAGAGGAGGCTCGATTGGCAGCTTCAAAGGCTCTCCAACAGGTCGCAGACATTGTGGAACAGTTCAACAAGGTGTGGAACGAAATCATCACTGCTGGCCTCCCTTCATGTTGGGAACCAAACGCTCCGGCCGTACTCATGCACCCCGATCGATACACAACACTTCTAGAGGCAGAACGGGATCGGTTAGATCTTCAGATGGGCAAAGGAACTCAACTTAAGGCTACTACCATCATCACAGTCCTACAGAAGGAGTTTAGTCTCCTCCATATGATCCGGTATCGTCTCCCCACCCATGCAGACATTCACACCTTTGGCGAGGCATTTACCAGGGTGGAGAGACTCTCAGAGATGTCAGAACCAAATCCGGAAAGCCAGCGGAGGTTAACACAGTTCCTGACTCAGCATGCCAGTCCCTCCACTGATGTACCTCCTCCAGCGTCTACTACAGCCTCGACCCAACAGCATTCATGACACCTCATGTTTCATTCATGACATGGCCTAAACGGCCTTTACTCTCATTCAGTTATGTTTTTTTAAATTTCCGAGTGGGTGGTTTTTCCTCCCACTCTTGCATTTTTACTTTTACCTTGAACAATGATCTACATTTTGGTTTTAAGTTTGGCCCGGGGCCTGTTACGCATGATGGAAGAGTCGTTTTCCCCATCATGCCATTTTGTGGTTTTGACAATGACTGTTAACAATTTTGATCACGCGAGAAAGATATTTTCAGAAAATATCTTTTCGCTGAAAGGCAGATGGAATGCTATATAATACAGGAAAAAGAATGAAACAAGGTTCCACTTCTTCAGAAAATTGATTGTATAAGAATTTCCTGTGTGTATGTTTTGTGAAAAATTCGGATACTGCCCGGAAGAGCCCATCGGGTCTCAATAATAAGAAGCTTCACTGTAATAAGGATTCTGGACACGGTTGTATGGTAGTGTGTGTGTTTCTCTATTGTTAGTTTCATCTATGCTCATCTCTCTTGTATTACATCCTGGAATGCGAGTGTCTTTTGTCTTTTGATATGAACTTATCGTGTTGATACTTATGTCAGTAGCAGCTTGACACTTTAAATGGCTCAGGAGTAATGTATTTTTCCACATGCATTTCACTCGTATTTCTACTATGTTGGTTGTATTGAAATGTTATTGACGGGAGTTCTTGGTATGTGTGGATTCTTAGATATTTAAGCCCATTTGTATGCCATGAAGTTCTCCTTAGTATCATCTATGTGACAGCCGATATCCCCTTCTCGCTATACAGCTCCGCTATTGTTTATACTTACTTTCTCTGCCATATGTCGTGAATCTGGCCCTGATTATGTTGATCTGTCTTACAATTGTCTGACGCAGTAGTATCTGAATATTAGCATTTCATTCGTTCAGCGTTATTTCAAATGCCTCAAACTGTCCGAAGTTCTGGTTCCATTGTAGTCTATTCGCTGTTTCAAAGGAAGTAGTGTAAGAGCTCTGTCATGATAAGGGATGAAACGTTGTCTTAAATATCCTGCTCTCTACACCTCATAAGATGTCCTAGGCACTGGTCTATAACAACTCTAGGCTGTCTAGGCACTGGTCTATAACAACTCTAGGCTGTCTCTAGGAGTTACAACATGCGACGCATGGCGATGGTCGGACAGGGGTTGCACGATCTACGAGCTGTAGGAGCAGAGCCATTGGCTTGGGATCCTCTAGAGAGTGATTAGGTGTAGGGGCATGTGGTGCCCCCAGTTTTGAGTTTTTGTAACATGCTATGGGCATGTCATATGTATCAGAGTTAATGGACTCTAAAAAAATTTATATGACACATATAATGGATATGTATCAATTTGATGGTTTTATGTTATTGTCATGTGTTAAATGTGTGTGCTAAGTGCCAATCTAGAATATTGTTTGCAATGCTATATACATAGTGATTTTGTGCTCTAGGTACATGACTGAATGTAATGATTTCAAATTCATGCATCAAAAGATTCACTCATAGATATCTTCTAAAAAGGATAGCATTATGCACACGATAGACACAATTCAATTACATGACAAGAAGCAGGGAATCTAAAAAAACATGAAGGTGGAGGATGCGATGGGAAAGGGCATTGGCTAATAGACCTCGCACTGCATCATATTCGACCTAGTTATTGGTGGCAGTACCAATGCATACACCGTTCAAGAGAACAAGCGAATGTAAGGGGGTAAAACTGGCTCAACCTGTCGAGGCTATATTTTGGGAGTAGCGACTTGCACCTTCGGCATAACCGATATAAGGTGTGGATGATGAACAATGTTGGCAACCTGAGCACAAGGTAGAACTCAAACAAAAATTGCTAGAGGGAGTGCTCTGGGTAGGATGTCTACCACCCACACATCAACAGGTAGGTAGCGCGGGGGAGCTACCTAGGGGGTAGCTTGTGCTCAGGTTGTGAAAGTCACCATAGACATGGATGGTGCCATCACGCTTATGGGTGGGAAAGATGAAATTAGGGTTCGAAAAGGCTTCCATAATGTCATCATCATAGTAAAATATGGGGTGACTGGAGGAAGAGGGACCACATGACGCGGTGAAGCTACTTGATTCATCATCATGAGAAGAAAGTTTCACATGCACATCATCACGGGGAGTGATGGAAGAACAAGAAGATAAGGGATCCATTGATGTTGAGCCTAGGGTGATCACTGAAGGGAGGTCAACCAAAATAGAAGGGGAAGTCTCTGAGGGAGCTTCCACCATGGATCTCATGAATGATGATAGGTAGAGGATGGTGGCTGCAGGCTCCGTCATCTCAACATCAGGAGGGGGAATTTCAATGGGAATGAGTAAATCCTTAGAATCCTCAATTTGGCCCAAAGCATCTTGCACAAGGACGATGAGTAATGGTGATTCTGTTCAATCTCGTACACCCGAACTACCTCCAAAGAGGCGTGGTAATGCGTGAGGCGGGGCCAACAATGGGTATAATGGCCATAGATATCACAAAAAGCACAAGGTTGGTTGGTGTGAATAGTCTTGGGGTTCTTGGCTGCATTCGAGGAAGAAACAGAGGCTTCAGGGACCGTAGACTTAGGGAACGCAACATTAACCATGGGCTTGATACGAGGCAATTCGGGACAATGATGGGTGGAATGACTGACAACATCACACAAAGCACACGGGGGGGGTACGCTTTGGAGGCTGAGGAGGAGCAGGGTTTGTTGGGGCAGCCTTGTCTTTAGGTGCCTTCTTGCGAGCTTTGCCCCCTTCATCTAAAGTTGTCGCAATAGGAGTAGGTTCCTGTTGAGGTTCCTAAGGCACGGTAGTAGAGGGAGCAGTCATGGGGACCGGTTGAACCGAGGTCAAAGCAAGATAAGGTTTGGGCTGACCAGGCGAGATAGCGACTGGGGTACCAATGTACCAGACTGGGATCCTCAGGGTCAGGTTACAAAGGGATAAGGTAACCATAACAGGTACCGAAAATACTCCAGAAAGGGGAGCTAGGATTGGTATCTGACCGGAGGGGTAATGGCGAGGCGGGACAGCTCCGAGATGGTTAAGGCCAAGAAAAATCCTGCCAAGAGGGTAGAGAGGCTCATGGGTACCAGTTATATATGAGGGGCCTTGAGGAGAGGGTCCTGAAGGCTGAGTCAAGGTGCTAGGAGCAGGTTGTGGAGGGTGGGGCTGCTGACTAGTCAAAGCGGGCCGCTTGAGGGAAGCCTAAGATGATTGCATCATGCAAACGTTCGATGAGCTAGGATCAGAGACAGGAGGAGAAAGACCAGAGAAAGAACCAAGCAAAGAGGAGCCTTTGTATACTTCGAGTTAAACACTGGTCATAGGTTCGACTATTTTCTTATTGGCCATTGAAGAGATGATGGACTCAGGGGAGGTCTGAGACTTCGGTTCGTAATATGTCAACTGGTCGATGGTGACAATATTTATGTTGTGAGGAAAGAAAATCTTACGGTGAACCACAGATGGGACAGTAGACCTCACATAAGTGTAGCTACGACCCAATAGAATTTTTTACTCTAAGGGGACATCAATGACTTCAACGTCAACACAAACAATCTTGCCTGCAAGAGTAATAAGACAATTGTGGAACAGGCCAATGGGCTGGGAAGAGTGGCCATCCCACGCTCGAAGGGTGATATTGGAAGGGGCCAACTTAGGAGATCTGAGTTTCTTCCAAACTGAAGCGGACATCACATGGGTGGATGCCCCCTCATCAATGATACAATGGGAGACATTGGCATTCTGGATCTTTACGGGGATTTGGAAGGCGACGGAGGTAGGAAGGGGAGGATGTTCTGATCGGTCAACATCAAAGACGATGAAATGATCATATGAAGGATCTACAATGCCCATGGCAGTTAGTAGATATTTTTTTTTGTGAAGGGCATCACTGGAGGAGTTCTAGTGTTGAGATGGCAGCAGGAGATTGTGCCAAATCATCTACTATACTATACGAATGGGCAGCTTTGCTAGAAGAAGCATTTCGGCATAATGGTCCCTTAGGGATCTTGGTATGAACCTTTGACTTAGGCTGAGGGATCTGTAAAGGACCATTGGTTGTTGAAAGAGGCTCTATGGAACCTGAAGAAGGGGGCTCGAGAGCAGACACAGCAGGAGGCTTGTTGTACTAACGGGACCGAGTTTGAAGGTTGAGGTCAACGGTAATGGGTTGGTCAGAGTTCATCATGAGAATCTGGTAATCAAAGGTACCAGATGGAGGAGGTTGAGTGGCCACCTGACCTTCAGGGGGTTGGGTAGCCATGAATCCTTGCTGGGGGAAAGGATTGGTAAACATAGTTGGCTGGATAGGTGCAACATTGGGAGGAATCAAAGGGGAGGCTTGTTGTCCTCGCGATGTTGCTTGAGTCTCCCACATTTGACGCATCTGAGGTAAAATAGGACAATCATGGGTGTAGTGAACATAGACACCGCAACAAGAACAAGGCTTATTCATGTAAACAGGCCTGTCCTGCTTAGGCTGAGTGCCACGTTGCTGGTTAGCAATGTTAGGTGCATTCCCTTGGGGATTAGGTCCCGGATTACCTGGGGAAGATTGATTTTGGGTGCCTTTCCTCTTCTTTTTGGAAGTAGGAGGATTATTTGTTCCATGATGTGCATACACCTACCCCTGGGGGGGTGGTGGATATTTTTGCGGGGGTTGAGAAGGCAAGGGAGGTGGGGTTGCTAATGTTGGAGGAGCTAGAGCACCAGGTTGCGTATATGGATAATAAGAAGGCTGGGCAACATTGTGGTAAACAAGTTAGGAAAAATGAGGAGGCATGTCGTATCCTAGATACATGCTACTAGGAGGGAGAAAAGTGTTGGAGGAGCTAGCCCCTCCCTGAGGGGAACCATAACCCATGGGAGGATGAGTGTACATATGAGAAAGGGCTCCAATGATACCATCGGTAGCATGGGATTCCCCCCGTGCATTGGCACCACCGAGTCTAGGGAGATCAGGTAAGACGGTATAAACATAACCATATTGTGTGCAAATCAGGTCATATTTTAATGCAATCTGAAGAGCGTCTTCTTCGGTCTGAGGGAAATGAGATGCGAAATATTTGCTGAGAGCAGGCAAAAGGGATCTGAGAAACCAGTCCATGTAGACACGGTCTTCAAATTTAGGGGCTCGACATAGGCTCTTTCTTCTTCGCCATTCCTGGACATGATTGGATAGGCGGGTTGCAGACGATTGACGAAAAGAGGTCAAAAGTTCGATACCAGTGTCATAACGAAGGGGGAGCTAGAAGTAAGATAGAAAATCCCGGGCAAGAGTCGTAAAAGTAGTATGAGAGGAGGAGGCCTGGTTAACATACCACTTAGAAGCTTCTCCAATAAGCGTACATCAGAACAACCAAATACAGACAGAGTCATCGGGGATGGAGTTAGACGAACACCACATGTGGAAATATCGAACATGTTTTGTAGGATCTTCTCGAGTAAGACCTTCAAACTTGGGGATGTTGAAAGGGAGCTTGGTTGGCATAGCAGGCCAACCAGGATCATGGTGTATGTGGTCATTGATCAACTTGTTAAAATCGAGAATACTGAGTCCTTCCATATAAGAGAGCAAGGGAGCAGCCGAGATGGTTCCTGTTGCTATCCCACTAGTAGTATTCCCAGCATTAGGGCCAGGGCTACCACCAACATTAGGTCCTGAACCAGACATGGTGAAGGTGATAGGGGGAGATTCGAGGATATAACCAGAAGGGGAACCCAATGAACCAGAAGCGGAGTCAGAAAGGGGAATCGATGGAGGACTAACGGAAACTGAGGATGAAGGCCAAGAAGTCTCCGGGATAAATGCCTTGGGGGCACAATGATGGAAGAACAAAAATGGATCACAAAAGGAAGAGAGACCAACAAGGGCAAGGAGGTACAGGATCAAATGATTACAATGTTGAAACAAGGGCAGGGAGGTGCAGGATCAATTGATTACAATGTTATAGTCTTGGCCTGGCGATGTAAACCAGGAACTCTTCACTTATGGAGTGTGTGTTAAGTGTGTTAATTTTAATTTTTAAACCCAGACGTGTGTAGAGAAAAAAGAAAAAGTGTGTTGTATAACTATAAATAAATCTGTAAATAACAGTAAAGTAAACTAAATATAACATAAAATAAACAGCTAAAGATGCATCAATCTAAACCCAAGGAGGCGGGCTTCCCAACAACTAGTCTATGGGTGGGAAAAAATCTATTCAAAACACATCAAAGTAGCCAATAGATCTAAATTCGGGAGGGAAAATGATCTAAAGGTCAAATCTGTTGGAAATAGGTGCAGAAAACAACAACAAAATTAGAGGGAAAAGTGTTGCAAATGAACTGGCGAAAGGCTACAACCTGAAGGGAAACGGAGGGGACCCTAGAGGAGGACAAAAAAAAACTGAAAAGAGGTGTTTTGGATGGATAAATAACCAATCTGAAATGGATCTAAAGGTATAAGATCATATCTGAAAAATGGATGAACACACTGAAATTTCAGACGACCTGCTTCAGTTAAACTCCTCCTAGAAAGGTGGAAGCGTACTGAATCCCTAGGGGGCTAGGTTCCCACTTCGACGATTAAAACAGAGCTAGTACAGGTTCAAAACGAGCAGAGACATTGGTCAAACAACCATGAATAGTAGCCCAGACAAACCCAGAATAATCACAGAAAAAATCCAGCAAAAAGTACAGGTCGCATTTTGTGACCTGAATTCTGCAGAATTCACGGGTTTGAGGTTGTTTTCTTCATCCTGAAGGTTGGGGTCACAGGTTTTGGCCCAAAAAGTGTGACCTACACTTTTGGCACTCTCGGGAACAGGTTTCAGAAAAAAGTGTCGTCTCAGCTACGGCTGATGCCTGTCACCTGCGCAATAGGTCCGGAAACACACGGAAGTTAGAATTTTTACTATTTTAGGGTTTTATAGGTTAAAAACAACATCAAGAAAATAAAAACAAGAAGCTAAAGAAAAACCCTAGGGTTTGAAGTAGCTGGTCATGCAGGGATCTGAAAAACAACAGAGGTCATAATCGTAAACCCTTGTGGAGTCGTCGGTTATTAGTGTGAATTCTTATCGCAAGCGTATGAAAAAATCTCACTTTAGCTGTGCATAACAAACAGCCCTAACATCAAAGATGGTTGTCAATTTCTTTAGATCTGCAATTAGTTGACCAATATAAATGCTACAAAATCTAGATCTATGCAGTAAAATACATTAAGCAGTAAATAAAAGCAAGAGTTGCTCCATGCATCCAATAGACAAGACAAGAATATTTTTAAAGAATTTTTGTATTTATGACACCTAGGAAGGGAACATAGAAAAATGTTACCAGTCCCCCTCAATGGGATGGGTTCTTGTATGTCCTCATCACTTCAAATCTAAGATCTCTCTCTCTTGATGGTGCAGAAAACCCAAACAAAAAATGGAACTCAAAGGGAGCTCACAAGAAAACTGGAAACAACATATGACAATGATGGAGGATCAAAGTTAGACCCAAAGTATAGATCCATAGTGATCTTTAGGCAACAAAAGGTAGTGAGTGAATGGAAAAACCCTTCAATTTATAACAAAATATTGAGTTATTCTATATATTGGTGCATAGTTAAAATATTATTAACCAATTCTAGATCCAACTTTTATGGAATATTTTACTATATTTGTTGCAGGGAAAAAGAATTTGAATTTGGTCAAATCCCTTTATTTGTAAATAATAAATAAATAAATGATTTTTTACTATTTTAAGGATGTGGTTGAGTAATAATTAAATAAATAGTGATTTATTCAATTATTTATAAATGATTTAGTCAAATTTAACAAGGAATATTATTTAAATAATTTTTAAATAATTATTCCTAGAAAATAATAAGATAAATAATGATTTATCTCATTAATTTTCCTATTTTGGGTTAAATATGACCAGGAATATTAATTAAACTGTTGTTTAACTAATTATTCCTTGAGGAAAATCAAGCAAATAAGGATTTATTCAATTATTCCTCATGGGGTTTCCTGTTTATACCATAAACAACTTAATAAATTAAGGATTACTAAGTTATTTTTCATAGTGAAAGAAATTTTACTTAGGGTAAAATTAGTCTTACATGGTGTACTTTGGTCCATCTAATAATAACAACTTAGATGACCAAAAATTGGTGTAACACTTGTCTCTATAAAATGCAAGCGACCCACTAAAAAACCTATGTAATGCTCAAGAAGGTACTTTCAGACTACACTTTGATTCTTCAAATGTGAGACATTTTCATTGAATAAGATGGTGTGTGCTAATGTTTCGAACCTTTCCTTATTTCAACCTTTCCTATATAACTAGTTCCAATCTTTGTTGCAAACTTAAATTTCATATGGAGCTTTGTTGTAATTGATGAGAATTGGCCACCAATTTTCTTTAAATTAAAGCTTAAGAAACAGTTCAAGGTTAAAGCTTGAAATCAAGAAATGCACAGGAAATCGTGTACAATAGAAACAATATAGAGTTTATTTGGAAACACATATTTTTTTACATAAATTAAAGCTTAATAAATGGTTCAAGGTTAAGCTTGAAAGCAAGAAACACACAAGAAACCGTGTACAATAGAAACCATATAGATTTTATTTGGAAACACGTATTTTTTACATAAGCACATACATTGACACTTTACAATACAACTCTTGAATTTTTTCCCAGTGTCATGTTCATGGAAATCCACATTCAAACATTGTTCAAAAGATAATTCTTGACACATCTAACCTTGTGAGTTTTCCCAAAGGAAACAACTCAAGCTTGAGTTTCATATTAGTTCAAGGACATCCAAAAAACAAAAATATCTTTGCTAAAAAGAGTTGAACAATGAGGATATTTAATTTACAACTATATGATACATTATTCGCTTGTTGGACATTTTAGGCATCAATAAAATGACTATCAAATGTATTGGGATCAATTTGCCACACATTCAATGCTACATACTCTTCCCATCACTCCTTTAGTTGAGCTTCAGTGTATGCCTGCATGCAAGGGACCCAACTAGATGCATTTAAACCAACCTTAATTAGGAAATTTGAACTAATGCTATTTCTCATGCTCTATAGAGTCTATGGAGAGTACCTTTCAAGAAATCCAGTTCAGGGCATTAGCATAGCAGACATCCATAGTATTCATTCACGAAGTTTCTTCCCTTGTGATTGAATAGTTGTTAGATATGGCATCCATAACAATTTTCTTTCTTTCGTCAGCATATAAGGAGAACTTTGACATTTGAATAATCCTGGGGGCTTCATCTACATCACTTTGAGCCATTGTTTCTGAGAATCTAAGTCGACTTAGGGCCTGTGAACAATAAATCCATACAAAAGAAACAAAGACATAAGCTTTTGTCAATAAACAATTTTCTGAGATTAAAAGGCCAAATTTGGATTAATGTTGTTGCTTAGTCACAACTTCACTCTAGTGTTGAAAATATGAGAACTTGAAAAGTCACTTCTCCTATAACTCGCACGTACCACTAGGTAATTGCTCAAAGGAACATATAAATTACCATTGAGATGCGAAAAATGCTTAGAAGTGTTTTGGTAATGGTGTAAGAATGTGGTGCGTCACTTTGTGCTTCCTCTTGTCTCATGGAGGAATAAGCACTGGAAATATATTCGGTAAGGTCTTTAGGCAGATAAGGTGATATCCTTATTTCTGTTGCTACTATAAGCCCTAGAAAATATTGACCATCATAATATTAAAAACTAGTCAGCATTAGAGTATGGCAGTTCGAGCACCAATATATAAAGAAAAGGTGGCAACAACTCACCTGAGGATAGAAGACTCGAGAGGAGTAAAGCCTAAAGCTGGTGGCTCACACTTTTGATGCACGTATAACACATGGCTTGCCATTTCTAGATCACTATCCATACCGACTTTATCAAGTATCGGCCACAACAAGTCAAAATAAGAAAGAAATGTTGGAGGAAGTTTGATATTCTGTGAATATTCTCTGCAGGTGTTATTCGTAGATCATACCAACCCTTGTCATAAAGAACATAGTATAAAAAAATACTCAAAATTAAAGTTCCATCATAGAATTAGGATACAATGTACACTAAAATACCAGAAAGCAAACACGAGCCATACTCTCCTTTCAACTGAAGAGTATATAAGGAACTGTTAATTAGCTATGGGAGTAAAAGCAGGAAAAGAAAGTTGAGAACACTATAGATAGTTAAATCTTAAATAAAAAACTACTGATTGAAAATAGGCAATGTAAAACAAAATTTATCTAAGAGCAAGGAAACAAAATCACTGTAAAAATAGATTAATCCCTTTTAACCAATTTGAGTTCCTAAATAGGAGAAAAATTAAGGGCACTAGGATCTTTGTACAAGTCAATATAGGAGTTTTAAAAGTTTTCAAATTTATCCATCCTCTAATGTATCCTAATGGTTTACAACTCTAAAAATGAAAGAGATGAATGAATCCTTCATGCAGAATGGAGCAGGTTAAAGTACATATACAGGAAAAGTAGGCAGAAGATTCAAGTATACATTGCGATGATAATTTTGGAAACCATTCATTACAATATTGAACATGGTTTTCTCGTGCGATATGTTATCCATTTTATCATTATGCAAGCTAACAGAGTACAAGGTATGATGCTTGTAGGTGTTGCAATAGAATCTGTTTATAGTGAAAATTGGGCGCCTGCTACGCTAAGGAGAACTAGTTAACTGCCAATCCAATCCCAATACTCTGAATTAATTAGGCCATCAATTATTTACAACTCCAAAAAATGAAAGAGATGAATGAATCCCTGATGTAGAATGGAGTAGGTTAAAGTACATATATAGAAAAAATAGGCAGAAGATTCAAGTCTACATTGCAATGATAAATTTGGACACCATTCATTACAATATTGAACATGGTTTTGTCGTGCGATATGTTGTCCATTTTATCATTATGCAAGATAACAAAGGACAAGATATGATGCTTGTAGTTGTTGCAATAGAATCTGTTTATAGTGAAAACTGGGTGCTTGCTAAGCTAAGGAGAACTAGTTGACTGTCAAGCCAATCCTAATACTTTGAATTAATAAGGCCATCAATTATTTACAACTCCAAAAAATTAAAGAGATGAATGAATCCCTCATGTAGAATGGAGCAGGTTAAAGTACATATACATGAAAAATAGGCAGAAGATTAAAGTTTACATTGCAATGATAAATTTGGAAACCATTCATTACAATATTAAACATGGTTTTGTCGTGCGATATGTTATCCATTTTATCATTATGCAAGCTAACAAAGTACAAGATATGATTCTTGTAGTTGTTGAAATAGAATCTGTTTATAGTGAAAATTGGGTGCCTGCTAAGCTAAGGAGAACTAGTTGACTGTCAAGCCAATCCCAATACTCTGAATTAATAAGGCCATCAATTATTTGAAGTTGCACATTTAAGTGAAACCTACAGACACTCAACATAAATTCTAAACTTCAAGATATGGGAAATGACATTATACTATAAATTTGTGGTTGTCTTATAGAGATCATCACATTGTATATGATATATACTCAAATAGAAAGCTGAATCTTAGCCACTGCAGTAAGACAATAATGTATAGATCAAATAGATGGCAACCACAAGTCATGACACTGAAATGGTAAGCAAGAAAATTTGGTAGACACCAAATAGATAACGGTAACCATAATAAGAGATGGCATTGAAATGGGAAATGATATTATGTTTGACATAACAGATTGAAGAAGTCAACTAGCACATTATTCACTTCAAAATAAACATAAGGACTTGTCTGGGAAAGCCAACAACAAGGTTATATAGACTGAAAAGTGATTAGAGGAGAAGGATGTAACTAGTGGAGGTACATATTAAGATTTAGAAAACAAATAAAGTAACAATAAACATTCAAAAACACATAAAAATAAAGGAAAAAGGCTGAGATTAAGAATACATATAGGGATATTCAAGGCTTAAATCATTAAATAGGAAAAGACATGCTAATAACTTATTATGCCGATGGAACATGATTCATACTCTAACTACATAAATAGGAAGCAGACAGTAAATGAGGTAAAATTGAAAGAAAAAAAATGGACTTTAACTATGAATGAATTCAAACTAAAAGCGAGAAGAAAGGACTTTAAAATCATCACAGACATCATTTTTTTTCCTCTCTTAGTTACCTAATAAATATATTTTGACTTTAAATCATCATAGGAAGGAACTTTTTCCTTTCATACTTACCTAATACAATTCCTTGTAGCACATGCATGCATCACCTCCACTACCAAACCCAAGCACCTGTAGCACCTCAATTCCCTGTTTTATGATGACAGGAAAATGAAAAGAGAAAAAAATGATACATAAATTTGAAAGGTATCACCATGAGCAATGAGTAGTGCCAGACTAAGCCTTTGCTTCTATACAGGACAGCTCCCGTGTGTCCCACCAGGTTGATGCAACTCCATGAGATCTATCTCTAGAATTCATGAGATTCACAAAATCATATTCATGGTAGGACCTCATATGAGGCTATCTTCAAATTGAATAATAATAGCAATAGCGGTATCCAGAACAATAGTCTGTGCATTTAGAGAGGTTTTTATGCCCACCTTTGCAATGTTGAAACTCTGTTTCTCCATCACTTCATGAATAACAATACGGTTTGTCTCGTCCATAGCATCACACCTGATTCATCACATACAAGATCCATTAATTCTGTCACTGCTCTGAAGGTGTCGAAAGATATATGTTGGTGAAACCTCTGATGCATTCAGTCTAAAATAAAACAATTTCCAACTCCAAAAAAACCAATAACTTAAACACTGGAAAGAATAAATATCAAAAACATACGAGGGCCCTGCCCTTAAGTACCATTTCATTGGTGAATGGATCCCTTTGAACAAAAAATATCATACCAACACCATAACTTCCTCGACATGTGGTGTAAACTCCTCGAGGTGCCACACTGATCATGTGTTTCAACACATGACTCTTTGCAACTCCAGGATCTCCCATCAAACATGCATGAAAATCACCTCTTATTTGCAAGTAAAACTGAAATGTGAGTAATAAATATAAATTTTCCTTTGTATACAGACTCCAGAGACCAGATAAGGGAGAATAACAAGACATTTTTCTTAGACAGTCACCAATGGGATAATCAAGTTTCTCTGTAAAGAGTCTTCAGTAAAATAATTATACCTTCATTCCATTCTTGCATTTTCTAGTTGGGGCACCAAGAAGAAGAAGAAGCAGGGCTTTTTTGACATCCTCATGTCCAAATATTTCTGGAGCTAAAGAAAACACAAGCTTGTTATAGATGTCCCCATCCTTAGCAAGCATTTCTATTTTTTCTTGTTCATCACCTTGTAAAATGTACCTACAACTGTTTGAAATTAATGAATAAATTAAGCAATATAGAGAAAACATGGATGAAATAAAAAATTAACTAAATGGCACATTTTAAAAAACTGCATATGCTAGACATGTGCAACCAAAGCAAAATTTCTAATCTATCTGCACTATATGTGGAACTTTACATATCTATATATCGCATACCTAATGGTATATTAACTTTGAATACTGGATTTTGGTGGAAGGATCCATCATATTGGTAAACCCATGTATTAAACAACTACATGTATGATGTGGCTTGAATGTGTTGATGACTAATGTCCTGTAGAAGGAATTTCCAAACTTTCCTTGTGAAGTCACATTAGAGAAAGATATGGTGCTCGGTTTCTTCTACTTTCTGGCATAACGCACAATGAGTGGGGCCAATTGTCCCATGCTTCCTTAAATTATTTGCAGTAGGGACTTAGGAGCTTGTTATGCACTAGTAGGTAGTAGAAGGAAATTACTTTAGGAAACTATGCCTATGGAAAGGAAAGGAGGATATTTGATGGATATACCCCTGCTTAACAGAGTAAGAAGATTCCCCCTAGCCCCTACAGTTGCTCTTGGATCTAGAGATAGGAGCACATCCGGAAAGGGTCAATCTCACAAAAGAGTGGTCTGGGACCAGACTGAAGTTCTAGTCAACCCATTGCCTTGCTTCATTCCATGTAGAAAAATCATAGAGGGTAATCAAATATTATTGAGATGGCCAATCAAAAAATTCATGAATCAACCAGATCAAATTGCAGAGGTGGATTGCCCAAAATACTATCACTGGCAAAGGAGATTTGTCTTCTATTTCCAGGTACCCAAGTGAGCTTCTTAAGGAGAATGGGTCGAGTTGTCTTAAGTAATCTCAATATCTGGGATCCATTTTGAGAATGAAGAGGACCCACTGAAGTATTTCTGTTGAATAACTTTCTTCCGGTGAGCAATTCCCACAAGATATTTGGCCCCAATAATAGATTCATTAGGGAGGGCTAGAGTGTTAATCACATTTGAGAACAAGGAAGAAACTAAGAATATCAAACCCACTCCACCAACAGAACAAACCTTCCAACCTATTGCAAACCATATCAATGTCATAAAATAGGCAATTGTCCCCATTGTGAACTTCTCAGCCTCCTTTTTCATATCTCTGAACTCCCGACTAACAAACAATCCAACCATGCATACCACAATAGCAACTGTGGATGTAAAAATTTGCATCTACAGAACCACTACAAAGGTCCCATTCTTTATAACCCTATTGAATACAAGTTGCATCAATGTAAGAAGTAGCCCATAGATTGTAGAAGCAGCAACAGTGAAAATGAAGCCTACTGTGTAGTTGGCAGTATTCACTCCCTTAGGCCTGTCACCATATGAATGAACCACAAGCATAATTGCACCCAAAGTTAGCAAAACCAAAGAATTCAGGATATATGGAGTAATTTTATGCATGTTCAATATCAATGCAAATACAACATTGAAGGCCAGTTGGCTTGAACAGAGAAGTGAATAGGTCGAAACAGGCATATAAGAGATACCCCATGAGTAAAGCACATTCTCTTCAGCTAGAAGAAAGCCCAAACCAACATAAATTAGCACCAATTTCGGTGTGAGCAGGGTAATCTTAGAGGCTTGTTTTCCTTGATAAAATACCAGAGGTATGAAAAGAATAGGGAATCCTACCGATTGCACCAGAGTTTATATCCATCCATTGTTACCACCATCATCAAAGTAATACCTGTTAAGAATTGAAGTAGCAACTTGACCCACAATAAGTGACAAAATGCTGAATATTACAAGCGCCCAATGGGTCTTCCTTTTTCCTGCAAATATCTTTCTTTTGGGGCCTCTTCCTGGATCTGGATCCCTGATCAAACCAGGGCCTGAAGTTCCAATCTCTCAAGGTCATTCAAATTATATAACAACAACTTGTAGATAGACAGTTCAATCAAATATAAAAATAATCTGAAAGATTTAACAGACATACCTTCTTGTACTACATACCTGATCAAACCAGGGCCTGAAGTTCCAATCTCTGTAAGTCAGTCAGATTATATTACAACAACTTGCAGATAGACAGTTAAGTCAAACATAAAATTAATCTGAAAAATTTAACAAACATACCTTCTTATACTCCATTTTGGCTTTCTGTAATATCACCCATTAGGAATGAATTACCAGTGTGCATCAAGAAAATTACTTGGCTTGTGGATGTATCACCAAGAATTAATAGGACTATAGATGTATCACTAAGAAAAAGTATACAACACCTCATGAGTTGTTATCTTTAAACAACACCTGTTCATATATATATATATATATATATTTCATTGTTTCTAGCAACAAGTTCTCGTCCATCTGCTAAAAACTTAATGCAGAAAAGCCCAAATGAGCATTGTTCTTCATACATAGATAAATCCAGACCTTGATAAATTTCCTACAAAGATTCACCCGGTCATACATATTCATAAGGTTCTATTACAGTATGAATGTATCTAGGATGTCAATGCTTCAAATCATAATTAATTATGAATTAATAAACAGTCAGATTACGAAAAGAAAGAAACAAAAGTATTGCAATTATAAAAAACCAGAGGCCCTGTACCTTAATTTCATCTTCTTCAACTGAAATATCAGAACTAGGGCCACAAAGAGCCTGTAATGAAGCTTCAAAATTTGGCTTGTTGTGAAATATATTGCTCCCATTCCAAACATTATTAACAATCTATCCACATACAATAATAAAGCATTCTCCTACAAGGAAAATGTGACAAAACTAAATCAAATGTAATTTTTGTTCTTTGGTTGTTCCTCATCTTCTTCTCCCATTAACAACCTACCTCGCTCATCAAAGCATAATTTTTGCTTCTAGCTGTGTTCCTGAGAGATATCGTAGCGATATTTTGTATGAAATTTTGTGAAAAGTTGCCAGCAGGTTGCTTGATTTTCCTTTTTGGAGGTGATATGCCATGAAATAAAAAACTTTGCTATGTATTTTCCGTTTCCAAACCATGAAATAGAAACTTATGCATTCTTTCTTTGGAAAAATAAAATCAATTAAAATTTGCATACCATTCAAATTTCACCCTATCAAATTATTGTCAATCCAAAAGTTGCAAAAAATCAGATATCATTCACCTTAAAATACCCCTTGGATCAGATGCACAAATTACAAGGCCCATCGAACACGTATATATCAATATAGGAAAAAATAAGAAAGCAAAGTGCCATTTTCAAACTCCAACTATCAAATTATTGTCAATCCAAAAGTTGCAAAAAATCAGATATCATTCACCTTAAAATACCCCTTGGATCAGATGCACAAATTACAAGGCCCATCGAACACGTATATATCAATATAGGAAAAAATAAGAAAGCAAAGTGCCATCACCCTTACAATCTACCAGAAGCACATATCTTAATAAAGTTGCAAACAATTTGAAAACCAACTACCATCACCTATCCAAAAACCTTTACAAATAGTAATTAATGTTCATTTCATTTAGTGAAAGACAATGCCCAAAAGATGATTAAGGACTCAATTGTCAATAATAACTAAGTGCAATTTAACTATTGTAGACCTCATGCATATGGCCAAAATATAAATACTTCCAAAAAGACTCTGATGGCACATTTGAGCTACAAACTATGATTTATATGTCCAATTTAAAAAATAGGAAATCCAACTACCAAAAAAACATTCAAAATAAAATGCGCTTCATTTGTTAGCCATTGCTCTGGTGTAAATTTGTTGACTTGAGTGAGTAGAAACCATCCTGATTGAACCTCGTGCCATTATATCCTTGATATCCTTTCTAGCAAGAGAACCATTAATCTAAAAATTCAAGGAAAACATTAACATTAGTGATAAGAACCACATACTTTTCTGCAACACATATTCATGAAAAATGAACCAACTCTTCTTGCTTTTCGTGATTAAATGGACCAACTTTAGAAGAACCACAGTAGAAGGCATCCAACATAAGTGTGTTGAGGTAAGGGATGCCCTTATCTTCAAATTGTATATATGTGTTGAGGTAAGGGGTACATATAGTTATATAGGTATGTAATTATATTGTTTTTTATGGAAGAAATACCAAATTAATGTTTAAATGAAACAAAACTACAAAAAGATGAATGGCTAGTGAAAGAAACTTATACCAAAAAGTAGGTAGAAAAAAAAAGGTTGAGTTATCTCGAACATTCACCATTTTAAGTATTCACTAGACCTAAAGCCAAAAAGTACAAAATTAACATCAAATTCATACAAACAAATCAACAAAAATACAACCAAAAACTATTTATAAATAATCCAACATATGGAAATACATAAGGAAAGTGAAAGTAGAATGCTTTGAAAATTAACCTTGTTCAAACTTTTCAGAAAATCTGAAAAAAGTTTGTAATCACTTTCTTCTAATTTGTATGTATCAGTCTTAGCATTGTACGATAAGTTTGTGATTTCTATAATGGATTCAAGTTGTACAAAAGCGTGATCAGTCAAATATACATGCGCTACCCCTTTATTCTACTATACCAACATAATTGAAGCTCGATGCCTTCTAATCTATCCAAAAGGTCGATGTCATTATGGTAATCAAACACCCTATTACCATCCTTCTTCCTTATTCTTTGAACCTTTCCAATGTACCACATTCCACAAGAAACACCTTGTTTTGTACTTCGAGGAACACCTTTTCTTGCAGTACGTTCAGTGGGGGGAATTGAGTTGTTTTCAAACAACACCCCACAATCTGATCCAATTCCAAAGCCAATTGAAACACCCTTTTGTAGAGTATTCCCATCTCGCCTAAAGTAGACCCCCCTTCTCACTTTTGTCAACCTATCTTTGGATAATGTTGGATTTCCATTCAACTGACTAACCAAACATGCTTTGAACATATCCTTACCATCAAGATTCACCACTGGTTTTATAGTTTTGCTTACATTTTCATCAATGGAATCTAAAATTTCATCCAACTCGTGTCTCCACTCACTTTCCATTATTTGCAATTCACTTTCATTGTGTACCAATGAAGATGAAGATTGAAATATAGAGTTGGAACATCTCGGTGGAGAATCATCAACTACTTCATCCACAATTTGAAATGTTGAATAATCTTTATCCTCTGTCCATGGTTTAACCCACCAAGAACATTGAGTGTAATTTTCTGGTTTCATTCCAAGAGTTGATAAAATTTCTTGTGCATCCTTCAATCCATTCTTAAGGGCTTCTACAATTTTAGCATCTGTGGATATTGAATCATATTGCGACAATATGTCAATATTTTGTATTGTTTCTTGGTGCAATTTATTCCAAATGTTTTCTTGCTTCTTATGGGATTTATTAAAATGAAGCCCTTGGGAATTTGATTCTTCTTCAACAACTCTATTAAGGGTTCCAATAGCATGAAGCAAGTCAGTGAAATCATAAGCCCTCTCCACTCCAACCATCCCACCAACTTTGCTAAAGAAGTTCTCACATACATCTGACCCAGTCAAGTGCAAAACACATGGCAAGTTAGAGTATTGATCTCGAAACAATCTCATCAACAAAACTGCAAAATGACAAGAAATTATCACATCTTGATATGCCTCTCTGCTGATGAAATTTATGTTGACATTAGTATGAGATTGTTTTTGTACCCAACATAACCATAATGCGAAGAAATGATGAACTCATGAAGCATTTCACACTCTTTCCGAGAGGCTCAAACTATGAGACATAAAGATGTCAATGTAGTCAGCAACAATCATTAGGTAAGTCTCTGTAGCTAGTGTCCTCTCTAACTTTCCACTTGGTGTACTTCTCAACTCTTTCAAACACCTCTGAACATGCCTTGAAGCAATTCGTTGTGCGGAACCCCAATTTTGTCGATCCATCCTCTCTATATCTTCACACTTAAGCTTGTGATCGTCCACTTTAAAAGTGTGATAAACCATTCTGACATGGCCAAAACTTATGTACTCATTTCCTAAAACCAATTCTCGTCGACCGCTAAACAAAGGATTCACTAGCTTTTTGCCGTTGTGGATGTAATATTGGTCATGCAATCCTGTTACATTGCAACCATTGTACAACCCAGTTAGCCTCCACCCTTCCCAAGGAATTTGATATCGAAGACCTGATGTTGAAGAATAATCCTTCAACATAAGTTGTCTTCTTCTGCTATCCCCATCCGAGGAATGACCAACAATAGGTCCCAAATTGTTTTCTACGTGTTTCTTCCACATAAATTCTACCTTTTCCCATTGTTGATAAACAAAATTTGCATTGAATTTATTGCATGTTGGATGAACAACCACAACCAAACGAGGAATTTTTTCATGTAAAGGGTTTGCAATAATAACACGTGCATAGTGTCCAATAACATTGTTTTTAAAATAATTTGTTATAATCTCATAGCCTGCATCTCCCTCACCAACTGTCACCAAGAAATGTGATTGGCATTGATGTTCTTCTTTCAAACCACAAAACCCCACCAGTGTATCGCTTTTTTCTACCCACCTAACATATTTTTTCACAATTGTTTCATCTTCTGCAAGGCATACAGGAATTGGTCCATATATACCATGTTTGGCTTTATAAGAAGCATAATTTTTTCCAACTGCCTCAAAAATGTGTTCGTGCTCCCCTGGAATATATGTCAATGACTTTCTAACTTGCCTTAAAGTTGTAGATATTGAAGGACCATCCATATTCAAGCTAATAAAGTTATGTAATCTAGGACCTCCCCATAACTTGATCATCTCATAAAGGGATTTTTTGGATGTACTATACCTTCTCCCTGCTTTTTCATGAATCAAGTTATGAAATATATCCTTGACAAATTCCCAAACTGCATCTTTACCTTGTAATTTTCCTTGCTTATGTGCCTCACAAACATCCTTACAAAACCTAAAGACATCCTTCCTTTCTGCCGATTCAAACAAATTTTCCTTTAGAGATCCATTCTAATAGAGAGTGTAGCAACCTTTGTCCTCTCCCACCAAAGAGCTCGCATTGTTGATCTATGGTTAGCATTTGTAACCCTTGCAGCATTATTCAATTCATTTTGAGTCAAATAGTCCAATCTTCTACCTTTTCCTATATCTCGTTCACTTCTTTTATTGGTGCACCTTGATTCACGATATAATCGCATCCTGAAGTCATTACATTCTGGAACCAACTTAAAAAATCTACATGTTAATGAATCAAAAGGGGTCCCTGTTTCAGAACCCCTCTGGCAATGAATATGCCTATATGTACCATCAATACGACATTCAATACCCTCATAACATAGCATGATCTTGGTATGCTTCTCTATGGCCCATAATTTTCCACCCCTTTGATCATCCATTAGGACCTTTGTTTCCAATCTCTCCCCATTTCTATCAATATAAGGATACCAATACCCCCAAAATTGTAGTAACAAGGGAGACAATTGAGCTATAATAAGATGACAACACAACAAAAAACAAATAAATTAAAAGTAAGATAAATAAAATAATACACAAATTAACATTCAAGTTTAGTCTAAACTATTAATTAACCACTAATTAACACACCTGAAGTAGAAGGATTTGCACTTGTAGAACCCTTATGTAATACTGATGGTGATGATGGCACTAAGAACCTAGTCAAACTTTGTTGGGACTTATCATTGGTAGGATTCTTAGGTCTCCCAACTGTGCCACTCCTCAACCCAATATCCTGATGTGAAGCCTCGTTTGTAGTAGTAATAGTGTGCTTCTTTGATTTCATGTGTTCATTTAGAGAACTGAAAATATTACCACTTGTCGGCACTAAATAAAACCATTTATTGCATCGTGTACATTTGACTCTCACTTTTTTCATGTCCTTATAGTCTGCAAGTGTTGTTTCCACCACCTTGAACTAATTAGGCTCTTGTGTCTTATTGAAATCAACTAGAAGTTTTATTTCTTGATCAATGTGAAATCGATCTCCAACCACTGTTGTTTGTTTTACTTTGTTACTTGAAGTAATTTCACTACCACTTGGCATTGAAAGGCATTGTTGATGGGACCCTATTTTCATATGATGGTTTTTGAAGTTGCGATTTGTTCGTGCTATCAAGGATACATGACCTATTCCATAATCAATGCCACAAATTTCACAATGGATCTTTATTTTAGATTCTCCCTTTTCTGAATATACTTTGAGAGTAAGTTTCTCATTGAAAAATTCTTCCATTAAACTTTTCACTTTTTTTTCCCAAGATGCCAATACACAAGGATCAACAATCGTGGCTTGTTTCACTGACAAAGGCATATTTTCAACTCTTGGGTTTTTATGCATAGGTTCCTCCACATTCTCTTCAATGTTTTCAAAGATTGGTACTGTTTCCACTACATTTGAACCCTTAGTTTCCACATCAAATGTGCCTAGTTTCCTATTGATGCCTAAAAGTGTTGTATAAACTTTCGATTTCTTCTCTTGCTTTGGATTTAAAGCTAATCTATCATGGATAAAATAAAAAGGATATTCAACGATTTCATCATCCACAATTTCATCACTTATTTCAGCAAATGTACAACCTTCTCGACACCTGAAAATGCAAATGACAGATTTCTCTTCATCGGTAGCAATTTTATAAGACAAGTCCATCTGTTTTTGCACATAAAAAAATGAAAAAGTAAGTAAAATTCCACAAATATATTGGTTTATTATGAAAAAGAGCTAGGAATCAAGGTATGCACTTTTAATTCAAAGCTCCAAAACACATGAATAACTCTTACTATTGCGATGAAACACCTTGATTCAGAATGTACTATCGATGGATTCCTCAAATGTAACTAAAACCATAAATAAACCAGAGTACTAAAACATATTTGAGAGTTGATTTATTAAGTCAAACATTGACAAAATTATAAGCAAGCTTAGGCCCTAGATCTGCCTCAATTTTGGTCTTATTTACATCATTTTTTTGTGTCCTAAAGAGGTCAAAACCAAACCCTCATAGCTTTTACTGTTCGCTGGTATGAAATGCATTTATTTCATATTATTGTTCGCTAGTATCTAAGGCTAGCGAGAGATAAAGACATTTTTTTATGTTTTTGGAGCTACCAATGGATAAGGACAATGCTTGATCTCTCATATAAATGACAGTATGTGTGTGAATGGAAGGATTTCCATTGTTTGTCAACTATGTCTTGTACTTAGATTGCTGATATTTAATTGCAGTGACAGTGTGTGTGTGAATGGAAGGATTTAGTAATTTACATTGGTTGTCAAAAATGTCTTGTACTTAGATTGCTGCCAGTGCCATGAGACCCATCACTTTAATAGATGTCAAATTGAATGTGATGGATATGCCTTATATAAAACCTCCAAGTCCTAACATTTTCACCACAAATTTGGTTCACCATTAAAAATAAGGTCTATGCATTAAAAGAAAGGTTACACCAAATCTAAGGTGCCTTTCCAACCATAAATGCTACCTTCATCACTCTAATTCCAAAATAAAACAAAACATTCAGTCCCTCCAAATTCCAAGCTATAGGTCTCTGCTATGTTATTTACAAAATGAGATGAGAGGGCTGTACTAGCTGTCACTGTAATACACTGATTGCAACCTGTAGATCTAGTCACCTCTTAAGGTTTCCATCTCACACCACTATTAGATGTAACAATGGTGGGTTTTTACAATCAAAGGTTGTATACCTTGGCTCATTGAGGTTTTTGCTTTTCAACTTCCACTAGATCTACTCCCTTCAACCACCAAAAAATTGTGACGTGCATATTTTTTCACTAGTGTGGCTGATTACAATCAAACTGCAAGATGCAAATTTTTGGCTCCATTTCAACATTGGGCTCATAATGCAGTATTTTAGGTGTTATTCCCTCAAGAAACCAATAAATAAACTCAACTATGCAATTATATATCTCAAATATGTGCTTAAAAACTAAAAAAGATGTTAATTTATTCATGAATATGCAAGAAAACTTACAGATTTGCAACTTTTGTATCAGTGACAGTACAAGTATCAATGAATTAAACATTGATGGGTTTGGTGATGTGTATATTTCTCAATAATATGACATGGAACAAATTTTTGAAAAAGTGAAACCATCAAGAAGCACCTCAAGATGTACAGTCCCATGAAGAATATACAGTGGGTGCCCTTGATCTAAACTTGTCTTTTAAAAAAAATGAGAGAAAATCATATATTGTATGTTTCAAAGGTCCACCAAGGTTTGATGATGACCATCAAGAGAAAAACAGATCTGAATATGACCTTATCAGAGGCTTGTTACATCAACATGATGATAGGCCCACTACTCTATAAGGGGGCACAACCATCATGATCAATTTATTTGGAAAAAGATGGCGATTCTGTATTCATTAATTATATGTGCAACAAGTACACACTTTCTCAATATTTTGAGGGGATTCAAATATCAAGAAATGGAATTCATATCTCTTGGTGCCATTCGATGATGCTATCTATTGAAGTATTGTGGGAGATTCAACCAATATGATCACTTGAATATAACTTAAAGGTATTAACACTAAAGCAGAAGAATGGGGATGGGAGAAGGGAAGCATTACATCAGCCAAAGAATTTGCTGGTAAAACAAGGTAGTGTGGGAACCAATGACCTCACCTATACCATCCACGGTGAAAAAAATCAATTTATTTACTGCAATTTTATGTCATGCAAAGGTGTTGTATTGTTGGATGATAGGTCCAATTTTAGACATAAGGTTGCACATTGAGGTTGCCTATGAAGTTACTGTCCTGTCATTACTTATCCATACAATAGGGTGGCATACATCCAAACTTTTGAGAGTATTACTAGGTACTCTTTAATATGGAAAAGTGTTAAGAAACTCACAACAGGAGAGAAAATCCCTTGTCATGACTCGCGGGGATTACAAAATGATGCACATACTAGAAAATAAAATACATGACAATTAAACCAATGCAGGAAATAGGGCACATAACTAATCATATATGTCCATGCCACCCCTTCCTAGAGAGGAGGCACCATTGTTGTACTTAATGAAGGGACACCCCTTGCAATCGATTTTACAAGGATGCCATAACTCAAAAAATAAAAAGGAGACCACCCAATAGTTGCACAAAAGAATCTAAATTATGGCACAAGTCCAAATTGAGTGGTCTGGGTATACCAAAGAAGTGGGCACTAAAAATTCATAGCAAAATGGATAAAACTTCAATAAAAATGTGGATGGATTCCTAGAAAACCTGGAGGACAATCCTAGCTATGAGACATCCTTGAAAAATGTTAGAGGAAAATACAATACATCACAAACCATGTTATGATCTATAATTTTTTTGGAATGTGACCCTTAAAGACAACCTTGAAATAGTGGGCCAAAACACAAATATTGCCTTGTGTAATAGGGACCTCAACTCTCAAAGCAAATATAAATAAATGACTAGAAAATATAAAAAATAAAATTTTAACATCCTCTTCATGCTAGAAACAAGATGCACAAAGGTATATCTTCAAAAGATGGAACCAAGAATTTGGGACATCTGCAAGGTAATGGGAATTAGATCTTGAGATTTCTCTGGTAGCCTAACCAATCCTTGGAATGCTAGCAAGGTGAAACTCACCAATTTCATAGCCACTAGATAGTGGATCTCAATCCACTTTCACGTGATTGGTACCAAATCCTTTGGCACCTTAGTCAATGTATATCAACATGTCAATCCCCTAGAGAAGAGAAATTCCTAAACAATAGGTATGATATCCCTCCCAAGGTCATCAAAAATCTCCAAATAATACTCTGAGACTTTAATATGATAGAAAACCTTTTGGAATATAAAAGAGGCATTATAAGGCTAGATAACCTATGTACACGATTCATAGAAAAAATAAATTATCTATAACTGATATATGCCTTTTCCAAAAACAAAACCTGGAAATGAAAATAATTAACGAAGAGGATCACACCATGTGGCTAAAAGTCTAGAGTATGTACAAATTTATTTGTTCATATTCATTGATAAATGAAAGGATTGAGTAAAACTCTCTCATCCCGCATCTTCCAAAGAGATAGCTTGAATCACTAGCCTATTATACTCCATTGACAATATGAGTCTATGGTAAGAAATGCCACCATATTATTTGTAAAAAAGTGGCCCATAGACCTAGACTTCAAAGGCTTATTGAAAAATTGGTGGATCAAGGCTGATTTAAGAAAATGTACAAGTACGTATGTATTCCAAGAAAAGTTAATAGTCCTAAAATTCAAAATAAAACACCAGAATATCAATAGCTTAAAGAACATTCCACTATAAAAAATAAGATGAAAAACTTTATGACAAGTCTCAGGGAGAGATCATGGCCTCAAGCATGCAAAGAACCTCAAAAAGAAGGAAAGGGATCTTAATGATTAGTGAGAGCAACAAGCCAAGTAGGTGGAAATGCACTAGAACAAAAGGATACACATATGCTAGTTGGAGGGGGAAAAATTCCAAGTTATTTCACAAGAAAACCATGGGCTATTAAAATAGGAACAAGAACATAAGCCTTATAGCAACAAATGATGAAGAACTCTATGATCAAAAGGAGATCAATGACGAGCTTAACTCTGTCTTCAAAGACTTTCCAAGCATACCATTGTTACACAAGCAACCACCTCACACATCACAATGAACAATCCAAATATCATCATAAAGGACCAAAACATGACCATTACACAATGAATTTATAGCAAAAAAAATCAATAGCAAAAAAAATCTGAATATGACCCTATCACTTGCCTGCTACAGGAGCATGATGATAAACCTACTGCTCTAGAAGGGGGCCCATAAACAAAGTTTGAAGGGGACAACACTAATGATCGCACAAATAAATTTCAACATGAAAACCATAATGAAACCACTGCACAAAGACTTTATGATGAAGAACAACATAATAAGGGGGCATTTCTTGTAGCATTTGGAGGTTATGACAAAGAACTTCCAAAGGAAGTCCCTATTTTTCCATTTTAAAAGCATGAATAAATTTTAGAGTTCTGGTTCCAGATTTTGATGATGTGAATACTTCTTTAGGAGAGGGTGTGGAACACACCCTTGAAATCCATACAAACCTTGATGGACAATAAATGGATGGTGAGTCTAATCCAAAAGAACATTTGTGCCAAGAACTTGAAGAATATGGCAGTGTTGATTACACCAATGAAGGCCACCATGAAGATCATGATCGAAATATTATACAGAATCTTGGTGACAATCAAGTGACAGTACAAGTATCAGTGACTTAAACATTGATGGGTTTGGTGATGTGTATATTTCTCCATAAGACGTCATGGAACAAATTTTTGAAAAAAATGAAACCACCATCATTAGGCACCCTCAAGATGTACAGTCCCATGAAGAATACACAATAGATCCAAAATAAGACAATTTTAGTGCCTTTGAACTAAACTTGTCTTTAAAAAAAAATGAGAGAAAATCATATATTATATGTTTCAATGGTCCACCAAGGTTTGATGATGACTATCATGAGAAAAATAGATCTGAATATGACCCTATCAGAGGCTTGTTACAGCAGCATGATGATAGGCCCACTACTCTAGAAGGGGGCACAACTGCCATGATCAATTTAGTTGGAAAAATATGGTGATTCTTTATTCATTAATTAGATGTGCAACAAGTACACACTTTCTCAATATTTTGAGGGGATTCAAAGATCAAGAAATTAAATTCATATATCCTAGTGTCATTCGATGATGCTATCTATAGAACTAATGTGGGATATGCAACCAATATGATAGCTTGAATATAGCTTAAAGGTCTTAACACTGAAGTAGAAGAATGAGAATGGGAGAAGGGAAGCATTACATCAGCCAAAACATTTGTTGTAAAACAAGGTAGTGTGGGAACCAATCACCTCACCTATACCATCCATAGTGAAAACAATAAATTTATTTACTACAATGTTATGTCATGTAATGGTGTTGTATTATTGGATGATAGGTCCAATTTTAGACATTAGGTTGCACACTAAGGTTGCCTACGAAGTTGCTTTCCTGTCATTACTTATCCATACAATAAGGTGGCATACATCCGAACTATTGAGAGGATTGACATATACTCTTTAATATTGAAAAGTATTAAGAAACTCACAACAATAGAGAAAATACCTTGTCATGACTTGCGGGGATTACAAAATGATGCTCATACTAGCAACTAAAAACCATGAAAATTAAACCAATGCAAGAAACAGGGAACACAAATAATATTATATGTCTAGGCCACCCCTTCCTAGATAGGAGGCCAAATTTTTGGACTTAATGAAGGGAAACCCCTTGCAATTGATCTTACAAGGATACGATAACTCAAAAACAAAAAAGGAGACCGCCCAAGCACCAGTAGTTTCACAAATGAATATAAAATCTAGCAGGAGCCCAAACTGAGGGGTGTAAGTATACCCAAGAAGTGGGCACTAAAAATTCATAGAAAAAGGGATCAAACTTCAATAAAAATGTGGATGGATTCCTAGAAAACCCGGAGGACAATCCTAGCTATGAGATATCCTCGAAAAATGTTAGAGGAAACTACAATACATCACAAACCATGTTATCATCTATAAATTTTTTGGAATGTGGGCCTTAGAGTCAACCTTGAAATAGTGGGTCAAAACACAAATATTGCCTTGTGTAATAGGGACCTCAAGTCTCAAAGAAAATAGAACTAAATGACTAAAAAATATAAAAAATAAAATTTTAACATCCTCTTCATGCCAGAAACAAGATGCACAAAGTTATATATTCAAAATATGGCACCAAGAATTTGGGACAGCTGCAAGGCAATGGGAATTAGATCTTGAGACTTCTCAGGTAGCCTAACCAATCCTTACAATGCTAGCAAGGTGAAACTCACCAATTTCATAGCCACTATATGGTGGATCTCAATCCTCTTTCACGCGATTGGTACCAAATCCTTTGGAACCTTAGTCAATGTATATCAACATGTCAATCCCATAGAGAAGAGAACTTCCTAAGCAAAAGGTATGATATCCCTCCCAAGGTCATGAACAATCTCCAAATAATACTCTGAGACTTTAATATGATAGAAACCCTCTTGGAATATAAAAGAGGCATTATAAGGCTAGATAACATATGTACAAGATTCATAGGAAAAATAAATTATCTATAACTAATATATTCCTTTGCAAAAAAAAAACCTAGAAATGAAAATAATTAAAGAAGAGGATCACACCATGTGGCTAAAATTCTAGAGTACAAGCTAACAGAATTACCAGCTAGCAACCCGGGAGCCAAGCCCCTGCTGACCCGTCCTCGCTAGTAGGACTGGCAGTTGTATGGCAAGGGAACCCTCTTACAATATGAACGTATAAGGTTTTTTAAAATATGTTTAACTGAACTTCTTGGGCCCCGGGATTCTATACAAAGAGAGTTAGCCTCAGCCTATAGTTCCAGTATAGTATATGATCTATCATATTACTATTTTTTACCACCATTTTATTCATTACTATTTTACCATCCCATACCTTACCATTTCATAAAATTTCAAACTTTACCATTTTCATAATCATAGCAACAATTTCCAAAATTTATGAATGTGACAAAACTCCAAAACATAGATTATAATGATGAAGTAACCATGTCACAATGGGAAAAGTAATCATGTTGGAAAATTTTATGAAAGGAAGAACATAGTCATCAACATTAAATGAGATTTGGACATGAAATAGATAGCAATGATTAAACTTAGTGGCATTGAAAATTTATGATGAAGACAATGAAAACCATAAATATGGGAAATTAGGTTTTCAACATATGAAAATTATATATAATCAAAGCCATAATGACAACGAAATTGAGCTCCTAAAAAAAGAGAGGATGGAATTGAGTTTTTGTAAGTGAATGCTTATAATTAACAAAGGACTAAAATATGTAATTTTTTTTCTCATTTCTTGGTAATTTTCCAATATGATGTTGTAATGGTATATTATAGAACCATTTTTCCTCTTATAGTACATTATGTTTTGAAGAGTGTTTTTATGAAAACCTTAAACAATTAATACGAGCTTTGAGAAAAATTTTTAAAGGAGGGTGAAATAAGAGAAAGAGTCTTAAAGTTTGGTGAAATTTTTAGTTTGAAACTAAAAGATAGATTGGAGTGGAGTATAAAATTACACTTAATCGAGGCCGAGTTTATAAACCTTTGTATGATATATCCTCCTGGGATCAGGGAGAGCCCGCAAGGTGGGTTGGATGGAAAATTTTTGAGCTCCCCCATCATAAGAACTGATTACACATGGAGAGCTATGGATACCACCCAGTTACAATAGCATAATAGAGCTAGTAGGTAGCTATAGTACTAGAGAGAGCTATGGTTTATATATGGGATAATTAGTTAGGTTATCCTCCCTTTCCTAAAAGGTTCCTCCCTCATTTAGTGGTTATGAGGGGATGGTGGTTAAGATGGTCAAGTCAATGGTTAAGAGGGTTTAGGGAAGTAACTACTTCCTCGAAACACATCTCCATGGAATATACTTAATTTCCATTACCTAAGCTATGAATACTAGTTAAGATTTACTATAAATAAGATATTATATTACTGATATAACGTAATACCTAACCTCGTTACAGATCCCGATCAATATACATATAATATTCATTACGGATCAATAGAGGGTTATAACATGGTGAAATCACTTGTTTATAAGGTATAGTATGGCTTTGATTACTGGATAACCTATAACTCTTGATATGAGTGGTGTATTGATATCACATTGATGAAATCAGAGAAAATTTTGTAGTTAGGGTAGATGTGTTTCAAATCATAGAGGGAAAATTTATAACCTAATCAGACACCAAATTAAAACCCACTTAAGCATGAATTCACTACAAATATAGAGCATGAATTTATAGCTAAGATAGAATACGAATTTAAGAATAAAGAGGGTATATTTTTGGTATTGAAAAGCATGGGAACAAAGGTATGTATAATTTTTGTCTTAATTGGAAATAATAATAGTCCTTCTACGTGAACATAATGTGCAATAGAAGTTAAAAATTATATATAATACAAACCTGTGTAAATAAGTACAATGTGCTAACCTAGATCCGTGAACCCTCATGCAATGTGTGACCCAGATCCATGAACCTTCATGAAATGTGTGACCCATATCTGTGAACCCTCTCCCTTGGTGCTCTCCCTACGTGTAGCCTGATTGATGGAAGGATTTGTAGCCTGATACCCATAGCCTGATGGGATGGACAAATAAAGTTGTGGGCGAGGTGAGGCTACCCACAAGTTTTGGAGTTATATCAAGCCAGCCAGTCCCTCGTAGCCTGATGGAAAGAAATATTTCCCCATACCCTACCTAATGTTGATCTATTCATGTCAGTAACTCTTCCTCCCTACGCATATGACCAGTAATTCAAGCCTTACTTACAAATGCGGGTTCTGATCTCATGGGCACTACATTTCCAAACCCTCAAAACAAGCCCGCTTGGCCCAAAAAATCAATAAATAATACCTTAAATTATTTATATTTACTATATATAATAGAAAAAAACCACTAACCCTTGGTTATATAGACAATATAATGTTTTGGGTTTATCTAAAAAACTTTTACCCCAATATGAATGCACAAGATATAATATTGGTTTGTCAGTGAAGTGCTCAATCATGAGATGGAGGATATTTCATTGGTGGAGAGGAAGGCAATTGGCTCTAGGGTGAAGGAAATTGTGTTGAGGAAGGAGTGGGATATGCCCATGGAAATTTCTAACCATTATAAACATTATTCCAATAATTAAAAGAGGAAAAATTTGGAGGGATGCCTATAGGTCGTGGCTGCCATGGCCTGCTTTGTCTGATGAAGGAGGAAGACTGGACGTCCTTGCTTGATTCCTTAAGTAATTCTGTCAGCCTGGGTAGTTCTGGGAATTGACTAGTGGGATGCTCCAACTCATAGATATTCCACAAGCTAATGTTGTCCAGTTCGCATTCACTTTGTAGATGTTTCTTTCTGCACCGAGGAAAGAATATTTCCAAACTTGCTTCAGCTTCTTCTTGTGCTTTCTTGACTTATGTTGTGATAATATGGGGAGATAGGGTACTAAGGATATCAGTTTTAAAATTCTCGAATAGATTCCCAATATCTGTTCCAGTCACTCCTCCACTCATAGACTTCAGTATCTAGACTTAAGGGTCCCGAAAAGAACTCCTTCCTTTGGTCGATCCTCTTGAACTCTGCAGACAGAGCTTCATTATTTCTTCAAACAATTCTTGTGATATGCCTCCCTTTCCTAGAAGATTCAAGTGCTCCAGGTAGTCATCTCTCATTCCTCTTATAAATATTTTTTTTAGATTTTTTGGGGCTAAGTCTCCAAACTTAGACCTTTGTAAATTGTAATGGAATAGGTCCATATAATCTTCCAATATTTCCTCCTCCTTCTATGTAATCCTGAAGATTTCTTCCTTCAAATCCCTAGTTTGACAGTAGTCTTGATACTTAGAGAGGAATGTCTCCTTCATTTCACTCCAGGTCAGGATTGAGCCAGCACTCAGTCCCATGAACCATCTCAACGATGCTCCCTTCAGAGTAGCAGGAAATAGTTTTATCTTTTGAGAGTCTGAAACGTAGTCGTAACTCCTACATAAGACATTGAACTCGAACATAAAGGTATCAAGACATTTGATAGCCATCCTTTGGAAGGATGGTAGAGATGACAAGGGAATATTCTTCATAGGAGCTTCATCCCTTATTTCTAGTATTGAGAATTCGAAATTAGTAATAGTACCATATTTTCTAGTTTTTTCATCCCCCATGACTGATCCTTCCTAATGAGATGAACTAACCTTGGAATGCAGAGGATTGACTGATGGGTGAAGGATCATATTGTTCCAGGACCAGTTGTTTCACTGCTCTACTTGAATCTAGATAATGATGATCAAGTAAACCTTGTTCCGTTTCAGGCCCTGGTTGTCCCTCGCTGTTTTCTGCTTGTCCTTAAATTCGTAAGTTTTGATCAATGGTTTCCCACTGCTACTTCTAATATGGGGTCTTAATTTCAAGAGTGGATATGTTGTGTGAAGGGTGATGAGGTCCATACACAGAAAGTGCAGATGCCTCAGGCCTTGATATAGTGACATATTTCTATGGTCTTGTCTTCCTAGTGTCCCTATATGAATTTGAATTTTCTTTCTCTACCTTTGAAATTAGATCTCCCAAGAATGTATTCCTTCCCAAGTTTTCACTCTTCCTTTCCTTTTTACGACCCGTATTTCCTGTGGTTAGTTAGAGTGGGGGTGTTTTGGTTTCTTTATTTTCCTACGAGCACACATGAACCCTATGTGTATCAATCCTCACTATAATTTCCTCAGTTCTACAATGGTGAGCTCGCCCAAGTACGTAAGAGCGATGCGTAGGTTCTTACTTCTCGTCCTACTGCCCAACAACTGTATAGCTGAGGACATCCTATAAAAAAACACCCAAAAATCACACGTCTAAGTGCCTAAGTGTAGCAATAGTAAGCTTGCTCAAGTATGTTAGAGTGATGTGCAGGTTCTTACCTCTCATCTTATTTCCCAACAACTAGAGACTAGGAACACCCTACCATCAAACAAACAATTCTAGCTGATTGTATCGTCACTTCCATCCCCAGAAACAATGCCAAAATGGTGGATTGTATTAATCACTTCTAATTACTAAGATGATACACATAAATTATCGGCTAGGAACATCTTTTATTTCAATGGTAGTTGCACTGTCTGTGCCGATACTTCACACAAGAAGTGGAAATAAAGCAAGAAGAAATCATTGTTGAACCAATTGCTGAAACTAACACTCATGCATGAATAAAAAGGATATACATGAATGTAATAACACTTCATATAAACCAACATCTAGCGCACCACACACTCCCTAGCAGGGCATAGGAAGAAATGAAAACTAAATGAGAATTAGATCATTCAACACATGTAACAGCAACAACACGATATTCTGTATTATGATGATCAAAATTACATAGTCAAAATAGTGATATTGTTATGTGCTAACCCCATGACCTTGAAGATCTGAGTGTTTATATAATAATTACATTTCCAAAAAATGGGGGACATATCATTCACGAGAATCTCTTGATTCTCATGCTGATTGAAATAAAGTACATATAGTTACAACCAATTCCCTCAATAAAAATCCTAAATGGGAAAGCATTGATTTCAACCAAAACTTCCTGAAGATGTTATTCTAAATAAAAATAGATGATAACTCCTACAGTTGTCATTAGAGTGTGATAGTTATAGCGTAACAATTTTCAAAGATAGCTCAGCATCCAGAATCTAGCAATACACAAACAACAACACAATTGTAGTAGTGGATCTATAACAACACCACGATGTAACATCAAAATATGTGACAACCAAGTTGTTGACTCTGCATGTGGTAGCAACATCGTGTAACAACATGTTGTAACAACATGCTTCCAATTGGTTCTGTGTGCTTGTATGTCCCAAGTACCTATGCCTGAAATAGTATTTGAAAGAATAGCAAAAAATTCAAATAACTTCTCGCAATTTTCATCTCAGTTAGTCACAAAAAAAAGGAACAATACATCATAATAATTAACAATAATGGCAAGGTAACGAAACAAGGTAAAGTTATGTTGTTTCAGGATAAAGGAAAGGAAAAAGGAAAGTATAGTCCCTAGGTTGGAGGTCAAAAGGGCAGAATTGATGGAAGAAAATGTAGGAAATGAGTATAAAAATGACACCCAACACCAAGTTTGATAAGCAAGCCTGCCTTTTTATTTTTCTTAAGAGTACCTACAACCTCATGGGATGTGGGTTATGCATGTAATATTTGTTTGCCCTCTAAAAAAGTAGTTTGTTGTATAGAAATAAGTTGGTTTAGGAGGGGTTTGATCCATTTAACAATCACCATATAGAGAATCTTGTAGACTATTTAACATATTTCAATTGGCCTGAAACCATATTGTCTTCAGATTTGTTTTTCTAAAGAATCAAGATAAGGAGTGTGACATTAAGTCCAAACAATAACTCATTTAGATTTATATATTACTCTAAAATAATGTGAATAATCTCACTAAGAAAATACCATCAAGCCTTGAATAATTCCTAATGAAGCCATCTACATTTTCCATGAATATATCCTACATTAGGGCTCCATTATGCTCATGGTTAATGAGTCTTTGAATGTGGGATGTGAACTTATTTATTGTTGTTCCTCATTTTGTGTTAGATTCATATGAGCATTACTTGGTAAAATGATATCACCTCTTATTCTATATCCATGTCCTATAGTATACATTTTCCTCCTCTTGATTGTATTGAAAATATGTAGTTATGTTGGTGATGTTGAATCATTTCTTTATTATAAAACTTAGTATTATGTTCTCTTTTTTGAAGCCATCTGATTAGGGATTTATATCTCCATAATTTTTCTTCCTTTTTGTGTCTTTATTCCCACCTATGTATTGGCTAACCCTCCTTTAATATTAATTCCTCAAATCATCCTTCCTGAATGAATCTTTGTTTAATTTCCTGGATATGATTTTTTAAGTCTTTCTTATCTGCAAGGATATCATCGAACTATTTTGTGTTCCATTCCCTAATTTTTTGTTTTAACTCGAATAATTTCATCTGGAAGGTGTTCCATTAACACACGTGATATGTTATAGGTCCATTAAGTAAAGTCCCCATGAGGTATGGATTCTACTATGACCAAGTTGGACATTGATTTCATGCCACCAATTTTTAGATTTACTTATTTTGGATTTTGGAGCCAAAGGATTTCAAATCATAAAGGTCTATTTATTGGAGTTATTTTTAGGTCCACCTCTAGCTGAACAATAAATTGATTTGATCTGAGGCAAGGGAGTATGGATTCTTCCACAAAGATGTCATGTTCCATTTCAAATTCAAACACTACGATCCTATACAATCTACTAGTTACTTAGTGACATCTACCCATTCAATTGTAACATGTGAAAATGTTATTGTTGGTATTCACATTAGTGATGTAGTTCCCTCATGACTATTTTGAAGATATATTCTTTTGGATCTAGTTAGAAAATTCCTCCCTTTTTCACTTCTAGACTCTAGATCAAGTTGAACCCCACCCCACCTTAATCTTGAGATATGTCTAATGGATTACTATGATATCTTGAAGCTATGCTAGGAAAATTTATTTTTACCCCAAAATATCAAATTTTTTTAGGAAGTATGCATGGACATGCCACCCAGTCTTGAAATACAATTTCTTGTGGTTTCCAAATGATGGCTAACACTTTGTTGCTCCCTTTGGAATTTAGATCCATCGAGTTTCTTCCTTTCCAACAATTATTTGTAATTTCTTTATCATATTCACTAGACACTTTGGTTTCCTACAAAATCACAATCTCTGATTTTTCTCTTTTAATCTATATATGAGGTTTCTCTGCTTCCCCTTGTCTTTGAACCCTCGAATATTCCAGGTAAATATTTTCATGGATGAGAGTCTTCAGAGATGGGATAATAGCCCTCTAGAATAATCACTTTCCTTGAGCTAATTATTAGTTCACGTACATTTTGGATTACCTAACTGGTCATTTTCATCCCCTTTTTTGCACATTCTTCTAGAGCCTAATTTTTCCTTTTGAGCATATGTAGTGATATATAAACCTCTCCTTTCTTTCGGTGTCTTTTCCATTGGATATATAGCTATTAAAACAGGTTCTTCTACTCCAAATTACTTTCTATATTTACTTTTGCCTAGGCCCTGATGATCTTTAACATGTAGCATTCTTCTTCACTGGGGTTTTCTAGTGCATCCTCCATTGTTGCAATTGTAGCTCCTGAATGTCTACGGTTCTTATGGCGTTATCTGGATTGTTTCTGTTAGGTTGAGGTTTTTTTATGGGGAATCCTTCCTCATTCTCTAATTCCATGGATCCATGAGGTGAACCATTATTCACCTCCATATCAGCGAAATTCTAGAATGATTTACATTCTAGGGTTTGTTTGGGCACTTATTGGTTAGGTTGGTATGTCTTACAGTTTTTGTGTGTCGTCCCCTTCTCCACATTCTTTTGTGGTAGTTGCTAGGGTCTTATTTATTTTGTGAATTTTCTTGGAAATTTTTTCCTATAAATTCACCAGGTGTTATAGTGTAAATTGTCTCTGTACAAAAAATTCTAAAATTGGTCAAGTCACTGTAAATATGTGTATCAGAAGAGGTCTATTAGTCTTGATTTGAATGTTAAGGTCCGTAAGGGGTCATAATTAGGATGTCATGAGTAAGGTATCATGTGTTAGTTTTCATGTTATTTACAAGATTATACCTCAACATCAGAAGTGGTGTTTTGTTTTTGAAATTGGGGCATCATTTCAACTATAGAAAACTATAGACCATGTCAATGATTAAAAGGACATGCTTGGATTTCCAAAACATCCATCGAGTTCATAATTCACCTCTTCAGAAACTTTATACATCAACCAAAAGTTTGATGCATTATTGATAAAGAATTAGGGTTCGATTTTTTGGTCTATAGATGAATGTTTTGCATTTTCTGTTAAAGGAGGCTTGAAAGGAGTGTGTTTTTTCACTAATAGTGCCAACACCATCACCAACATGTGCATATTTTTTAGACACCCGATTGTGGCTTAAACAATGAAAAATAGATGGCGTTGCGCACAGGCACGATGTTTTCACACAATAAAATTTAAGATTTGTTGCTGACCAAATTGAGATGAATTTTGGAAAAAAAAGAAATATTTCTGAACAATGGGACAAATAACAAAAATTTCTCTCAGGTTTTATGCAACTATCATGGTTTGGGAGATATTTATAAACTATCAGTCGTTCCACTCAAACATAGTCACCGTTTTATCTATATATGTGGGTCGTACTTGGCTCAATTTTTTTGTGAATATGAATTACGATGATATTCGATTTCTGTAAAAAAACTCAGCCCATTCAGACTCATCATTTGACATATATTCACAAAATACAGTTGCTACCCATAGATGTGTGCATGAAAAGAGCAGCAAAACTAGTATTCCTTCAAGGTCACATTTTGGGAATTTTTTTTATATCTATAGGGAATATATGTTTTCATTACAAAATAAAGGACATATACAAAGTTTTTTGAACTGATTTCATCAATTTATGAATTCAAATAAATAGAAGGACATATGATGCACTCAGGAGGTGTTGTGCTCAGGAAGTGTTGCGCTCAGTAAGTGTTGCGCTTAAACACATAAAATGTTTTCGACCAAATTTTCACCTTAGTGTGGAAAATGAAGTCTTTGATCATTTAATTATATATTTTTTACCATTATAAAAGGATTCATCCATGTTGATTTGTACAATTTCAATGTATTAGGAGTGTAGGAAATTTTATAGGTAAAAGTCAAAGATTCTTTCTATTTTCTAGATTAGTGGTTTGTCTTTCCTATTTTCATGAAATTAGTTCCATATAAATTGGGAATCGGTGGATTTCGACCCCCTTAGACTTAGGAACAATATTTTGTATATATTTCATCATCTTTAATGTAGAAAGGGTTGGTTGTAAAGTAAAAGAAGACCTTTTCTTTGATTGTAAGTTGTGGAGCTCAAATAGAAGTAATCAATTCAGAAATACAGAGGAAGTTTGGTTTCAAGATTCTTATGTCAAGAAAATGGTGATGTTTTCCTCTTTTTAAATATTTTTTTATTTCAAGTTTCACATGGGTGCTCCTTCTTAAATTGTTTACAAGAAGATGATGAGTAGAATTTTCTTGCAGTATTATGCTCTGGCTTGTTAAGAAATCTCAATGTTTTCTTCTCACATTTATGTGTATAATTCATTTGTGTGTGCTCCATATTTGAATTTATCCTAAATATTATTCATCTCATCCACCCCCAATAGCTCTATAATATCCAGGATTTTTCCTACCTCGCTCTAATTGAAGCTTTCCTCTATCCATCTATGATTGATTACTAAAAACCATTATGACTCCCTGCCCAATGGGTTCTTCCTTCATTCTGCAACCACAATTTTAAAACCAATACCTTATATTCATACCTAGCCTAAAACCCTAGACTACGATTTATTTAAATCTATCAAGAGAGATCCCTCTCTAGGATTGGAAAGGCTAGTTTCTAATCCTACAAGTGGTTTGCAGTTACCTCTGAAGTTTTCCTCCTCAACCTAGGAGAACTATGAAGTGCTAACAACAATTATCATGCTTGGGTTCTAGGATTTTTCACCTTATTATTGGTCACTATTTAGAAACCCTATTGATCTAAATATGGGAAAACAAGTTTTGTTGTGCTATCTCCCTCATCAGTATTAAAAAAATGTGTTTATGATCGTCTCAAATTAGCCATTTGTGAAGTGGTTTATGTGTCAAGTTTTTATGTTTTTTATGAGAAATTTATGAGTTAATTAGTTGTTAAAAACTCATGTACAACAAATAAAATGTAGAGGAATAACACACATCATACACATTACACAATAGCCGATAACAAAGTTCACCCCTCCTGGCCTACATCTCCATGGACCTACTTCAACTGGTTAAGCCCTCTTTGGATTAATGGTAAAATGTTTGATTACATTCACCTATAGTGCTTCAATGGCTTTGAAACCTGATCGATTAGATTCAGAAGACCAAAAAACCTCAAAATAGACTATTCAATCTATGAAAATGGTCTCCATCTGATCTAGACATGACCACCTCTCCTGGTGGCCATAGGCTTCGTTAATATTCAAAGTGGAAAAACCACTTTTAAAAGAACTCAAACACCTCTGAAACCTATTGCATTAGCTTCAGAGCATCAAAATCATCTAATAATGACTCTTCTTTCTCCAAATTTGGTCAAATTTTGCCCAATATATGGCCAAAACAAATTTTCCTAGTAAACTGCCTCCAAAACTTGAGAAGACTCTAGTTAGGGCCGCCAAATTTGGAGGTAGCTCCTAAATTGGTGGTTCCACCAAAAATTATACCAAATTAACTGTAGTTTAATAATGCTAATTAGAGATTAATTATCATATAAGTTTGAGTTTTGGCATTAAGCGCGTTTAACTCTAATCCGACATTAGAATAATGCTTAGTGCTTAAATCCTAGATTATGGGTTAATAACCCATATTAATCATTTAATCCACACTCTTAATATTGACACCACCTGCCATTGGTCTTATGGTAAGGTCTTATGGGGAGGGGGCTAGCCCCCTCCAAACCTTCGTTGGATCAAATATAACTCAAATGCATAGACTATTACGTTCTAATGTCTTGGGCTATTGGCTAACTGCTCCATTCATTCGGGAGAGGTCATGGCATCGAACCCCGAACTCCACCCTTCGTCGTTGTATATTTTTGCACCAATAAATATATCTATATATATATATATACACACACACACACACAAAACCTTTATATATAATTAAAATGCACCATAATATATATTTTTTAACTGCATATGTAGAAAAACTCCAGAATTTGCATATAATTTGACCATAGGATATGTATGGAATTAGAACTAATTTGTAATAAAATCAATCGAGAATTTGGATAGGGTCTACCAGTTCATAAAACAAATTCACCTTCCAACCAAACTGGAAAATCGTGCAATGAAACTTGTCACAGTGTCATTGGATGAAATTGAAGAATATTCCTAGAATATTCGTTTTCTGCTAACTAGGCTGCCATGTCACCATTATGTCATGTTCTACAATTGTTTTAGTTATTTAGGAAAACGAAGAACAGGCTCTATCTTCTTCATCTTGACTCTGTTTTTGACGAAACGAATTGCGCCAAATTCCTGGCGATGAGCTCTTCATTGTCGCTAAGTTTCAAATTGATTTCAAGCACTTTGAATTTTTGGAAAATTTTTGCCCCTAATCCAAATTCCGATCACCTATACATCCTATATTTCCATTTCTCACATCCTAGCTTTCTGCAAATACCATTGAATTTCATAACATGGTTGGAATTAAAATATGACATGTTTGTATTCTAAGTGTCACATCTATATTTAATTGTGGCAATCGATGTTAATTGGTTCAAGGATCGGCTTCAAGATGTTCATATAGACAGAAATTCTTGTTTAGAAAGAGAACGATCGTTGTTTCATGATTTTAAAACCTTCATGATTTCTCTTATTTCATTGACTATAACCTCGAGATAGTCAATTTCCTAGAGGTCTTCTAGTAATGAGAAGATCCATATCCAAATAAACAAAGCAAGAAATTTATGTTTGTCCGGGTTGTAGCATTCATCCTAGAAATGCATAAATAATCATGCGTTATTGAGGAGATATACCTCAACATCAGAAGTGGTGTTGTGTTTTTGAAAGTGGGGCATCATTTCGACTAAAGAAAACTATAGACCATGTGAATGATTAAAAGGGAATGCTTGGATTTAAAAAACATCCACAGAGTTCATTATTCACCATTTCAGACACTTTAGACATCAGCCAGAAGTTTGATGCATTATTGATAAAGCATTAGGGTTTTATTTTTTGGTCTATAGATGAATGTTTTACATTTTTGGTAAAAGGAGGCTTGAAAGGGGTGTCTTTTATCACTAATAGTCTCAACATCATCACCAACATGTGCATATTTTTTAGAGACCCGATTGTGGCTTAAACAATGAAAAATATATGGCATTGTGCATAGGCGCGATGTTTTCACACAGTCAAATTTAAGATTTTTTTTTGGACCAAATTGAGATGAATATTGGAAAAAAAATTAATTATTTTTCAACAATGGGACAAATAACAAAAACCTCTCTCAGGTTTTACACAACTGTCATGGTTTGGGAGATATTCATAAACTATCAGTCGTTGCACTCAAACATAGTCATCGTTTTATCGATATATGTGGGTCATACTTGGCTCAATTTTTTTTTGAATATGAATTATGATGATATTCACTTTCTATAAAAAACTCAGCCCATTCGGACTCACCATTTGACATATATTCACAAAATACAGCTGCTACCCATAGATGTGTGCACAAAACGAGCAACAAAACCAGTATTCCTTCAAGGTCACATTTTGGGAAGTTTTTTTATATCTACAGGGAATATATGTTTTCATTACAAAATAAAGGACATATAAATTTTTTTTTGATCTGATTTCATCCATTTATGAAGTCAAATAAATAGAAGGACATATGATGCGCTCAAGAGGTGCTGCGCTTAGGAAGTGTTGCGCTCAGTAAGTGTTGCGCTTAAACACATAAAATGTTTTCGACCAAATTTTCACCTTAGTGTCAAAAATGAAGTCTTTGATCATTTAATTATTTATTTTTTACCATTATAAAAGGATTCATCAATTTTGATTTGTACAATTTCAATGTATTAGGAGTGTAGGCAATTTTATAGGTAAAAGTCAAAGATTCTTTTCTATTTTCTAGATTAGTGGTTTGTCTTTCCTATTTTCATGAAATCAGTTCCATATAAATTGGGAGTGGGTGGATTTCGACCCCCTTAGACTTAGGAAAAATATTTTGTATATATTTCATCATCTTGAATGTAGAAAGGGTTGATTGTGAAGTAAAAGAATACTTTTTCTTTGATTGTAAGTTGAGGAGCTCAAATAGAAGTAATAAATTCAGCAATACAGAGGATGTCTGGTTTCAGGATTCTTGTGTCAAGAAAATGGTGATGTTTTCCTCTTTTTAAATATTTTTTTCTTTCAAGTTTCACATGGGTGCTCCTTCTTAAATTGTTTACAAGAAGATGATGATTATAATTTTTTGGCAGTATTATGCTCTGGCTTGTTAAGAAATCTCAATGTTTTCTTCTCACATTTATGTGTATAATTCATTTTTGTATGCTCCATATTTGAATTTATCCTAAATCTTATTCATCTCATCCACCCCCAACAGCTCTATAATATCCAGGATTTTTCCTACCTCGCCCTAATTGAAGCATTCCTTTATCTATCTGTGATTGTTTATTGAAAACCCTTATGACTCCCTGCCCCAATGGGTTCTTCCTTCATTATGCAACCACAGTTTTAAAACCAATACCTTGATATTCATACCTAGCATAAAATCGTAGACTGTGATTTATTGAAATACATGAAGAGAGATCCCTCTCTAGGATTGGAAAGGCTAGTTTCTAATCCTACAAGTGGTTTGTGGTTACCTCTAAAGTTTTCCTCCTCAACCTAGGAAAACTACGAAGTGCTAACAACAATTATCATGCTTGGGTTCTAGGATTTTGTGCCTTCTTATTGGTCACTATTTGGAAACCCTATTGATATTCATATGAGAAAACTAGTTTTGTTGTGCTATCTCCCTCATTAGTATTAAAAAAATGTGTTTAGGATCGTCTCAAATTAGCCATTTGTGAAGTGGTTTATGTGTCAAGTTTTTTTGTTTTTTATGAGAAATTTATGAGTTAATTAGTTGTTAAAAACTCATGCAAAACAAATAAAATGTAGATAAGTAACACACAGCATACACATTACACAATATTTGATAACAAAGTTCACCCCTCCTGGCCTACATCTCCATGGACCTGCTTCAACTGGTTAGGTCCTCTTTTTATTAATGGTAAAATGTTTGATTAAATTCACCTATAGTGCTCCAATGGCTTTGAAACCTACTTAATTAGATTCAAAAGACCGAAAAACCTCAAAATAGACTATTTAATCTATGAAAATGGTCTCCAGCGAATCTAGGCATGACCTCGTCTCCTGGTGGCCCTAGGCTTCGTTAATATTCAAAGTGGAAAAAACAATTTTATAAGTGCTCCAACACCTTTGAAACCTGTTCCATTAGCTTCAGAGCATCAAAATCATCTAATAATGACTCTTTTTTCTCCTAATTTGGTCAAATTTTGCCCAATATATGGCCAAAACAAATTTGCCTAGTAAAATTCTTCCAAAACTGGAGAAGACTCTAGTTAGGGCCGCCAAATTTGGGGGAAGCTCCTAAATTGGTAGTTCCACCGAAAATTTCACCAACTTAACTATATTTTATTAATGCTAATCAGAGATTAATTATTGGATAAGTTTGAGTTTTGCGCATTAAGCACGTTTAACTCTAATCCGGCATTAGAATAATGCTTAGTGTTTAAATCCTAAATTATGGGTTAATAAACCCATATTAATCATTTGATCCGTGCTCTTCATAATGACACCGCCTGCCATTGGTCTTATGGTAAGGTCTTATGGGGAGGGGGCTAGCCCCCTCCAAACCTTCGTTGGATCAAATATATGACATCAAATATAGCTCAAATGCATAGAATATTAAGTACTAATGTCTTGGGCTATTGGTTAACTACTCTATTCATTCGGGGGAGGTCATGGGGTCGAACCCTGAACTCCACCCTTCGTCGTTGTATATTTTTACACCAATATATATATATATATATATATATATATATATATATATATATATATATATATATATATATATATATATATATATATATATAGATATATATATATAGATATATAATTAGAATGCACCACAATATATATTTTAACTAGCATATGTAAAAAACATCCAGACTTTGCATATAATTCGACCATAGGATATGTATGGAATTCGAATTAATTTGTAATAAAATCAATTTTGAATTTGGATAGGGTCCACCAGTTCATAAAACAAATTCACCTTCCAACCAAAATGGAAAATAATTCAATGAAACTTGTCACAATGTCATTGGGCGAAATTGAAGAATATTCCTAGAATATTCATGTTTTGCTAACTAGGCTGCCACGTCATCATTATTTCATGTTCCGAAATTGTTTTAGTTGTTTAGGAAAACGAACAACAGGCTCTATCTTCTTCATCTAGACTCTGTTTTCGATGAAACGAATTGCACCGAATTCTTGGCGATGAGCTCTTCACTGTTGTTAAGTTTCCAATCAATTTTGAGCATTTTGAATTTTTGGAACAATTTTTCCCCTAATCCAAATTCCGATCACCTATACATCCTAGCTTTCCACCAATACCATTGAATTTCATAACATGGTTGGAATTAAAATATGACATGTTTTTAATCTAAGTGTTGCATCTAGATTTAATTATGGCAATCGATGTTAATTTGTTCAGGGAGCAGCTTCAAGATGTTCATATAGACAGAAATTCTTGGTTAGCAAGAGAACGATCGTTGTTTCATGATTCTAAAACCTTCATGATTTCTCTTATTGCATTGACTATAACCTCAAGATAGTCCAGTTCCTAGAGGTCTTCTAGTAATGAGAAGATCCATATCCAAATAAACGAAGCAAGAAATTTATGTTTGTTGGGTTGTAGCATTCATCGTAGAAATGCATAAATAATCATGCGTTATTGAGGGGATATGAGCCAGTTTCAAAGAACCAATTTTGATTTTTCAAACTATGCAAAAATCACCATGAAAAAAGCATTTAGGTTAATGGCAATATTGACATGAATTTACAAATCAAAGCATGGTCTTTCATGTGTTTGCGTGATTCATCCATACAATTATTCGAGATTACAAACTTGGGTTTTTTTGTGGATTTTTATAAGCACTTCCCTTTGATGTAGGATTTCCACTACACTACAATAATTGGATTCTCACTTGTGTTAGTATTGCTAGCAGAAGTTTCAACTCCCCCCCCCCCCCCCGTATTTCTTGTAACTATATTACAATAGGAGGGGGTTGCACCCCTCCTTGTGGCTCCTTGGTGAGTATGTTTTGACATGCCACTAAGTCTTGAGATACAATTTTTTGTGGGTTCCGAATGATGGTCAACACTTTGTTGCTCCCTTTGGAATCTAGAGTCATCAAGTTTCTTCCTTTATAACAATGATTTTTAATTTCTTTATCATCTTGAGTAGACACTTTGGTTTCCTACAAAATCAAAATCTATGATTTTTCTCTTTCAATTCTATCTATAAGGTTTCTCTGCTTCCCCTTGTTGTTGAGGAGTCGAATATTATAGATAAATATTTTGATGGAGGAGAGGATTGAGAGATGGGATAATAACCCTATAGAAGAATCACTTTCTGTGAGCTAATGAGTAGTTTCGCTACATTTTGGATTAGGTGACTAGTCATTTTCATCCACTTCTTTGCACATTCTTCTAGAGTCTAGTTTTCCCTTTTGAGCATCTACAGTAATCCTTCAACGTCTCCATTATTTTGGCATCTTTTCCATTGGATATATAACTGGTAAAACATGTTCTTATACTCCCAAGTTCCCGAGAGTTAAAATCCCTTAGACCTAAGAGTAGAATCTATGTAACAAATTTATTAATATGTATTTTTAAATATTAGTGTTGATTATTTTTAAAAGAATTTAAATTATGTTTAAGATAATAATCCATTTTTCATTTTTTTATTAATGAATAAATAAAATTTAAGTAAGTCCCAACATATACATACTTATTTTGAATGGTTTTATTATTTAATAAAAATATTAAAATGTATAAAAGTTTTTGTGTTTTTTATGAGAGATTTATGAGTTAATTAGTTGTTAAAAACTCATGTACAACAAATAAAATGCAGATAAATAACACACATCATACACTTTACATAATAGCTGATAAAAAAGTTCACCCCTCTTGGCCTACATCTCCATGGACTTGCTTCAACTGGTTAGGCCTTCTTTGGATTAATGGTAAAATTTTTGATTACATTCACCTATATTGCTCCAATGGCTTTGAAACCTACTCGATTAGATTCAGAAGACCCAGAAATCTCAAAATAGACTATTAAATCTATGAAAATGGTCTCCAGATGATCTAGGCATGACCTCCTCTCCTGGTGGCCCATGACTAATTTATAATAAAATCATTTCGGAATTTGGATAGGGTCCATCAGTTCATAAAACAAATTCACCTTCCAACCAAACTAGAAAATAATGCAATGAAACTTGTCACAATGTCATTGGGTGAAATTGAAAAATATTCCCAGAATATTCATGTTCTGCTGACTGGGCTGCCATGTCACCATTATGTCATGTTCTGCAATTGTTTTAGTTGTTTAGGAAAATGAACAACAGGCTCTATCTTCAAGTTCATCTAGACTCTGTTTTTGACGAAACGAATTGCATCGAATTCCTGGTGACAAGCTCTTCACTATTGTTAAGTTTCCAATCGATTTTGAGTACTTTGAATTTTTGGAAAATTTTTGCCCCTAATCCAAATTCCGATCACCTATACATCCTAGCTTTCCGCCAATACCATTGAATTTCATAACATGGTTGGAATTAAAATATGACATGTTTGTAATCTAAGTGTTTCATCTAGATTTAATTGTGGCAATCGATGTTAATTGGTTCAGGGAGTGGCTTCAAGATGTTCATATAGACAAAAATTCTTGGTTAGCAAGAGAATGATCGTTGTTTCATGATTTTAAAACCTTCATGATTTCTCTTATTGCATTGACTATAACCTCGAGATAGTCAAGTTCCTAGAGGTCTTCTAGTAATGAGAAGATCCATATCCAAATAAACGAAGCAAGAAATTTATGGTTGTTCGGGTTGTAGCATTCATCCTAGAAATGCATAAATAATCATGCGTTATTGAGGGGATACGAGCCAGTTTCAAAGAACCGCTTTTGATTTTTCAAAATATGCAAAAATCACCATGAAAAAAGCCTTTAGGTTAATGGCAAGATCAACATGAATTTACAAATCAGAGCATGGTATTTCATATGTTTGCGTGATTCCTCCATACAATTATTCGAGATTACAAACTTGGGTTTTTTTTGTGGATTTTCATAAGCACTTCCCTTTGATGTAGGATATCCATTACACAACAATAATTGGATTCTCACTCATGTTAGTATTGCTAGTGGAAGTTTCATCTTCACCCCCCCGGATTTCTTGTAACTACATTACAATAGGAGGGGGTTGCACCCCTCCTTGTGGCTCCTTGGTGAGTATGTTTTGACATGCCATCGAGTCTTGAAATACAATTTTTTGTGGGTTTCGAATGATGGTCAACACTTTTTTGCTCCCTTTGGAATCTAGAGCCATCAAGTTTCTTCCTTTCCAACAATGATTTTTAACTTCTTTATCATCTTGAGTAGACACTTTGGTTTCCTACAAAATCAAAATCTCTGATTTTTCTCTTTCAATTCTATCTATAAGGTTTCTCTGCTTCCCCTTGTTGTTGAGGCGTCGAATATTATAGATAAATATTTTGATGGAGGAGAGGATTGAGAGATGTGATAATAACCCTATAGAACAATCACATTCCATGAGCTAATGAGTAGTTCCGCTACATTTTGGATTAGGTGACTAGTCATTTTCATCCACTTCTTTGCACATTCTTCTAGAGTCTAGTTTTTCCTTTTGAGCATCTACAGCAATCCTTCAATCTCTCCATTCTTTTGGCGTCTTTTCCATTGGATATATAACTGGTAAAATGTGTTCTTATACTCCCAAGTTCCGAGAGTTAAAATCCCTTAGACCTAAGAGTAGAATCTATGAACAAATTTATTAATATGTATTTTTAAATATTAGTGTTGATTATTTTTAAAAGAATTTAAATGTTGTTTAAGATAATAATCCATGTTTCATTTTTTTCTTTATGAATAAATAAAATTTAAATAAGTTCTAACATATGCATACTTATTTATACTTATTTTGAATGATTTTATTATTTAATAAAAATATTAAAATGTATAAAAATGTTATAGCAAGGGTAGGTGTGTTCAATATAAGAAATGTGTTACTTAAATCAACATTGTAACAATAGATGTGTTAAAAAGTGTATTTCTTGATAATAATATATTATGATATTATCATACATTTATAATTAAATTAAAAATTAAAAATTTATTTAATTGTATATTAACTTATAAGATCATATATTATTTTAAAAAATAAATATTAACATTTTAGAAGAATAATTTTAATTATATTATTATTATTATTAAAGAATATTAATTATATTATTATTAAAGAATATTAATATGTTTTAAAAATTAAATATGAAGACTATAAAATAATTATAACATTATTAATTATATTATAAATTATAATTAAAATATACAACCTTTCACTTAATTTTCTTTCATGAACGCCTTCTCGTTCAAGGAACGCATCTGGCGGACAAACAGAACACCTCGCCTTCTTGCCTCTCGCTGCACAAACAGAACACCTCGCCTTCTTGCATCTCGCCGTTGCTAAAGCTTAACAAATTCATATATATATCTCTTTATATACAAAAATAAAAAGAAAATGAATCTGTAAAAAAAAATTGGTGAAATGAAATGCCGTGATTTATTAATGTTTAATGTTAAAAGTTTTTCCAACTCGTGGGCTCTGTATTTACATAAACTGCCGCAGACATTAGAGCTCCTGGCCTGATCTCCCTTGATCTGCGATAACAGATACATACAGACATTAAGAAGTTCCGCCATGAAAGAGCTAGCCATCCATAATTTCAGCATGTCAACCCTCTGTTCTCGAATGAAGCAAACCCGGTCGTTTGGGCAATATATATTTACCAAAGTTCAAAGAAACTTAAATATACCAAAACAAACAAAATGCAGAAAAACTTAATTAATATACCAAAACAAACAAACAAAATGCAGAATAAAGTTAATTAATATACCAAAACAAACAAACAAAATGCAGAATAGTTAGAATTCAGAGTATCCCGCGGTACTGTAAACCCTCCCACCACTGATTGAAGTTATAAATGCAGCTGTAATTGGTGAGGAATTGTTAAATGTGAAGCAAATTTATGGCGAGTGATCACTCCTGTTCTCGAATGAAGTAAACTCCTTTGCAAGGACCTCTTTTAGGGAATCCGAATGGAGCCCGCCATGCATTCTCGACGATTTTTAGGTCTATTTATTGGAGTTATTTTTAGGTCCACCTCTAGCTGAACAATAAATTGATTTGATATGAGGCAAGAGATTATGGATTCTTCCACAAAGATGTCATGTTCCATTTCGACTTCAAAGACTATGATCCTATCCAATCTACTAGTTACTTCGTGACATCTACCCATACAATTGTAACATGTGAAAATGTTATTGTTGATATTCACATTAGTGATGTAGTTCCCTCGTGACTATTTTGAAGATTTATTCTTTTGGATCTAGTTAGAAAATTCCTCTCTTTTTCACTTCTAGACTCTAGATCAAGTTGAACTCCACCCCACCTTAATCTTGAGATATGTCTAATGGATTACTATGATATCTTGAAGCTATGCTAGGAAAATTTCTTTTTACCCCAAAATATCTAAAGTTTTTAGAAAGTATGTGTTGAGAATGCAACAAGATGATGGAGCTTAGTGAAAAGAAGTCGCCTTCATTAAGTGGGCTCGCAGGCTATTTTTGGCGCAAAGTCTATTTTTAGACTATGTCTATTTTTAGACATATGGATCATGGTCTATGAGTTGCAGGATGCTATTTATGGATGGTTGGTCAAGTTGGTAAAAATATATGGACCTCTATTTTTAGACATACTGGGCGGAGTCTATTTTTAGACTTCCAGTCTAAAAATAGATCAGTCGAATATTATTAGCTCTTAATAATATTTGGACTATAAACATTATCTTATCCTCTTGCAACACTTCAGTTCGAGCTACGGATGTGGCACATGCAGCTGACAGAAGGAATTACACTATTCCTAGGGTTTAGTTGAGCTATTGCATGGTTGAGTTCAGTTAGAACTCATGTGGCAGAGTTTGGTGGAGTTGATGAGACAGTTGATGGAGTTGTGTTCGGTTTAACTTAGTTAAACTAGTTGTATTTAGTCTAACTGATATTTACACTAGTGATGAGTGGTGTGAATTAATTATCAATTAATTCACTAGTTACTAACTCATAAATCAACTAAAGAATACATCAGTTAACTGCAGTGCATGGACAGTTCAGTGGAGACCCGTGTTAGAGGTGGGTGAAAGGGTGAGTCTACTATCAGTTGTGACTATAGCTGTGCATGAGATTTGCACACACATTGATTGAGATTTCCAATGAGAATTGCGCAGTACAAGCCAGTGGGATTTGAACTTGGATCTCACAATTAACCATCTTGGATTGCGCAGTAGAGGCAGGCTAACAGGTGGAGGAGATTTGAACTTGTGACTTGTTCATATCTAAGCTTGTGTAGTGTGTAACAATTGGAGATAGTGCTGAGAGCTTGTGAGGAGTTTGTACTATGATTGTTACATGTTCTCTATCATTATAATATATAGATAGTTGGGGGTTTTCAGCTGTAAGCTTTCCCCATTACATACTATGTTGATATGTGTGATTAATTAATGTTTCAATGTGCGCATGCGATTGTTTTTAATTCCGCAAATTGATGATCAATGGTAGAAGAGGTTATGTATTATGCATGAAGCTCAAATAGTGTGTAATCAGGATAATCTCGGTGAATAACTCATCTATTATTCAAATTTCTACATGGTATCGGAGCAAAGTTGATCAACGGATCTATTACATTGATTACATTTTATTTCTTTAGGCAGAGTCTGTAAGAGGGCTAGGTAGCCTCTGGATTCATCCTTTCTTTGAAAGGTGAAAAATCCAGTAAATGCCCCTACAGTCTATCTCTGTACTAGAAATACTTTGTTCTCACAATTTCAGATCAGAAGCGGTGGAGTTTTGAGCTGGTGGAATTCGAATTTGCAGCAGTGTTTTCTTGGTGTTGAAGTCAAAATGTCTTATCAAGGATTGCGATTGGAGTATGCTCTTGAGCGCAGCTCGAATTATATTGCATGGAAGGAAAAGATGGAGGCGGTGCTCGATGACAATGGGCTGAAGGAGTTCATAGATGCTGAAGTTCCAAAGCCTAGCGATGCAGCCTTGGTTGAGGCTTGGAAAAAGAAGACAACAAAGTGTCGAAGGATTCTGTTGGAGGGCGTGAAGGATCACATAGTGTCCATCCTACATGGAAAAGCTTCTCCATACTTGATGTGGAAAGCGTTGACAGATTTATTCCAAAGCAAGAGCAACCAGAGGAAGTTGGCGCTCAAGGATAAACTCAGAAACATAAAGATGGAGAAAGGCGACAGTATGCCCAAGTACCTCACGAAGTTCACCCAATGCAGGGATGAGATAGGAAGTGTGGGGGTGACTGTAGATGATGAGGACTTGGTGAGCTTGGCTCTCCTTAGGCTTCCGAAGAGTTGGCATTCTTATCAGGACTCTGTCAATGGTTGGGAGAAATTGCCAGGATGGCAGTGACTTTGGTCGGATCTTGTGCAAGAGGAGATCAGGCGGAGTACCAGGGACAGATCTTCATCAAAGGCATCTGATGAAGAAAATTGCGCTTTGGCTGCCAAAGCAAAGAAGGGGAAGAGCAAGAAATCTTCTCAATCCAGTGGGAAAGGCAATAAGCAGGACATGTCCAAGGTGAAGTGCTTTCACTGTCACCAACATGGACATTATTCCACAAATTGTCCACAGAAGAAGAAAAATAAGCAGGCTGCTGGATCTGCAGTGGGAGAGGCCTTAGCCTCGCAGTTTGAGCTAGATTTTTCACTGATCACATGCTTGGTATCAAGTGTGATGGGTTCAGTTTGGTTCTTGGACAGTGGTGCGTCTTTCCACATGACAGGAGATCGAGATTTGTTTTCTGATCTGGATGAGAAAGATCTTGGAGTGCACATCGAGATGGGCGATGATGGTAGATACAGTGCAACCGGTATCGGTACCATTTCCTTTGAGAGGGAGTTTGGTAAACCCTTCGTATTGAAGAAAGTGATGCATGTTCCAGGATTGAAGAATAATCTTATCTCTGTGGCGATGTTAGAAGACAAGGGATATGATGTTGTCTTCAGCGAGGGAAAGGCTTTCTTGCACAGTAAGACAACTGGAGAAACCCGAAAGATATGGGTTCGAGTCAAGAACCTTTATCAATTGCAGGTAGATGGCTGCGCAGCAATGGCATGCAAGGAAAAAGGAGTCGTGAGCTGGGATGATGGCGAGCTGTGGCACCAGAGATTGGGCCACCTTCACCATGGAGCTTTGAAGATACTGCAGTAGATTTATACTGGGCTTCCTAAGGGTACTCTTGTGCAGTCAGATCAGTGCAAGGGATGTACCTTGGGAAAATTTGTGAAAGCCACCTTTCATGAGAAGGATAGTCGTGCCACGACGATCCTTGAGAGAATTCACACAGACGTGTGTGGACCTTTCTCAGTATCTTCGACATCAAAGCACAGGTACTATGTGATCTTTGTTGATGATTATTCTCGGAAGTGATGGATCTTCTTCATGCAGAAGATGAGCGAGAGATACTCAAAGTTCTGTGAGTTCAAGGCGCTGGTTGAGAAGGAATCAGGGAAGCAGGTGAAGGCTCTTAGGAGTGACAATGGTGGCGAATTCATCTCTGGAGAATTCAAGGACTTTTGCAGCACATAAGGAATTCGAAGAGAGCTCATAGCACCTCATAACCCACAGCAGAACGGGGTTGCTGAGCGGAAGAACAGAACGATCGTGGGTGCTGCACGGGCGATGTTGCATGATCAGGGCCTACCCATTCACTTGTGGGCAGAGGCATGCAATACTACAGTATATGTGCAGAACCGTTGTCCTCACAAGATACTTGGCATGAGTACACCCGAGCAGGCGTTTTTTGGTAAGAGGCCTGATATTTCCCATTTTAGGATTTTTGGTTCACCTGTCTACATTCATGTGACGAAGGATGCCAGGAAGAAGCTGGAGCCGACCGCAGAGGTTGGGATATTTGTGGGATACACTAATACGCCCCACAATTATCGTGTGTATTTGCCAAACAGTCGCAAGACTGTTGTGCGATGGGATATCAACTTTCAGGAGGAGAAGGCCATGAAGTGTTCTCTTGAGAAGGAGCCACACTTGCATGCAGAGGAGGAGCTATTAGTTCCTAAGGATGAGCTTCAGGATGTGGATCAGCCACAAGAGGAAGTTTATGGAGTGGAAGAGACCACTCATGCAACGCCAACCATCAGAGGGGGGAAGCACACTATAGAAGCTGAGCGACTGGCTCAAGATGTAGAGAAGGCTGTAGGACCACCTACAGCACAACGCAGACAGAGACAGTCACTGGACCGGTACACTGGATACATGGCTTTTGTGAGCAAATGTGTCGTGACAGAGCCATCCTCTTTCGAGGAAGCTGTGGAGGACCCCGCATGGGTAGATGCCATGGTGGAAGAGTATGATTCGATTGTCGGAAACAGTGCATGGGAGATTGTCCCGAGATCGGAGGGGAAATCAGTGGTGGGTTCGAGATGGATCTACAAAGTGAGGCAGGCAGTTAACGAGAGTGTGGATAAGTACAAGGCAATATTTGTTGCCCGAGGCTTCTCATAGATAGAGGGGATCGATTATGAGGAGACCTTTGCACCTGTCGCAAGGTATTCTTCCATACGGACGATTCTTGCTCTCTCAGTGCAGATGGGGTGACACATTCATCAGATGGATGTGAAGACTGCGTTCCTCAACGGAGTCATTGAGGAGGAGGTGTACATAGAGCAGCCCAAAGGTTTCGAGATATTTAGTAGCGAGTCGCATGTGTGCAGGCTCAAGAGAGCGTTGTATGGGTTGAAACAAGCACCTCGTGCTTGGTACACACGGATAGACAGTTATTTCACTGGACTTGCATTCTCCAAGAGTGAGGAGGATTCGAACCTATACCAGATTGTGGTGGAGGGTAAGTTGTTGATCATTGTACTTTATGTAGATGATTTGATTCTGACAGGTGATGAGTTGTTGATACTTTCATGCAAAAAGGATCTTGCTAGAGAGTTTGAGATGAAGGACTTGGGCCTCCTTCATTATTTCCTGGGATTGGAAATTTGGCAGCACAGTGATGGACTATTTGTTTCTAAGGGTAAGTATGCCCAGGAGATACTGGAGAAGTTCAACATGCATGGATGCAAGCCTGTTGATACTCCTCTTCCTGGAGGTTGGAGGAAGGAGGATGCTACTTCAGCAAAGGTAGTGGATTCCACTGTTTATTGACAGTTGGTGGGGTCGCTTATGTATCTGGTCAATACACGACCCGATATATGCTATGTAGTTAACCAAATTTCACAAGCTATGGCTAAGCCAACCAAGCTCTTCTGGAAGGAAGGCAAGCATGTATTGCATTATCTTAGAGGCACATCGGGATATGGATTGTGGTACAGACAGGAGGATGAGGTGAAGCTATGTGGCTTCACGGATGCAGATTGGGCAGGGAGCCCAACGGACAGAAAGAGCACATCTGGAGGGATCTTCAATATCGGGTGTCTGCCCAGTTTCTGCCCGTACGGGAGAGCGAGAGATCCATGGCACTCTATTTCAGCGGCGTGTCTGTGTGGCTTCCGGCTGCATGCGAGGCTATATATGGATGAGGAAGATCTGGTTGGGTTGTTGGGTCACACTTGAACCTACGCTGATTTATTGGCGATAACGGTTGCATTAAACTCTCGGCTAATCAGATCTTTCATATATTAGTCAAACACATCCAACATAGAAATTTCATCATATCGAAGTTGTGTAAATGAAAGTCATGTTACTTTCATACATTCCCACCCAGGATCAGGGGATAGTGTCTTAGCGAAGGCGCTCATCGGAAGGGAAATTCGAAAAAGATACCAGAGCTGGGGATAGGGGTTCTGAGATAATCCCTTATCTTGTTGAGAGAGTGTTTAAGTATAGAGTAGACTTAGTGAAAAGTGAAAACCTTCACTAGTAGTGAGCCCTTGGAGCTATTTTGGCCATAAAAGTCAAGCCCTTGACTGTCTATTTTTAGACATATGGATCATGGTCTATGAGTTGCAGGATGCTATTTATGGATGGTTGGTCAAGTTGGTAAAAATACATGGACCTCTATTTTTAGACATACTAGGTGGAGTCTATTTTTAGACTGCCAGTCTAAAAATAGATCAGTCAAATATTATTATCTCTTAATAATATTTGGACTATAAACATTATCTTATCCTCTTGCAGCACTTCAGTTCGAGCTACGGATGTGGCACATGCAGCTGACAGAAGGAATTACGCTATTTCTAGGGTTTAGTTGAGCTATTGCATGGTTGACTTCAGTTAGAACTTGTGTGGCAGAGTTTGGTGGAGTTAATGAGACAGTTGATGGAGTTGTGTTCGGTTTAACTTAGTTAAACTAGTTTTATTTAGTCTAACTGATAAATACACTAGTGATGAGTGGTGTGAATTAATTCACTAATTATTAACTCATAAATCAACTAAAGAATACATCAGTTAACTGCAGTGCATGGACAATTCAGTGGAGACTAGTGTTAGAGGTGGGTGAAAGGGTGAGTCTACTATCAGTTGTGACTATAGTTGTGCATGAGATTTGCACACACATTGATTGAGATTGTCAATGAGGATTGCGCAGTACAAGCCAAGGGGATTCGAACTTGGATCTCACAATTAACCATCTTGGATTGCGCAGTAGAGGTAGGCTAACAGGTGGAGGAGATTTGAACTTGTGACTTGTTCATATCTGAGCTTGTGTAGTGTGTAACAATTGGAGATAGTGCTGAGAGCTTGTGAGTAGTTTGTACTATGATTGTTACATGTTCTCTATCACTATAATATACAGATAGTTGGGGGTTTTCAGCTGTAATCTTTTCCCATTACATACTATGTTGATATGTGTGATTGATTAATGTTTCAATGTGCGCATGTGATTGTTTTAAATTCCGCAAATTGATGATCAATGGTAGAAGAGGTTATGTATTATGCATGAATCTCAAATAGTGTGTAATCAGGATAATCTCGGTGAATAACTCATCTATTATTCAAATTTCTACAGTATGCATGGACATGCCACCCAATCTTGAAATACAATTTCTTGTGGTTTCCAAATGATGGTTAACACTTTGTTGCTCCCTTTGGAAGTTACATCCATCGAGTTTCTTCCTTTCCGACAATTATTTGTAATTTCTTTATCATATTCACTAGACACTTTGGTTTCCTACAAAATCACAATCTCTGATTTTTCTCTTTTAATTCTATATATGAGGTTTCTCTACTTCCCCTTGTCATTGAGCCCTCGAATATTCCAGGTAAATATTTTCACAGATGAGAGGCTTCAGAGATGGGATAATAGCCCTCTAGAATAATCACTTTCCTTGAGCTAATTATTGGTTCCCGTACATTTTGGATTACCTAACTGGTCATTTTCATCCCTTTTTTTGCACATTCTTCTAGAGCCTAGTTTTTCCTTTTGAGCATATGTAGTGATATATAAACCTCTCCTTTATTTAGATGTATTTTCCATTGGATATATAACTATTAAAACAGGTTCTTCTACTCCAAATTACTTTATATACTTACTTTGGCCTAGGCCCTGATGATCTTTAACGTGTAGCATTCTTCTTCGGTGGGGTTTTCTAGTGCATCCTCCATTATTGCAATTGTATCTCCAATGAGCTCCTGAATATCTACGGTTCTTATGGCATTATCTGGAGTCTTTCTGTTAGGTTGAGTTTTGTTTATGGGGAATCCTTCCTCATTCTCTAATTCCATGGATCCATGAGGTGAACCATTATTCACCTCCATATCAGCGAAATTCTAGAATGATTTACATTCTAGGGTTTGTTCGGGCACTTATTGGTTAGGTTGGTCTGTGTTACGGTTTTTGTGTGTCATCCCCTTCTCCACATTCTTTTGTGGCAGTTGCTAGGGTCTTATTTATTTTGTGAATTTTCTTGGAAAGTTTTTCCTATAAATTCACCAGGTATTATAGTCTAAATTATCTTTGTACAAAAAATTCTAAAATTGGTCAAGTCATTGTAAATATGCGTATCAAAATAGGTTTATTAGTCTTGATTTTAATTTTAAGGTCCGTAAGGGGTCATAATTGGGATGCCATGAGTGTCATGTCATGAGTAAGGTATCATGCATCAGTTTTCATGTTATTTACAAGATTATACCTCAGCATCAGAAGTGGTGTTGTGTTTTTGAAAGTGGGGCATAATTTCAACTAAATAAAACTATAGACCATGTGAATTATTAAAAGGACATGCTTGAATTTCCAAAACATCCACCGAGTTCATAATTCACCTTTTCAGACACTTTAGACATCAACTAGAAGTTTGATGCATTATTGATAAAGCATTAGGGTTCGATTTTTTGGTCTATAGATGAATTTTTTGCATTTTTTGTGCAAGGAGGCTTGAAACGAGTGTGTTTTTTCACTAATAGTGTCAACATAATCACCAACATGTGCATATTTTTTAGAGACCCGATTGTGGCTTAAACAATGAAAAATAGATGGCGTTGCGCACAGGCACGACATTCTCACACAATCAAATTTAAGATTTGTTTCTGACCAAATTGAGATGAAATTTGGAAAAAAAAGAAATATTTTTCAACAATGGGACAAATAACAAAAATATCTCTCAGGTTTTACACAACTATCATGGTTTGGGAGATATTTATAAACTATCAGTTGTTCCGCTCAAACACAGTCACCGTTTTATCGATATATGTGGGTCGTACTTGGCTCAATTTTTTTTTGAATATGAATTATGATGATGTTCACTTTTTGTAAAAAACTCAGCCCATTTAGGCTCACCGTTTGACATATATTCACAAAATACAGTTTCTACCCACAGATGTGTGCGCAAAAAGAGCAACAAAACTAGTATTCCTTCAAGGTTACATTTTGGGAATTTTTTTGTATCTACAGGGAATATATGTTTTCATTACAAAATAAAGGACATATACAAAGTTTTTTGATCTAATTTCATCCATTTATGAAGTCAAATAAATAGAAGGACATATGATGCACTCAGGAATTGTTGCGCTCAGGAAGTGTTGCACTTAGTAAGTGTTACACTTAAACACATAAAATGTTTTTGACCAAATTTTCACCTTAGTGTGGAAAATGAAGTCCTTGATCATTTAATTATTTATGTTTTACCATTATAAAAGGATTCATCCATGCTAATTTGTACAATTTCAATGTATTAGCAGTGTAGGAAATTTTATAGGTAAAAGTCAAAGATGCTTTTCTATTTTCTAGATTAGTGGTTTGTCTTTCCTATTTTCATGAAATCAGTTCCATATAAATTGGGAATGGGTGGGTTTTGACCCCCTTAGACTTAGGAACAATATTTTGTATATATTTCATCATCTTGAATATAGAAAGGGTTGATTGTGAAGTAAAAGAACACTTTTTCTTTGATTGTAAGTTATGGAGCTCAAATAGAAGTAATCAATTCAACAATACAAAGGACGCTTGGTTTCAGGATTCTTATGTCAAGAAAATGGTGATGTTTTCCTCTTTTTAAATACGTTTTTCTTTCAAGTTTCACATGGGTACTCTTTTCTTGATTGTTCCTGGTGATAGTGGAATTTTCTTTAATATTATGCTTGTGAGCGTGTTAAGAAATCTCATTGTTTTCTTCTAACATTTATGTGTATAATTCATTTGTGTATGCTCCATATTTGAATTTATCCTAAATATTATTCATCTCATCCACCCCCAACAACTCTATAATATCCAGGAGTTTTCCTACCTTGTCGTAATTGAAGCTTTCCTTTATCTATCTGTGATTGATTACTGAAAATCCTTATGACTCCTTGCCCAATGGGTTCTTCCTTCATTCTGCAACCAAAATTTTAAAACCAATACCTTGATATTCATACCTAGCCCAAAACCCTAGACTATGATTTATTGAAATCTATCAAGAGAGATCCCTCTCTGGGATTGGAAATGCTAGTTTCTAATCCTACAAGTGGTTTGTGGTTACCTCTGAAGCTTTCCTCCTCAACCTAGGAAAACTACGAAGTGCTAACAACAATTATCATGCTTGGGTTCTAGGATTTTGTTCCTTCCTATTGGTCCCTATTTGGAAGCCCTATTGATCTGAAAATGAAAACCTCAAAATAGACTATTCAATCTATGAAAATGGTCTCAAGTTGATCTAGGCATGACCTCCTCTCCTAGTGGCCCTGGGCTTCATTATTATTCAAAGTGGAAAAAACACTTTTAGAAGTGCTCCAACATCTATGAAACCTGTTCCATTAACTTCAGAGCATCAAAATCATGTAAGAATGACTCTTTTTTCACCCAATTTGGTCGAATTTTGCCCAGTATATGATTTTATTATTTAATAAAAATATTAAAATGTATAAAAATGTCAGAGCAAGGGTAGGTGTGTTCAATATAAGAAATGTGTTACTTAAATCAACATTATAACAATAGATGTGTTAAAAAGTGTATTCCTTGATAATAATACATTATGATATTATCATACATTTATAATTAAATTTAACTTATTTAATTTTATATTAACTTATAAGATCATATATTATTTAAAAAATTATATTATTATTATTAAAGAATATTAATTATATTATTATTAAAGAGTATTAATATGTTTTAAAGATTAAATATTAAGACTATAAAATAATACTAATATTATAAATTATAATTAACATATATAACCTTTCACTTAATTTTCTTTTATTAACGGCTTCTCTTTCATGGAACGCATCTGGCGGACCAACAGAACACCTCGCCTTCTTGCATCTAGCCGTTGCTAAAGCTTAACAAATTCATATATATATATATATATACAAAAATAAAAAGAAAATGAATCTGTAAAAAAAAATTGGTGAAATGAAATGCCGTGAATTATTAATGTTTAATGTTAAAAGTTTTTCCAACTCGTTGGTTGCGTATTGACATAAACTGCCGCAGACATTACAGCTCCTGGCCTGATCTCCCTTGATCTGCGATAACAGATACATACAGACATTAAGAAGTTCCGCCATGAAAGACCCCAAAATTGCTCATCAGACCCCAAAATTGCTAGACATCCATAGTTTCAGCATGTCAACCCTCTGTTCTCGAATGAAGCAAACCCGGTCGTTTGGGCAATATATATTTACCAAATTTCAAACAAACTTAAATATACCAAAACAAACAAAATGCAGAATAAACTTAATTAATATACCAAAACAAACAAACAAAATGCAGAATAAAGTTAATTAATATACCAAAGCAAACAAAACAAAATGCAGAATAGTTAGAATTCAGACTATCCCGCGGTACTGTAAACCCTCCCACCACTGATTGAAGTTATAAATGCAGCTGTAATTGGTGAGGAATTGTTAAATGTGAAGCAATTTTAATGGTAGAACGAAAGGCCACTGTAAGGGAAATCGATAAGATTGTCGTCTGATGCAATTTGTTCAAACCAGGTTGTTATGGCGAGTCACTCTTGTTCTCGAATGAAGTAAACTCCTTCGCAAGGACCTCCGAAATAAGTAACTGAGAATGAAGGGCATCGTCCCTATGCTCTTATCAATCTAGTAGTGTGTGCCCTAATAAAAAAACTCATCTGCTAGTAAATGGAAATCGTTTGGGAGTACTAGTTAAAATAACCACTGGTGTGCCCTATATCAAGGATCCACTGAGCCCATTATACCAAGACCTCATTGTCTAATACGGGGTATCTATGTGTGGATTCTTCTCCCTTAGATCGAGCAATTTCTTTACGAATAGGGTTTAACATCAGGTCTCAGTATTATCCAACAAACTCCTCCAAATGATGATGCATGTGAGTGTTCCATTTTTGGGTTTGATCTTGATAATATATTTCCCCCCTCCAAACCTCTGCAAAATTACTTGAAATTTACGCAAAGGAAAGTTATTTTATACTCTAAAATAAAGGAAGAATATATTTTTTTAAGCCCTAAATCTCAGGGAATATTCCACCCCACGTATTTCTCAAAATCATGACATGTTCTAGAAAAGGGATGGTGTAGAAAAGCTTCCATCCATGCTCTCATATTTTAGTGTGGTGCCTTGATATCCTCCATCAAATTCCTCCAGAAAACGTGGTAGCACCATGAAACAAACTAACCATGACTCCCCCCTTGGAACCAAAATTACACTGCTAAACCAATGAACCAATACATTTTGTACTAGGTATGGGAATTATGAGTATGCTGTGGTTCCTTTTATTTTGACTAATTCTCTAGATACCTTCACGTTTTTTATTAATAGTATGTTGCGTCCTTACCTGGAAAAGTTTATTATAGTGTTCATTAATGATATATTGATATAATCTAAGAATTAGGAATAACATGCGGAACACCTGGTAGTAGTGTCAAGGTTTTTTAGAAAGCATCATTTGTATTCCAAGCTCAACAAGCGTAATTTATTTCAAAATTAAATTCATTACTTGGGACATGTTGTTCCAAGGAACGCACAAAAGTGGACCCAAAAAATATTAGAGATCTCATGGAGTGACATACTCCTAGGAATGTGGATGAGATGAGATCATTCATGGGATTGATAGGTTACTATGGGTGGTTCATAAAGAACTTCTCATGGATTTGTTATCCTATTAAATATTTACAGAGAAAAGGAAAGAAGTTTTAATGAATATAGGAGTGTGCAACCAACTTTGATCAGTTGAAGCCTTTCCTTTGTTCTATGATCTTGAGAATTAGATCTGAATCAGAGTTTATTGATTGTCTGAAAATTAATTGCAAAGGAGCAGGTGGTGATGTGTGTAGGAATTACATGTGGTATGATAGGTGTCAAGGAAACCGAGATGCAGATGAGCATGAGTTTAAATATAATCTGTTGATTTTGGTTTTGATTACCATTCTTTCCTTAGAGGACATGGAGCAACTATCTTCTTGTCAAGATTTGTTCTAATGAGTTATCTACATTGAGTTGGAATTCTTGTTTTGAAACGAACCTAATTTGAATGCAGGGAAAGCTAGATGGTTAGCTACCTAAACCAATTTGAAGAAACTGGATGGTTATATCAAGGGAAAGGAGAACATTGTTGCAGATTATCTTAGCAGGAGAATACATGTGAATCATAGATCAACTATAAGTTTATATGTGATAGACTTGGAGGAGAAGATCTTTCATGCAGGGAAGCATGTTGACATGAACTAAAATATTAAGCAAATGATAAAACATTAGGGAATAGGTGATGAAGATATGCATTATCATCTCACAAAATATGGCATGGTCAAATTCATGAATAGGATGTATGTGTTGGATGAAAATGAGTCGAGAAGCTTATCTTGAGAGAGTTTCATGTCGAACCATTATTTCGTCACCTTGGATATCAAAAGATGTTGAAACCAATGAATAAGTTATACTATTAGCCGAATGTAAAGAAACAGGTGGTTGATTTTGTTGCTAGGTGCCTTCGTTGTCAACAGGTAAAGGATGAATGTAAGCACCCAATTGGTTTGATTTAGCCAATTCCAATTCCATAATGGAAATGGGAGTTCATTTCCGTGGACTTCATTAAATTTTTCAGAGGACATAGAGGCAACATAACTACTTTATGGTTTTCGTTGATAGATTGACAAAGGTAGCTCACTTCATTGTAGTAAAGTATTCTAATTCATCTAGTGACATAGCTCAGATCTTCATCAAGGAGATAACACGGTTGCATGGTGTTCCCGAGAAAATTTTATCTGACAGAGATACAAAGTTCACTTCTAAGATTTGGAAGGATTTTTCTATTGGATTTTTCTATAGGATTTTTCTATATCATTCATGGGAATGATAGGTTACTACGAGTGGTTCATAAATAAATTATCATGGATTCGTTATCCTATTAAATATTTACAAAGAAAAGGAAAGAAGTTTTAATGAATATAGGAGTGTTCAACCAAGTTTGAGCAGTTGAAGCATTTGCTTACAAATGCTCTAGTATTGAATATTGCAGATCTATATCTAGAGTTTGTGGTGTGCAAACATTAATTGCAAGGAAGGACTTGGTGGAGTATTGTTGTAGGAAGTACATGTGGTATGATATGTGTCAAGGAAACCAAATGAGCATGAGTTGAACTATGCGACTCAATATTTTGAGTTAGAAGTTATCATTCTTTCCTTGAAGGTGTGAAGGAACTATCTTCTTGGTAGAAGATTTGTTCTGATGAGTGATCAGAGTGGGTTGAGATTATTGTTTTACCAATCTAATTTGAATGCCAGGAAAGCTACATGGTTGGCTACCTCAACAATTTTGAATTTGAGATCAGTTATATCAATGGAAAGGAGAACATTTTTGTAGATGCTCTTAGCAGGAGAATACATGTGAATTACACATCAACTATAAGTTTATATGGGATATAGTTTCAAGAGCATATTTTCATGCAGGGAAGCATGATGACATGTACTAGAAGCTTAAGCAAATGATACAACATTTGGGAATAGTTGATGAAGATGTGTATTATCATCTCACAAGATATGGCTTAGTCAAATTCATGAATAGGATCTATGGCTGGGTAAAATTCATAAAGATGTCTATAATTTCATTTGAAAATTTTAAAGATAAGATTTTATTTAAAAATCTTATTTATTGGATAATTGATATTTTTACTTTTTCAAATTGTTTTTTTATTATTATTATTTATTGTATTTTAATGAAAAAAATTCCCCCAATTACAATTGAAAACTATTAATTTCATTTGAAAAATTTAAATATTTTCTTTAAAAATCTTAAAAATAACATGTTTTAAGAATATACTTTTTTTTCTTTATCCAAACCAACTATATAATAAAATACATACTTCGTTATTGGTTTAAATATGGTCTTAAAGTGTAGTTCTATTTTTCCCAAAATAAATATATTACAAAATGTATACTTCGTTATTGATTGAAATGAGATGTTAAAATTGAAGTTTTTTTCAATTTCAAATACAATAATCTAATATTTTCTCATCTTATTTCATAGTTCAAAAATGTACCAGTGTAAATTTATTCCAAAGCTTTTTAAATACAATTACACTTGAATATTTTTTATTCTCAAATCTTAAAAGTAATCAAAAGCACATGTTTCTTTGTGAAAATCTAGTACTGGAGAATTTTTTGTATAATCATTGTTCTGTTTCTCTGTCGAAATGTTGTATAATATGTTTCCCCTCTCCAAACCTCTGCAAAATTACTTGAAATTTACGCAGAGGAAAGTCATTTTATACTCTAAAATAAAGGAAGAATATATTTTTTTAAGCTCTAAATCTAAGGGAATATTTCACCCCACGTATATCTCAAAATCATGACATGTTCTAGAAAAGGGATGGAGTAGAAAAGCTTCCATCCATAATGATAATATACCAAAATCAAATTTCAAGTAAATAATGATAATATACCAAAACCAAATTTGAGAAGTGCTAGAAAGTTACACATAATCTAATGCTTTTCGAACAATTGAAAGACAAATTCATCATGTTAAGTCTTAGAAATATAATTAGTGTTGAAATCATTGAAACTAACTAAATGAAATTTCGATTTTATTTGGTATGTTTCCATATTTTTTACCTTATTATAAGGATTCCACCACACATTATTGTCCCAGGATAAAGGCAGACATGATAATGTAGCACCTAAAAAGAAGTTCAATGCAAATGACAGAGTACATGGGTCATAATAGCTTTAGCAGATGCACAGGTGAGCGATAGAAACTTTGAGATGATGGACTCGGTGGTGGAGAAAACACATGAGGATCAATGATAATATAAATATAGTGTGTATATCATGGTGGTAGCCTTTTAGTTTTCTTTTAGTTTACCTTCGCCATTTCATTCACACTCTCTCATACAGTCTAATATATTTATAGCATTCTTGGAGCCATTATTCACTTGGATTGGAGAAATAAGGAAAAGGAAGCAAGGAAGGACATGGAGACATCGATATAAACAACTACAATTGGATTAACTGCAGGTAACATGTTATATGTATGATCTCCTTGTTCATTTTTTGATACATCGTATATGCATGTGATTATTTGGTTATGTGTTTTCATTATCATGGAGGGTTTCCCCGGGATTGATAGAGATTTTGGAATACACTCCTGCCATTTCTTGGATAGCCTGCAATTAGTGGTTTTTTGTGACTTCCTTTTTTATCGATATTAGTTTTTATTTTTCCCTATGTTTGTGTGTTGGAACAAACACTTTAGAGCCTTGTAATATTTTGGGTTGAGTTACTAGTCCCGGATCCCTAGGTTGGGACAAAGGCCTTCCTGAACCTTTGAAGTTATTGGTCCTTAGAGTTGGATTAGACAAATTCTCTAGAGCCTTGTGATAGTTGTGGGTCGAGTTACTAGTTCCTAGGGCCTTGGAAAACTTATTTAGAGAATTATCTCATTATGTTTAATGATTTCTATACCATACAGGTGGAATCCCTATGGTTAAGGGTTGAGGTGGTTTGGCCTCTGGAAGCCCTGGTTGTTTTTTCTTGGTCTATTCCATGAGACCCACATTCATGCTTGCAATATGGGGTGGTGTTGATTGGATGAAAGAAATATTTGGTTTAGCCAATCTATGGGCAGGTGCTGCATGGAAGTTCTTGACTTGGTTGGCATTTTCATATGTTAATATTTAATTATTTATGCTTTACCATTATAAAAGGATTCATCCATGCTGATTTGTACAATTTCAATGTATTCGCAGTTTAGGAAATTTTATAGGTAAAAGTCAAAGATGCTTTTCTATTTTCTAGATTAGTGGTTTGTCTTTCCTATTTTCATGAAATCAGTTCCATATAAATTGGGAATGGGTGAGTTTCGACCCCCTTAGACTTAGGAACAATATTTTGTATATATTTCATCATCTTGAATATAGAAAGGGTTGATTGTGAAGTAAAAGAACACTTTTTCTTTGATTGTAAGTTGTGGAGCTCAAATAGAAGTAATCAATTCAACAATACAAAGGATGATTTGTTTCAGGATTCCTATGTCAAGAAAATGGTGATGTTTTCCTCTTTTTAAATATGTTTTTCTTTCAAGTTTCACATGGGTACTCTTTCTTAAATTGTTTACAAGAAGATGATGAGTAGAATTTTCTTGCAATATTATGCTCTAGATTGTTAAGAAATCTCACTGTTTTCTTCTAACATTTATGTGTATAATTCATTTTTGTATGCTCCATATTTTAATTTATCCTAAATATTATTCATCTCATCCACCCCCAACAGCTCTATAATATCCAGGAGTTTTCCTACCTTGTCGTAATTGAAGCTTTCCTCTATCTATCTGTGATTGATTACTGAAAACCCTTATGACTCCCTGCCCAATGGGTTCTTCCTTGATTCTGCAACCACAATTTTAAAACCAATACCTTGATATTCATACCTAGCCTAAAACCCTAGACTGTGATTTATTGAAATCTATCAAGAGAGATCCCTCTCTGGGATTGGAAAGGCTAGTTTCTAATACTACAAGTAGTTTGTGGTTACCTCTGAAGTTTTCCTCCTCAACCTAGGAAAACTATGAATTGCTAACAACAATTATCATGCTTGGGTTCTAGGATTTTGTACTTGCTTATTGGTCATTATTTAGAAACCCTATTGATCTGAATATGGGAAAACTAGTTTTGCTGTGCTATCTCCCTCATCAGTATTAAAAAAATGTGTTTAGGATTGTCTCAAATTAGCCATTTGTGAAGTGGTTTATGTGTCAAGTTTTTGTGTTTTTTATGAGGAATTTATGAGTTAATTAGTTGTTAAAATCTCATGTACAACAAATAAAATGCAGAGAAATAACACACATCATACAGATTACATAATAGTTGATAAAAAAGTTCACCCCTCCTGGTCTACATCTCCATGGACCTGCTTCAACATGTTAGGCCCTCTTTGGATTAATAGTAAAATGTTTGATCACATTCACCTACAGTGCTCCAATGGATTTGAAACCTACTCAATTGGATTCAAAAGACCCAAAAACCTCAAAAGAGACTATTCAATCTATGAAAATGGTCTCCAACTGACCTAGGCATGACCTCCTCTCCTGGTGGACCTAGGCTTCGTTAATATTCAAAGTGGAAAAAAAACTTTTAGAAGTGCTCCAACACCTCTGAAACCTGTTCCATTACCTTTAGAGCATCAAAATAATCTAAGAATGACTCTTCTTTCTCCCAATTTGGTCAAATTTTGCACAATATATGCCCAAAACAAATTTTCCTAGTAAATTGCCTCCAAAACTCAAGAAAACTCTAGTTAGGGCTGCCAAATTTGGGGGCAGCTCCTATATTGGTGGTTCTGCCGAAAATTCCACCAATTTAACTGTATTTTATTAATGCTAATCAAAGATTAATTATCAGATAAGTTAGAGTTTTGCGTATTAAGCGCATTTAACTCTAATCCAACATTAGAAGAATGCTTAGTTCTTAAATCTTAGATTATGGGTTAATAAACCCATATTAATCATTTAATCCGCACTCTTAATATTGACACCACCTTCCATTGGTCCTATGGTAAGGTCTTATGGGGAGGGGGCTAGCCCCCTCCAAACCTCCGTTGGATCAAATATAAGACATTGTCGTTACTTATACTTTGCAATTTGTTATGATTTGGTACTTTCAAGACGGTGGAATTGAAATCTTGGCTCCCAAACCGAGAAAATTAGGATCCGAATTAGAAGAGGATTGTTATAACGGGAATGGGACATTCGATACGTTTTATTATAGGAAGCTTTTGGAGGGAGAGAGCGGCATTGGGTTCATAGATCGATTCGATGCCTGGCCAAAATGCCAGGGGAATTCTCGAAATCGCAGTCACAGAGTTACTGTGAAGGATATGTTGTTGTTATTTAGCTACACACACTGATCACTCCTCATTGTTTTGTTTTTTAAAGCTTGAATGGGAAAATGATATCCGATGAGTATCGAACTTGGGTAAATCTGACCGTTCTCAATTTAATTTCGCTAAAACCCCAGAAAATACGCGTAATGATCTGCATATCTCTCCTCATAACCCGCCTATCCACTGATAATTACTATATCTTATGATAATTCGCGATTCACTGATAGGTCGCGTATCATAATTCGCATATCGGTAGTGATAGCTCGCATAACCAGTGAGATTGCCGCATATTCGACGGATGTTACTCGCATATCGATGAGATATCGTCGGATAAACGGTAGAGACCTCGCGTAAACAGTCGCATATCCATTGAAAACGATTACCTATCAGCGTAATGATCGGCTTATCCATCAGCGTATGGGTTCACAGAACAAATTTCAAGTGGTTATACCTCGCGTATTCGAGGACATATCGCATTTCAAAACCCATTTCAAGTGCTTATACCTCGCGTATCCGACGACAGATCGCATTTCAACCGGCGGTGATAGCTGGCATATCAAGTGAGATAATTCGTGGATAATCCCATATATTCACCGATGATAATTCGCGTATCTGGATTTTGTGATATATTCGTGGATAATCCCATATATTGACTAATCATAATTCGTGTAATCCGCATATTCGCCAGTGAAAATTCGCATAGCCGGTGTCAAAACAACTTCTTCTTTCCGCCTACTACGGCGACGGCAGAATTGCCCTTCATGTTCCGCAATGGTCTGTTGAAGAGGTTGCCCCAGTATGCCTAATTTATTGGATAATTTATATTTTTAGTTTTTTTAAGGTGAAATTTTTATTTCCTATTGAAACTTGATATTATATCAAGAGATATGTTTTTTTTTTCTTCTTCTTCTTCTATTTTGTCAATCTCTCACAAGGAGACCAGATCATAATCATAAAAAGACTCTCCATAGGGAGGAAAATGATAACAAAAGGAAACTACAAAATTCAAAATATAACTACAGTTCTATCCTAACATACACTAAATAGAAATTCACTAATATCATAGGAAACACATAAAAAATACATGAGATAGCTACATTGAGAGCTCTGAATCTCAGACTACAATCTAAAAAATCTCCTTTGAGCCTTCATGAGCAATTCCCACCACAAGGGGAATACCAAGCTACTCCTCTAGTTTGCCTAATATACAGTCCGAGTCTCTTAGAGAGCAGTGAAGGTGCTCCAAGGAATGAAGGGCATCATCCCTATGCTCTTATCAGTCTAGTAGTGTGTGCCCTAATAAAAAAACTCATCAGCTAGTAAAGGGAAATCGTTTGGGAGTATTAGTTAAAATAACCACTGGTGTGCCCTATATCAAGGATCCACTGAGCCCATTATACCAAGACCTCATTGTCTAATACGGGGTATCTATGTGTGGATTCTTCTCCCTTAGATCGAGCAATTTCTTTACAAATAGGGTTTAACATCAGGTCTCAGTATCATCCAACAAACTCCTCCAAATGATGATGCATGTGAGTGTTCCATTTTTGGGTTTGATCTTGATAATATATTTCCCCCCTCCAAACCTCTGCAAAATTACTTGAAATTTATGCAAAGGAAAGTTATTTTATTCTCTAAAATAAAGGAAGAATATATTTTGTTAAGCTCTAAATCTCGGGGAATATTCCACCCCATGTATTTCTCAAAATCATGACATGTTCTAGAAAAGGGATGGTGTAGAAAAGCTTCCATCCATGCTCGCATATTTTAGTGTGGTGCCTTGATATCCTCCATCAAATTCCTCTAGAAAACGTGGTAGCACCATGAAACAAACTAACCATGACTCCCCCCTTGGAACAAAAATTACACTGCTAAACCAATGAACCAATATATTTTGTACTAGGTATGGGAATTATGAGTATGTTGTGGTTCCTTTTATTTTGACTCATTCTCTAGATACCTTCATGTGTTTGATTAATAGTATGTTGCGTCCTTACCTGGAAAAGTTTATTATAGTGTTCATTAATGATATATTGATATAATCTAAGAATTAGGAATAACATGCAGAACACCTGGTAGTAGTGTCAAGGTTTTTTAGAAAGCATAATTTGTATTCCAAGCTCAACAAGCGTAATTTATTTCAAAATTAAATTCATTACTTGGGACATGTTGTTCCAAGGAAGGCACAAAAGTGGACCCAAAAAATATTAGAGATCTCATGGAGGGACATACTCCTAGGAATGTGGATGAGATGAGATCATTCATGGGATTGACAGGTTACTATGGGTGGTTCATAAAGAACTTCTCATGGATTTGTTATCCTATTAAATATTTACAGAGAAAAGGAAAGAATTTTTAATGAATATAGGAGTGTGCAACCAACTTTGATCAGTTGAAGCATTTCCTTACAAATTCTCTAGTCTTGAAGATTACAAATCTAGATCTAGAGTTTGTGGTGTGCAAAAATTAATTGCAAGGAACGACTTGGTGGAGTATTATTGTAGGAATTACATGTGGTATGATATGTGTCAAGGAAACCGAATGAGCATGAGTTGAAATATGCGACTTATGATTTCGTGGTTGAAGATTATTCTTTCCTTAATATTGTTTGAGTTAACTTATTCTTCTATGTCGCCATTTTACCTTAAAATTAAAAGAGTATCAGTCGAGATTTTGTTTTGGCCAACATAATTGAACGTGAAAGATATGAGTTGGCTACCCTTGAACAATGAGATTTTCGATTTGGCTGATCTAGGGAAGCACCTCTAAGAACATTGTTGCATATTATCTTAGCGAGAATCCATGTGAATTATAGACTAAAATATGTTTAGATGATAGACTTGGAGGAGAAGATCTTTCATGCAGGGAAGCATGTTGACATGAACTAAAATATTAAGCAAATGATAAAACATTAGGGAATAGGTGATGAAGATATGTCTTATCATCTCACAAAATATGGCATGGTCAAATTCATGAATAGGATCTATGTGTTGGATGAAAATGAGTCGAGAAGCTTATCTTGAGAGAGTTTCATGTCGAACCATATTTTCGTCACCTTGGATATCAAAAGATGTTGAAACCAATGAATAAGTTATACTATTAGCCGAATGTAAAGAAACAAGTGGTTGATTTTGTTGCTAGGTGCCTTCGTTGTCAACAGGTAAAGGATGAATGTAAGCACCCAATTGGTTTGATTTAGCCAATTCCAATTCCATAATGGAAATGGGAGTTCATTTCCATGGACTTCATTATAATTTTTCTGAGGACATAGAGACAACATAACTACATTATGGTTTTCATTGACAGATTGACAAAGGTAGCTCACTTCATTGTAGTAAAGTATTCTAATTCATCTAGTGACATAGCTCAGATCTTCATCAAGGAGATAACACGGTTGCATGGTGTTCCCAAGAAAATTTTATCTGACAGCGATACAAAGTTCACTTCTAAGATTTGGAAGGATTTTTCTATTGGATTTTTCTATAGGATTTTTCTATATCATTCATGGGAATGATAGGTTACTACGAGTGGTTCATAAATAAATTATCATGGATTCATTATCCTATTAAATATTTACAAAGAAAAGGAAAGAAGTTTTAATGAATATAGGAGTGTTCAACCAAGTTTGAGCAGTTGAAGCATTTGCTTACAAATGCTCTAGTATTGAAGATTGCAGATCTCTATCTAGAGTTTGTGGTGTGCAAAAATTAATTGCAAGGAAGGACTTGGTGGAGTATTGTTGTAGGAAGTACATGTGGTATGATATGTGTCAAGGAAACCAAATGAGCATGAGTTGAACTATGCGACTCAAGATTTTGAGTTAGAAGTTATCATTCTTTCCTTGAAGGTGTGGAGGAACTATCTTCTTGGTAGGAGATTTGTTTTGATGAGTGATCAGAGTGGGTTGAGATTATTGTTTTACCAATCTAATTTGAATTCCAGGAAAGCTACATCGTTGGCTACCTCAAAAATTTTGAATTTGAGATCAGTTATATCAATGGAAAGAAGAACATTGTTGTAGATGCTCTTAGCAGGAGAATACATGTGAATTACACATCAGCTATAAGTTTATACGGGATAGAGTTTCAAGAGCATATTTTCATGCAGGGAAGCATTTTGACATGTACTAGAAGCTTAAGCAAATGATACAACATTTGGGAATAGTTGACGAAGATGTGTATTATCATCTCACAAGATATGGCTTAGTCAAATTCATGAATGGGATCTATGAATAGGATCTATGGCTGGGTAAAATTCATAAAGATGTGTATAATTTCATTTGAAAATTTTAAAGATAAGATTTTATTTAAAAATCTTGTTTATTGGATAATTGATATTTTTACTTTTTCAAATTGTTTTTTTTTATTATTATTTATTGTATTTTAATGAAAAAAATTCCCCCAATTACAATTGAAAACTATTAATTTCATTTGAAAAATTTAAATATTTTCTTTAAAAATCTTTAAAATAACATGTTTTAAGAATATACTTTTTTTTCTTTATCCAAACCAACTATATAAAAAAATACATACTTCGTTATTGGTTTAAATATGGTCTTAAAGTGTAGGAGTTCTCTTTTTCCCAAAATAAATATATTACAAAATGTATACTTTGTTATTGGTTGAAATGAGATGTTAAAATTGAAGTTTTTTTCAATTTCAAATACAATTATATTTATCATAATCTAATATTTTTTCATCTTATTTCATAGTTCAAAAATGTACCAGTGTAAATTTATTCCAAAGCTTTTTAAATACAATTACACTTTAATATTTTTTATTCTCAAATCTTAAAAGTAATCAAAAGCACATGTTTCTTTGTGAAAATCTAGTATTGGAGAATTTGTTGTATAATCATTGTTCTGTTTCTCTGTCGAAATATTGTATAATATGTTTCGCCTCTCCAAACCTCTGCAAAATTACTTGAAATTTACGCAGAGGAAAGTCATTTTATACTCTAAAATAAAGGAAGAATATATTTTGTTAAGCTCTAAATCTAAGGGAATATTTCACCCCACGTATATCTCAAAATCATGACATGTTCTAGAAAAGGGATGGAGTAGAAAAGATTCCATCCATAATGATAATATACCAAAACCAAATTTCAAGTAAATAATGATAATATACCAAAACCAAATTTGAGAAGTGCTAGAAAGTTACACATAATCTAATGCTTTTCCGAACAATTGAAAGACAAATTCATCATGTTAAGTCTTAGAAATATAATTAGTGTTGAAATCATTGAAACTAACTAAATGAAATTTCCATTTTATTTGGTATGTTTCCATATTTTTTTAATTTTATTATAAGGATTCCACCCCACATATATTATTGTCCTTAGGATAAAGGTGACAAGGATAATGTAGCACTGAAAAAGAAGTTCAATGCAGTCGATAGAGTACATGGGTCTCAGAATAAGCAATAAGACAAAGGTGATGGTAGAAATCCTTTGAGATGATGGACTTGTGGTAGAGAAAAACACATGAGGGATTGACGATAACATCAGGGTGGTAGGCCTTTTTTCAGTTTTCAGTTTGACTCTCTCATTTCATTCACACTCTCTCATACACTCTAATATACTTATAGCATTCTTGGAGCCATTATTCACTTGGATTGGAGAAATAAGGAAAAGGAAGCAAGGAAGGACATGGAGACATCGATATAAAAAACTACAATTGGATTAACTGCAGGTAACATGTTATATGTATGATCTCCATGTTCATTTTTTGATACATCGTATATGCATGTGATTATTTGGTTATGTGTTTTCATTATCATGGAGGGTTTCCTGGATTGATAGAGATTTGGAATACGTTTGCATATTTCTCGATAGCCATGAATTTTGGGTTTTTTTCACTCTCCTTTTTTATTATTATTGGAGGTTAGTTTTTTCCCCATGTTTGTGTTGGAAACAAACACCTAGAGACTTGTAATATCTTGGGTTGAGTTACTAGTCCTGATCCTAGGTTGGGACAAATGCTCAAACCTTTGGTGTATTGAGTTATTGGTCCTTAGAGTTGGATTTGGGACAAATTCTCAGAGTTTCTGCAGATAGTTAAGAAGGAGTTAGCTAGTTCCTAGGCCCTTGGAAACTTAATTAGAATGATCTCATTATGTTTATTGATTTCTATACCATACAGGTGGAATCCCTATGGTTAAGGGTTGAGGTGGTTTGGCCTCTGGAAGCCCTGGTTGTTTTTTCTTGGTCTATTCCATGAGACCCACATTCATGCTTCGAATATGGGGTGGTGTTGATTGGATGAAAGAAATATTTGGTTTAGCCAATCTATGGTCAGGTGCTGCATGGAAGTTCTTGACTTGGTTGGCATTTTCATATGTTAATATTTAATTATTTATGTTTTACCATTATAAAAGGATTCATCCATGCTGATTTGTACAATTTCAATGTATTAGCAGTGTAGGAAATTTTATACGTAAAAGTCAAAGATGCTTTTCTATTTTCTAGATTAGTGGTTTGTCTTTCCTATTTTCATGAAATAAGTTCCATATAAATTGGGAATGGGTGGGTTTCGACCCCCTTAGAGTTAGGAACAATATTTTCTATATATTTCATCATCTTTAATATATAAAGGGTTGATTGTGAAGCAAAAGAACACTTTTTATTTGATTGTAAGTTGTGGAGCTCAAATAGAAGTAATCAATTCAACAATACAAATGATGCTTGGTTTCAGGATTCCTATGTCAAGAAAATGGTGATGTTTTCCCTTATAAAGCAGGTTTTTCTGTTTTTGAATCACATGTACTCTTTCTTAAGCCGTTTACAAAAGATGATGAGCAGAATTTTCATAAGATATGTCAGATTGTTGTTAGGGCTCCATCAAGTTTTCAACATTTATGTGTATAATTCATTTTTGTATGCTCCATATTTGAATTTATCCTAAATATTATTCATCTCATCGACCCCCAACAGCTCTATAATATCCAGAAGTTTTCCTACCTTGTCGTAATTGAAGCTTTCCTCTATCTATCTGTGATTGATTACTGAAAACCCTTATGACTCCCTGCCCAATGGGTTCTTCCTTCATTCTGCAACCACAATTTTAAAACCAATACCTTGATATTCATACCTAGCCTAAAACCCTAGAATGTGATTTATTGAAATCTGTCAAGAGAGATCCCTCTCTGGGATTGGAAAGGCTAGTTTCTAATACTACAAGTGGTTTGTGGTTACCTCTGAAGTTTTCCTCCTCAACCTAGGAAAACTATGAAGTGCTAACAACAATTATCATGCTTGGGTTCTAGGATTTTGTACTTGATTATTGGTCATTATTTGGAAACCCTATTTATCTGAAAATGGGAAAACTAGTATTGTTGTGCTATCTCCCTCATCAGTATTAAAAAAATGTGTTTAGGATCGTCTCAAATTAGCCATTTGTGAAGTGGTTTATGTGTCAAGGTTTTTTGTTTTTTATGAGGAATTTATGAGTTATTTAGTTGTTAAAATCTAATGTACAACAAATAAAATGCAGAGAAATAACACACATCATACAGATTACATAATAGTTGATAAAAAAGTTCACCCCTCCTGGTCTACATCTCCATGGAAATGCTTCAACATGTTAGGCCCTCTTTGGATTAATGGTAAACTGTTTGATCAAATTCACCTACAGTACTCCAATGGCTTTGAAACCTACTCAATTGGATTCAAAAGACCCAAAAACCTCAAAAGAGACTATTCAATATATGAAAATGGTCTCCAACTGACCTAGGCGTGACCTCCTCTCCTAGTGGCCCTAAGCTTCGTTAATATTCAAAGTGGAAAAAAAACTTTTAGAAGTGCTCCAACACATCTGAAACCTGTTCCATTACCTTTAGAGCATCAAAATAATCTAAGAATGAATCTTCTTTCTCCCAATTTATCAATTTCTTGCAATAATAAAGATATGCTCCAAAACAATTTTTCCTTAGTAATTACTCAAACCGAGAAAACTCTGAAGCATAGGGCCGTCAAATTTGGGAAGTTTCATATTGGTGGTCTGCCTGCATGCCACCAATTTAATTATTTGTTAATTTTGTCTAAGAGAGATTAATTATTTGCAAGTTAGAGTTTTATATTAGAAGCTATTAACTCTCTAATCCAACATTAGAAGAATGCTAGTTTCAAATTGATATTTAAGAAGTTAATAAACCCATGGTTAGTCCATTTCAACTCATAGTTTCTAACATTGATCAACACCTTCCATTGGTCCTATGGTTCCAGGAGGCTAGCCCTCCCAAATTCACATGCTGATACACATATACATATGCTAGAAAATATAACTCAAATGCATAGATTGTTAAGTACTAATGTCTTGGGCTATTGGTTTACTACTCCATTCATTCGGGGGAGGTCATGGGGTCGAACCTCGAACTCCACCCTTCGTCGTTGTATATTTTTTCACCGATATACACACACACGCACACACACACACACACACACACACAAAACCTTTATATATGATTGAAATGCACCAACTCCAGACTTTGCATATAATTCTACCATAGGATATGTATGGAATTCGAACTAATTTGTAATAAAATCAATTCGAAATTTGGATAGGGTCCACTAGTTCATAAAACAAATTCACCTTCCAACCAAACTAGAAAATCACGCCATGAAACTTGTCACAGTGTCATTGGGTGAAATTGAAGAATATTCCCAGAATATTTGTGTTCTGCTGACTGGGCTGCCATGTCACCATTATGTCATGTTTTGCAATTGTTTTAGTTGTTTAGGAAAACGAACAACATGCTCTATCTTCTTCATCTAGACTCTGTTTTCGACGAAACGAATTGTGCCAAATTCTTCGCAACGAGATATTCACTGTTGTTAAGTTTCCAATCGATTTTGAGCACTTTGAATATTTGGAAAAAAATTTCCCCTAATCCAAAATCTGATCACCTATACATCCTAGCTTTCCATTTCTCACATCCTAGCTTTCCGCCAATACCATTGAATTTCATAACATGGTTGGAATTAAAATATGACATGTTTGTAATGGAAGTGTTGCATCTAGATTTAATTGTGGCAATCCATGTTAATTGGTTCAGGGAGCGGCTTCAAGATTTTCATATAGACATAAATTCTTGGTTAGGAAGATAACGATCATTGTTTCATGATTTTAAAACCTTCATGATTTCTCTTATTGCATTGACTATAACCTCGAGATATTCAAGTTCCTAGAGGTCTTCTAGTAATGATAAGATCCATATCGAAATAAACGAAGCAATAAATTTATGTTTGTTCGGGTTGTAGCATTCATCCTAGAAATGCATAAATAATCATGCGTTATTGAGGGGATACGAGCCAGTTTCAAAGAACCTCTTTTGATTTTTCAAAATGTGCAAAAATCACCATGAAAAAAGCCTTTAGGTTAATGGCAAGATCGACATGAATTTACAAATCAGAGCATGGTCTTTCATGTGTTTGCTTGATTCCTCCGTACAATTATTCGACATTACAAATTTGGGTTTTTCTGTGGATTTTTATAAGCACTTCCCTTTGATGTAGGATTTCCACTACACAACAATAATTGGAGTCTCACTCGTGTTAGTATTGGTAGTGGAAGTTTCAACTTCCCCCCCCCCCCGGATTTCTTGTAACTACATTACAATAGGAGGGTGTTGCACCCCTCCTTGTGGCTCCTTGGTGAGTATGTTTTGACATGCCACCGAGTCTTGAAATACAATTTTTTGTGGGTTCCGAATGATGGTGAACACTTTGTTGCTCCCTTTGGAATCTAGAGCCATCAAGTTTCTTCCTTTCCAACAATGATTTTTAATTTCTTTATCATCTTGAGTAGACACTTTGGTTTCCTACAAAATCAAAAACTCTGATTTTTCTCTTTCAATTCTATCTATAAGGTTTCTCTGCTTCCCCTTGTTGTTGAGGCATCAAATATTATAGATAAATATTTTGATGGAAGAGATGATTGAGAGATGGGATAGTAACCCTATAGAAGAATCACTTTTCCTGAGCTAATGAGTAGTTCCGCTACATTTTGGATTAGGTGACTAGTCATTTTCATCCACTTCTTTGCACATTCTTCTAGAGTCTAGTTTTTCCTTTTTAGCATATACGGTAATCCTTCAATCTCTCCATTCTTCTGGCATCTTTTCCATTGGATATATAACTGGTAAAACGTGTTCTTATACTCCCAAGTTCCCGAGTGTTAAAATCCCTTAGACCTAAGAGTAGAATCTATGTAACAAATTTATTAATATGTATTTTTAAATATTACTGTTGATTATTTTTAAAAGAATTTAAATTTTGTTTAAGATAATAATCCATGTTTCATTATTCACCTTTTCAGACACTTTAGACATCAACCAGAAGTTTGATGCATTATTGATAAAGCATTAGGGTTCGATTTTTTGGTCTATAGATGAATGTTTTGCATCTTTTGTGAAAGGAGGCTTGAAAGGAGTGTGTTTTATCACTAATAGTGTCAACATCATCACCAACATGTGCATATTTTTTAGAGACCTGATTGTGGCTTAAACAATGAAAAATAGATGGCGTTGCGCAGAGGCGCAACATTTTCACATAGTCAAATTTAAGATTTATCAGACCCCAAAATTGCTTAAACCCCATGGAGATAGCCATCCATAGTTTCAGCATGTCAACCCTCTGTTCTCGAATGAAGCAAACCCGGTCGTTTGGGCAATATATATTTACCAAATTTCAAACAAACTTAAATATACCAAAACAAACAAAATGCAGAATAAACTTAATTAATATACCAAAACAAACAAACAAAATGCACAATAAAGTTAATTAATATACCAAAACAAACAAAACAAAATGCAGAATAGTTAGAATTCAGACTATCCCGCGGTACTGTAAACCCTCCCACCACTGATTGAAGTTATAAATGCAGCTGTAATTGGTGAGGTATTGTTAAATGTGAAGCAATTTTAATGGTAGAATGAAAGGCCACCGTAAGGGAAATCGATAAGATTGTCCTCTGATGCAATTTGTTCAAACCAGGTTGTTATGGCGAGTCACTCATGTTCTGATAAGTATCCTTATGGAACCTCCTAATGGAGCCCGCCATGCATTCTCGACGATTTGTTATGGCGAGTCACTCCTGTTCTCGAGTGACGATTTGTTATGACGATTTTATTTGGTATGTTTCCATATTTTTTTAATTTCATTATAAGGATTCCACCCCACATATATTATTTTCCTTAGGATAAAGGTGACAAGGATAATGTAGCACTGAAAAGGAAGTTCAATGCAGTCGATAGAGTACATGGGTCTCAAATAAGCAGTAATAGAAAGGTGATGGTAGAAATCCTTTGAGATGATGGACTTGTGGTGGAGAAAAACACATGAGGGATTGACGAAAACATCAGGGTGGTAGGCCTTTTTTCAGTTTTCAGTTTGACTCTCTCATTTCATTCACTCTCTCATACACTCTAATATACTTATAGCATTCTTGGAGCCATTATTCACTTGGATTGGAGAAATAAGGAAAAGGAAGCAAGGAAAGACATGGAGACATCGATATAAACAACTACAATTGGATTAACTGCAGGTAACATGTTATATGTATGATCTCCATGTTCATTTTTTGATACATCGTATATGCATGTGATTATTTGGTTATGTGTTTTCATTAGCATGGAGGATTTCCTGGATTTATAGAGATTTGAACATTGCCTTGCCATTTCTTGGATAGCCATGGAATTATGGGTTTTTGCACTTCCTTTTTTTAATTAGTGGATCTTAGTTTTTTCCTATGTTTTTGTGTTGGAACAAACTCTCTAGAGGCTTGTAATATCTTGGGTTGAGTCACTAGTCATGCATCCTAGGTTGGGACAAATGCTCTGGAACCTTTGGTGGATTGAGTTATTGGTCCTTAGAGTTACATTAGACAAATTATCTAGAGCCTTGTGATAGTTGTGGGTTGAGTTACTAGTTCCTAGGGCCTTGGAAAACTTATTTAGAGAATGATCTCATTATGTTTATTGATTTCTATACCATACAGGTGGAATTCCTATGGTTAAGGGTTGAGGTGGTTTGGCCTCTGGAAGCCCTGGTTGTTTTTTCTTGTTCTATTCCATGAGACCCACATTCATGCTTGGAATATGGGGTGGTGTTGATTGGATGAAAGAAATATTTGGTTTAGCCGATCTATGGTCGGGTCTTTGCATGGAACTTCTTGACTTGGTTGGCATTTTTCATATGTTAGTATCTAATTATTTATGTTTTACCATTCAGTAAGGATTCATCCATCCTGATTTGTACAATTTCAATGTATTAGCAGTGTAGGAAATTTTATAGGTAAAAGTCAAAGATGCTTTTCTATTTTCTAGATTAGTGGTTTGTCTTTCCTATTTTCATGAAATCAGTTCCATATAAATTGGGAATTGGTGGGTTTCGACCCCCTTAGACTTAGGAACAATATTTTGTATATATTTCATCATCTTAAATATAGAAAGGGTTGATTGTGAAGTAAAAGAACACTTTTTCTTTGATTGTAAGTTGTGGAACTCAAATACAAGTAATCAATTCAACAATACAAAGGATGCTTGGTTTCAGGAATCCTATGTCAAGAAAATGGTGATGTTTTCCTCTTTTTAAATATGTTTTTCTTTCAAGTTTCACATGGGTACTCTTTATTAAATTGTTTACAAGAAGATGATGAGTAGAATTTTCTTGCAATATTATGCTCTAGATTGTTATGAAATCTCACTGTTTTCTTCTAACATTTATGTGTATAATTCATTTTTGTATGCTCCATATTTGAATTTATCCTAAATATTATTCATCTCATCCACCCCCAACAGCTCTATAATATCCAGGAGTTTTCCTACCTTGTCGTAATTGAAGCTTTCCTCTATCTATCTGTGATTGATTACTCAAAACCCTTATAACTCCCTGCCCAATGGGTTCTTCCTTCATTCTGCAACCACAATTTTAAAACCAATACCTTGATATTCATACCTAGCCTAAAACCCTAGACTGTGATTTATTGAAATCTATCAAGAGAGATCCCTCTCTGGGATTGGAAAGGCTAGTTTCTAATATTACAAGTGGTTTGTGGTTACCTCTGAAGTTTTCCTCCTCAACCTAGGAAAACTATGAAGTGCTAACAACAATTATCATGCTTGGGTTCTAGGATTTTGTACTTGCTTATTGGTCATTATTTGGAAACCCTATTGATCTGAATATGGGAAAACTAGTTTTGTTGTGCTATCTCCCTCATCAGTATTAAAAAAATGTGTTTAGGATCATCTCAAATTAGCCATTTGTGAAGTGGTTTATGTGTCAAGGTTTTGTGTTTTTTATGAGGAATTTATGAGTTATTTAGTTGTTAAAATCTCATGTACAACAAATAAAATGCAGAGAAATAACACACATCATACAGATTACATAATGATTGATAAAAAAGTTCACCCCTCTTTGGTCTACATCTCCATGGACACTGCTCCAACATGTTAGGCCCTCTTTGGATTAATGGTAAAATGTTTGATGCATTCACCTACGGTGCTCCGATGGCTTTGAAACCTACTCAAGCTGGATTCAAAAGACCCAAAAGCCTCAAAAGAGACTATTCATCTATGAAAATGGTCTCCATTTGAAACTAGGCATGACCTCTGAGGTAAAGCAGCGAACTAGGCAGTTAATATTAAAGGGAGTGGAAAAAAGAAACTTTTAGAAGTGCTTCAACACCTACAAAGTTAGGATCCATTACCTTTAGAGCATCAAAATAATCTAAGAATGACTCTTCTTTCTCCCAATTTGGTCAAATTTTGCACAATATATGCCCAAAACAAATTTTCCTAGTAAATTGCCTCCAAAACTCGAGAAAACTCTAGTTAGGGCTGCCAAATTTGGGGGCAGCTCCTATTTTGGTGGTTCTGCCGAAAATTCCACCAATTTAACTGTATTTTATTAATGCTAATCAAATATTAATTATCAGATAAGTTAGAGTTTTGCATATTAAGCGCGTTTAACTCTAATCCAACATTAGAAGAATGCTTAGTTCTTAAATCTTAGATTATGGGTTAATAAACCCATATTAATCATTTAATCCGCACTCTTAATATTGACACCACCTTCCAATGGTCCTATGGTAAGGTCTTATGGGGAGGGGGCTAGCCCCCTCCAAACCTCCGTTGGATCAAATATAAGACATCAAATATAACTCAAATGCATAGATTTTTAAGTACTAATGTCTTGGGCTATTGGTTTACTACTCCATTCATTCGGGGGAGGTCATGGGGTCGAACCCCGAACTCCACCCTTCTTCGTTGTATATTTTTTCACCGATATACACACGCACACACACACACACACAAAACATTTATATATAATTGAAATGCACCAACTCCAGACTTTGCATATAATTCTACCATAGGATATGTATGGAATTCGAACTAATTTGTAATAAAATCAATTCGGAATTTGAATAGGGTCCACTAGTTCATAAAACAAATTCACCTTCCAACCAAACTAGAAAATCATGCAATGAAACTTGTCACAATGTCATTGGGTGAAATTGAAGAATATTCCCAGAATATTTGTGTTCTGCTGACTGGGCTGCCATGTCACCATTATGTCATGTTCTGCAATTGTTTTAGTTGTTTAGGAAAATGAACAACATGCTCTATCTTCTTCATCTAGACTCTGTTTTCGACGAAAAAAATTGTGCCAAATTCCTGGAAACGAGATATTCACTGTTGTTAAGTTTCCAATCGATTTTGAGCACTTTGAATATTTGGAAAAAAATTTCCCCTAATCCAAAATCTGATCACCTATACAGTAGAGCTTTCCATTTCTCACATCTAGCTTTCCTTGATACCATTGAATTTCATAACATGGTTGGAATTAAAATATGACATGTTTATGTCAGTGTTGCATCTAGATTTAATTGTGGCAATCGATGCCTATTGGTTCGGGGAATGACTTGCCTTCTGATATATAGACATAAATTCTTGGTTAGGAAGATAACGATCGTTGTTTCATGATTTTAAAACCTTGCGATTTCTCTTATTGCATTGACTATTGTTGGCAATATGATGAAGAGTGTTGTCCTTGATGGCAACCCACTGAATGAAGATGAAGACATGAGACTGTTGACATGTGTTGTCCTTGATGGCAATCCACCTGATGAAGTTATTCTTGACCTGATGGGCTTGGTAAATGATGTAAATATGATATGAAATGATGTTTGTTAGCAATATGATGCTGAGTGTTGTCCTTGAATGGCAACTTACTTGATGAAGTTGTGCTTGATAGAATATGTCTTGATGAACCTGTTTAAAGATGTAAATATGATGTATCTACAGAGAGTACAGAAGGTAATGAAGAAAGGAATTCAATATGTGCTAGATCCATGATGAAAAGAGTATGTTTCAAGGCGGATTTGTCTAGTAGAATTCGCGTACGCACGCGGTAAAGTACGTGCCAAGTCGCGTATGGGCAAAAGCGCTCAAAAAGTGCAAAACCAGGGGTAACCACCATGGTATTGACCCATTGTATTGGGTAATGATTCGTCTAAATGACCCCGTCCAGGAATACCATCGGAAGGAATGTAGTTTTGGCTCATGGTATTGAAAAAGGGGCTCATGGTATTGAAAAAGGGTAAACCTATATAAAGAGAAGAAATTCATTGTGCAAATCATGAGTGTGGGTGCAAGATGTCTGAGCTTGAATGAATACTTCTCTCTGAAGTAGATTTGAATGGAAAGGGTTACAGTTGAATGATAGATCTGAATGTATGATGCACCAATGATGAAGAAGGGGATCTAGATCTGAAATGTACTTGTATTTGCTAGATCTGTTTATGGAATGATTAGATCTGTGATGAGGCGAACATCTGTCTGAGGTAAAGGGTAAAATCTAAAGTGATGTATCTGTGGTGAAGAATTGCAATGACATAAAAGTCTGAAGAACCATACGCTAGTTCGCCGAAGAGGAAGCGCGTATATACGCGGCTTCGCTGAAGAGAAAGCGCGTATGCGCAATGAAATTAGATCTGTAATATGTACAGAAGTATACGCTGGTTTATGTGAACGGAAGCGCGTATATACGCGACATCAGTGAAAGGAAAGCGCGTATGCAAACTAGGGTTTGTTGAAGTCTGTGGTAAGAAATGTCTGATCTGTTCTGCTGGTTTACTGATATCTGTCAGTGAGTTATATGTATCTGTTTCATGGTTGACTGTGCTTAAAAGTATGGAAAGGGTCCAGTCTGAAAATATGATGAAACGTGGCCTGCAAGTTGTGTCCTAAAGGAAGCTTGGATCCGGTGTGAAAATTGATGAAACGTGGTCCATAGAGGTGCTGAGGGTTGTAGCCTTCAGTCAGGGGGTCGTAGCTCCCTTCCAGGTGAGGCTGGTAAACGAGAGCAGGGTGTCGTAGCTCCCTTCCAGGAGAGGCTGGTAAACGAGTCAGGGGGTTGGAGCTCCCTTCCAGGAGAGGCTGGTAAACGAGCGCAGGTGGGTGCCTGCGTGCTGGTAGGAGTCTGCACCAGCACATATGTTGTAAGGTGTTTTCTCTATAATAAAATATTGAAGGCTGAGCAACTGCAGCGGTGGTTTTCTCCCGACTTGGGTTTCCACCTAAAAATCCTGGTGTTCATGTGTGATTCTTTGTGTGATGGTTTATTCTGTTGTTACTACACATGTTTACTGTTAACTTAACATCAGATGAATGAATATTGCAAAGAACTAAGTTAATAAATATCTGCATTTTTAGATCTCTGCTAATACGCGAGTTGTATGAAGGATATCCGCGTGTATACGCGAGTTTACTAAAGGAAAGTAGCGTATGGGTTTTAGAGAGTGAAAAAGTAAAATTTTTTGAATATGCAGTAAATACTGATTCACCCCCCTCTCAGTATTTTTCCCAACAATTGGTATCAGAGCAGGTTCTTCTGGAGAAGCTTGATCGCTTGAAGGAGATCCGTCGCAATGGGAAGTCAAGAAGGAGTAATGTCTATAAAGCCACCTCTATTCAATGGAAGCAATCTGATATTCTGGAAGGTACGTACAAAAGCATATCTGCAAAGTCTTGGTGCAGATGTATGGGCAATCGTGGAAGAAGGTTATCAATACTCGGCAAGTATTCCTACTGATGCAGCAGAAAGGAAGAAGTATGAAACCAATGCCAAAGCAGTAAATGTCTTGCTAGGAAGCATGTCTGAATCAGAATTTGCTAAAGTGATGCGGCTACATTCAGCAAAAGAAATATGGGACAAAATCATTCTGAGCTATGAAGGAGACACAAAGGTAAAAAGTGCAAAACTCCAAACTCTTAGAATTGAATATGAAAATTTGAAAATGCACAGTGATGAAAGTGTTGCCAGTTTCTTTCTTCATCTATATGATATTGTAAATCGAATGAGAAATTTGGGTGAAACCATAATTGATACTACTCTGGTGGAAAAGGTCTTAAGATCCTTGACTTCAAAATTTGACTCTAAAGTTTCAGCTATTGAAGAAAGGCAAGATCTGAAAACTCTTACTGTTGTTCAATTACATGGTATTCTGACTGCTTTTGAAATGAGACAAGGAGGTCCGTCTCAAATCAGAGAAGCTGCGTTTAAGGCATCTGCAAAAGGAAAAGAAAAGGAAGTTGTCAAAGAATCCAGCTATATATCTGAAGAAGAAGAAGCAAATTTTGTGAGAAAGCTCCAACTAGGTACCGGAAGATTCAAAGGTAAGCTTCCCTTCAAATGTTTTGAGTGTGGAAAAGTTGGTCACTATGCCGCTAAATGTCCTTATAGAGAAAAACATGGCAAAGGGAAACAATTTGAAAAGAGGAAGAGTTATTATGCAAATGAAGATGATGATGAAGTGTCCAGTGAAGATGAAGAAGATTCTGACCATGATCTGAAAGTGCTCATGGCAAAGAAGAAAAAGAAGAAGGCTACTCAAAACAAGGAGATATCTCAGAAAACATGTATAGCAGAAATTGAAGAAGATGAATCAAATAGAGATTGGGGTCCTTGTAATAATCTTCTTTGTGCAAACAATAGTGAAGATAGTGAAAGAAAAGTTGTGGATCTAGATGAAGCGTTCTTCAAGATCAAAGTTGAAGAACAACAAAAGGAAATTGATAAGAAAGATTCTATCTACAAAGAGATGATCTCTCAAATGGAAAAAAAAATAGAAATGCTGAATGGACAGGTGGACAAGTATCAAAGGTTTCATACTTATGCATCCAATCGAATTAAAGAACTAGAAGCAGAAATCAATGATCTAAATGCAGATCTCGGAAAATCAAGCAAGAAGAATGAAGGACTTGAAGCTGCAATCATCTCTCTACAAATATATCTTGAAGCATCAAGTAAGAATATTGAGGAACCTCTACAAACATTTGAAAAGGAAGGCCTTGAAGTAGAAATCATCTCTCTCAAAGAAGATCTGGAAAAATCAAATAAGAAGAATAAAGAGCTAGAACAAACATGAAGATAAAAACGAAATTGCTGAAAGAAGAGATTCTAAATATGAAGATCATGCAGAAGATGGAAGAAGGAGAAAGAAGAAAGTTTATCAAGCAATGTCAAGCCTTGGAGGTTGAGGTAAACATTCTCAAAGGTAAATTAGAAGAAAAGATTAAACTTTTGAGGTTTCAAGATAGTACTAAGACTTTGGACAATATTCTGAGTAATCAAAGGTCTCCTGCTAGCAAACTTGGTCTTGGTTTTCATGAAACTGTTAAAGGAGAATCTAGCTCACAAGGAAGTGCTAAAGATTCAGAGGATGTCAATGCAAAACCTAAAGTGTTGAAAGAAACAAAAGGTCAACCAACAATGATGAAATCTCAAAGGAAATCAGTAAATAATGTTGAATGCTTTAAATGTCATAATTATGGGCATGTTGCAACAAATTGCAGGAGCAGATCATTTCAGATTTCAATCAAATGGGGGCCTACACAGAAAGGTACTCGCCTTCATGGATTGTTTTCATGCAACAAGTATGGAAAACATGAGTTATTTGTATGCGTATTGCTGTAGAAAAGGAATGCAGGTTGAACAGATATGAGAAATTGGATAACTTCCAGCACACAAATAGAAAGTTTAAACAAATCTGGAAAAATATGGAGGACCGATCAGAAACGTAGGGAATATTGACCCTACTACAGTCATCCGCTTCTGAAGCTTACTTCTCTGATTGACTGCAGGAATGATGTGGGATACATTATGAGATTTAGTAATGTATCGCTGAAGGTGGGGGAGCAGTTCGTGAAGATGTCTCTCGTGATTGATTTGATTATTCTGTTAGATATTTTCGATAAAGCATCTCGAGTATGAAGAAGATGGGTGTGCAGAAGTGGCAAGTTCGTATGAAGGTTAACGTGAAAATTTAGTAGGCGCTACTTTCTCCATAATGAAGGTTCTATGAGTACAAAAATCTCGGGAGGGTAATGCGAATTCCAAAGAGGCATGTACTTCCATATGCATTGATGATAAGAGAATTTATATAATAGCTGAAGATCTGGAGCAGAGGTTTAGGGGGAGCATCAGTCTGACTGTTAATAACTGTATTATTGACTCAGTATCAGCTTAGTTTCTCAGTTCTAAATTATGATATGATACTTGGCTTCTTATGTTGAAGATTATGGATGAGTCCTGATGAAGAGTATTCGTTGCTGAGATGAAAGTCTTATAATTCGGAGATAAGGACAGTTCATGCAGAGATTGTTGCTAATGACTTGTTGATGAACGTATTCAGGTTGCACAAGTTAAGGAGGAGCACTGGTTCAGGGGGAGCAGCAGGTTGAATACTAATAATTGCATTGTTGGCACTATGACTGCTTATTCTTTGATACTCATGCTCAAATGATGATAACTTGGTATATGGTTTATTATGATGAGATTTTGAGCCTTGTTTGTTGAAAAGTATCTTTTGTGCTCACACATGGATGAATTGGAAGTCTTATGATTCAGAGATAAGAATAGATCATGCAGAGTTTGTTACTATGGTTGAAACCTTTTTCCTACCTATGTTACATCATGTTAAATCTTGAAGATCTTGATGATATTGGACCACATGGATGATTTCTTGACACATATTTCAAGATGTTGTTCTGGTATGATAATTTCTCTTGGAAAGAATGTATTGACGCTGCAAAGAATCTGAAGACTTGGTTACTAATGTACTTATGCTACAACCATTGGATGACGCTTGAAGACACAACTACTCTGTTCTGTCTATCTGTATTCTAGGGAAGCATTCAAATATCTCAGAAAGAAGCTGAACACTGTCCTTTTCTCACAGAGGATCAGATCTGGTTAAAGTATAGAAGATGGTATTGGATACGCGGATTTCCTTAAACACAGTCGCGTATATACGCAAGTTCATGCACAGAAAACCGCGTATGTCTGATTGCTGACAAATTTCTATTTGGGGTCAGCTCTCTTCAGCACAGTTGCAGTGCTGTTTGGTTTCTCTGGTATCTCTCGTGATGTTCCAGTTCTTATAATACTGTTTCAATCTCTGATGTTTTAAAGATGCCTTGATGATTGATTGAAAGTGTCCAGGATGCACAAACTAAGGGCGAGCCTTAGTCATATGGAAAGGATGCTTGGATGCACAAATTCAAGAGGAGCATTAGCGTTGCTGAGTATAATGCATTGGTGGCATTATGATGATTCTGAAATATGTTCTCTTTCTTGAGGACTTTTTGGTGTTGGTTATGAAAAGTCATATTTGTATTTTGATGAAAAGGTCATGTTGAGACCCATGATGTAAAATTGTAAATTTCAATCATGTAAGGACTTGTCAAATTTGTAAACCCACTTGGTTGGGTACTTGAGTCTTTTATGTAAATCCACTTGGTTGGATATTTGATGTAAGTATGAGTCTTTGGTGACAGGAAGTTCATAGAGTCTTGTACTTCATTGAAAAATTTGTTTGAAGATTCAGCATGAACTCAGGGGGAGCTTGGTCACGTCAGTATATATATTAGATCTGTAGAACGCTTCTTCCACATGCGGAGAAAAGGGGGAGAGTATGTTGATTTTGATCCACCCTTTGCCCTTGATGTCAAAGGGGGAGAGTGACATGGTGTTTGAATGAAGAGAAAGAATGGTGTCAAAAATGGGGAATGTGACATGGTGTCCTTGTATTCTTAATGTACCTATCTGTTGTGGTAACCAAACACCATTATGGTTGCCATCAAGTCCAAAGGGGGAGATTGTTGGAAATATGATGCAGAGTGTTGTCCTTGATGGCAACCCACTGAATGAAGATGAAGACATGAGACTGCTGACATGTGTTGTCCTTGATGGCAATCCACCTGATGAAGTTATTCTTGACCTGATGAGCTTGGTAAATGACGTAAATCTAATATGAAATGATGTTTGTTAGCAATATGATGCTGAGTGTTGTCCTTGAAAGGCAACTTACTCATGAAGTTGTGCTTGATAGAATATGTCTTTATTGAACCCAGATAAACCAAGGGGTATCTACAAGTGAGTACACAGTAATGAAGAAAGGAATTGCATGTGCTAAATCTATGGTGAAAAGAGTATGTTTCCAAGGGGCATACGGATCTCAGAGTAGGGGAAGTCGTATGCACGCGGAAACAACGTTCCAAGCGTGTTAAGTCGCGTATGGGCAAAAGCGCTCATAAAGTGCAAAACCAGGGGTAACCACCATGGTATGGACCCATTGTATTGGGTAATGATTCGTCTAAATGACCGTGTCCAGGAATACCATCAGAAGTAATGTGGTTTTGGCTCATGGTATTGATAAAAGGTAAACCTATATAAAGAGAAGAAATTCATTGTGCAAATTATGAGTGTGGGTGCAAGATGTCTGAGCTTGAATGAATACTTCTCTCTGAAGTATATCTGAATGGAAAGGGTTACAGTTGAATGATAAATCTGAATGTACGATGCACCAATGATGAAGAAGGGGATCTAGATCTGAAATGTACTTGTATTTGCTAGATCTGTTTATGGAATGATTAGATCTGTGATGAGGCGAACATCTGTCTGAGGTAAAGGGTAAAATCTGAAGTGATGTATATGTTGTGAAGAATTGCAATGACATAAAAGTCTGAAGAACCATACGCTAGTTAGCCGAAGAGGAAGCGCGTATATACGCGGCTTCGCTGAAGAGAAAGCGCGTATGCGCAATAAAATTAGCTCTGTAATATGTGGCTGTATATACGCTGGTTATGGAATACGCTGATGCTGTATACTCTAAGGAAGGAGGTAAACTAGGTGATTAAAGTCTATGAAGAAACTGATCCATCAGCCATCGAGTCCGCGTGAGTGGTGTATCTGTTTGGTTGACTGTGCTTAAAAGTATGGAAAGGGTCAAGTCTGGAAATATGATGAATTGTGGCCTGCAAGTTGTGTTCTATTAAAGTGGTTGGATCCAGTGTGAAAATTGATGAAACGTGGTCCAAGGTGGTGCTGAGGGTTGTAGCCTTCAGTCAGGGGGTCGTAGTTCCCTTCCAGGTGAGGCTGGTAAACGAGTCAGGGGGTCGTAGCTCCCTTCCAGGAGAGGCTGGTAAACGAGCGCAGGTGGGTGCCTGCGTGCTAGTCAAGTATGCGCCAGCACATATGTTGTAAGATGTTTTCTCTATAATAAAATATTGAAGGCTGAGCAACTGCAGCGGTGGTTTTCTCCCGACTTGGGTTTCCACCTAAAAATCCTGGTGTTCATGTGTGATGCTTTGTGTGATGGTTTATTCTGTTGTTACTACACATGTTTACTGTTTACTTAACATCAGATGAATGAATATTGCAAAGAACTAAGTTAATAAATATCTGCATTTTTAGATCTCTGCTAATACGCGAGTTGTATGAAGGATATCCGCGTGTATACGCGAGTTTACTAAAGGAAAGTAGCGTATGGGTTTTAGAGAGTGAAAAAGTAAAAAGTTTTGAATATGCAGTAAATACTGATTCACCCCCCCCTCTCAGTATTTCTCCCAACAAATATAACCTCAAGATATTCAAGTTCCTAGAGGTCTTCTAGTAATGAGAAGATCCATATCCAAATAAACGAAGAAATAAATTTATGTTTGTTCGGGTTGTGGCATTCATCCTAGAAATGCATAAATAATCGTGCGTTATTGAGGGGATACGAGCCAGTTTCAAAGAACCTCTTTTGATTTTTCAAAATGTAGAAAAAATCACCATGAAAAAAACACTTAAGTTAAACAGCAGAATCGACATGAATTTACAAATCGAGCATGGTATTCTCTGCGTTTGCCAATTCCTCCATTTGTAATTGGTACAAATTTGGGTTTTAAACGGATTTTTATAAGCACTTCCCTTTGATTGAGGATTTCCATTACCTGAACCAAAATTTGGAGTCTCACTCGTGTTAGTATTGCTAGGGAAATTTGCTTTGCTTACTTCTGGATTTCTTGCTGCTTTACATTACAATGGAGATTGCACTATCTTGTGGCTCCTTGGTGAGTATGTTTTGGCATGCCACCGAGTCTTGAAATACAGTTTTTTGTGGGTTCCGAATGATGGTGAACACTTTGTTTCTCCCTTTGGAATCTAGAGCCATCAAGTTTCTTCCTTTCCAATAATGATTTTTAATTTCTTTATCATCTTGAGTAGACACTTTGGTTTCCTACAAAATCAAAAACTCTGATTTTTCTCTTTCAATTCTATCTATAAGGTTTCTCTGCTTCCCCTTGTTGTTGAGGCGTCGAATATTATAGATAAATATTTTGATGGAAGAGAGGATTGAGAGATGGGATAGTAACCCTATAGAAGAATCACTTTTCGTGAGCTAATGAGTAGTTCCGCTACATTTTGGATTAGGTGACTAGTCATTTTCATCCACTTCTTTGCACATTCTTCTAGAGTCTAGTTTTTCCTTTTTAGCATCTATGGTAATCCTTCAACCTCTCCATTCTTCTGGCATCTTTTCATTGGATATATAAGCCAGTAAAAACGTGTTCTTATACTCCAGTTCAGAGGTTAGAAATCCCTTAGACCTAAAGTAGAATCAATGTAACAAATTTATTAATATGTATTTTAAATATTGGTATTTTGATTAAATTTTTAAAAGAATTTAAATGTTGTTTAAGATAATAATCCATGTTTCATTATTCACCTTTTTAGACACTTTAGACATCAACCAGAAGTTTGATGCATTATTGATAAAGCATTAGGGTTCGATTTTTTGGTCTATAGATGAATGTTTTGCATATTTTGTGAAAGGAGGCTTGAAAGGAGTGTGTTTTATCACTAATAGTGTCAACATCATCACCAACATGTGCATATTTTTTAGAGACCTGATTGTGGCTTAAACAATGAAAAATAGATGGCGTTGCGCACAGGCGCAACATTTTCACATAATCAAATTTAAGATTTATTTCTGACCAAATTGAGATGAATATTTGGAAAAAAAAGAAATATTTTTCAACAATGGGACAAATAACAAAAACCTCTCTTAGTTTTTACACGACTATCATGGTTTGGGAGATATTTATAAACTATCAGTCGTTGCGCTCAAACACAGTCACTGTTTTATCGATATATGTGGGTCGTACTTGGCTCAAGTTTTTGTGAATATGAATTATGATGATATTCACTTTTTGTAAAAAACTCAGCCCATTTGGACTCACCATTTGACATATATTCACAAAATATAGTTTCTACCCATAGATGTGTGCACAAAAAGAGCAACTAAACTAGTATTCCTTCAAGGTCACATTTTGGGAAATTTTTTTATATCTACGGGGAATATATGTTTTCATTACAAAATAAAGTTCATATACAAAGTTTTTTATATGATTTCATCGATTCATGAAGTCAAATAAATAGAAGGACATATGACGTGCTCAGGAGGTGTTGCGCTCGGGAAGTGTTGCGCTCAGTAAGTTTTGCGCTTAAAGACATAAAATGTTTTCGACCAAATTTTCACCTTAGTGTGGAAAATGAAGTCTTTGATCATTTAATTATTTATGTTTTACCATTATAAAAGGATTCATCCATGTTGATTTGTACAATTTCAATGTATTAGGAGTGTAGGCAATTTTGTAGGTAAAAGTCAAAGATGCTTTTCTATTTTCTAGATTAGTGGTTTGTCTTTCCTATTTTCATTAAATCAGTTCCATATAAATTGGGAATGGGTGGATTTCGACCACCTTAAACTTAGGAACAATATTTTGCATATATTTCATCATCTTGAATGTAGAAGGGGTTGATTGTGAAGTAAAAGAAGACTTTTTCTTTGATTGTAAGTTGTGGAGCTCAAATAGAAGTAATCAATTCAACAATACAAAGGACGCTTGGTTTCAAGATTCTTATGTCAAGAAAATGGTGATGTTTTCCTCTTTTTAAATATGCTTTTCTTTCAAGTTTCACATGGGTACTCTTTCTTAAATTGTTTACAAGAAGATGATGAGTAGAATTTTCTTGCAATATTATGCTCTGGCATATTAATATATCTCACTGTTTTCTTCTAACATTTATGTGTATAATTCATTTGTGTATGCTCCATATTTGAATTTATCCTAAATATTATTCATCTCATCCACCCCCAACAGCTCTATAATATCCAGGAGTTTTCCTACCTTGTCGTAATTGAAGCTTTCCTTTATCTATCTGTGATTGATTACTGAAAATCCTTATGACTCCTTGCCCAATGGGTTCTTCCTTCATTCTGCAACCACAATTTTAAAACCAATACCTTGACATTCATACCTAGCCCAAAACCCTAGACTATGATTTATTGAAATCTATCAAGAGAGATCCCTCTCTAGGATTGGAAATGCTAGTTTCTAATCCTACAAGTGGTTTCTGGTTACCTCTGAAGTTTTCCTCCTCAACCTAGGAAAACTACGAAGTGCTAACAACAGTTATCATGCTTCGGTTCTAGGATTTTGTACCTTCCTATTGGTCACTATTTGGAAACCCTATTGATCTGAAAATGAAAACCTCAAAATAGACTATTCAATCTATGAAAATGGTCTCAAGCTGATCTAGGCATGACCTCCTCTCCTAGTGGCTCTGGGCTTCATTAATATTAAAAGTAGAAAAAACACTTTTAGAAGTGCTCCAACATCTATGAAACCTGTTCCATTAGCTTCAGAGCATCAAAATCATGTAAGAATGACTCTTTTTTCACCCAATTTGGTCAAATTTTGCCCAATATATGATTTTATTATTTAATAAAAATATTAAAATGTATAAAAATGTCAAAGCAAGAGTAAGTGTGTTCAATATAAGAAATGTGTTACTTAAATCAACATTGTAACAATAGATGTGTTAAAAAGTGTATTCCTTGATAATAATACATTATGATATTATCATACATTTATAATTAAATTTAACTTATTTAATTTTATATTAACTTATAAGATCATATATTATTTAAAAAAATAAATATTAACATTTTAAAGGAATAATTTTAATTATATTATTATTAAAGAGTATTAATATGTTTTAAAGATTAAATATTAAGACTATAAAATAATAATAATATTATAAATTATAATTAACATATATAACATTTCACTTAATTTCCTTCTCTTTCATGGAACGCATCTGGCGGACCAACAGAACACCTCGCCTTCTTGCAACTAGCCGTTGCTAAAGCTTAACAAATTCATATATATATATATACAAAAATAAAAAGAAATGGATCTGTAAAAATAAATTGGTGAAATGAAATGCCGTGAATTATTAATGTTTAATGTTAAAAGTTTTTCCAACTCGTGGGCTGTGTATTTACATAAACTGCCGCATACATTAGAGCTCCTGGCCTGATATATACAGACATTAAGAAGTTCCGCCATATAATTCGCATATCGGTAGTGATAGCTCGCATAACCAGTGAGATTGCCTCATATTATAACCAGTGAGATTGCCTCATATTCGACGGATGTTACTCGCATATCGATGAGATATCGTCGGATAAACGGCAGAGACCTCGCGTAAACAGTCGCATATCCATTGAAAACGATTGCATATCAGCGTAATGATCGGCTTATCCATCAGCGTATGGGTTCACAGAACAAATTTCAAGTGGTTATACCTCGCATATTCGAGGACATATCGCATTTCAAAACCCATTTCAAGTGCTTATACCTCGCGTATCCGACGACAGATCGCATTTCAACTGGCGGTGATAGCTGGCATATCAAGTGAGATAATTCGTGGATAATCCCATATATTCACCGATGATAATTCGCGTATCTGGATTTTGTGATATATTCGTGGATAATCCCATATATTGACTAATCATAATTCGTGTAATCCGCATATTCGCCAATGAAAATTCGCATAGCCGGTGTCAAAACAGCTTCTTCTTTCCGCCTACTACGGCGACGGCAGAATTTCCCTTCATGTTCCGCAATGGTCTGCTGAAGAGGTTGCCCCAGTATGCCTAATTTATTGGATAATTTATATTTTTAGTTTTTCTAAGGTGAAATTTTTATTTCCTATTGAAACTTGATATTATATCAAGAGATATATCTTCTTTCTTTCTTTTTTTATTTTTTTTTTGTCAATCTCTCACAAGGAGACCAGATCATAACCATAAAAAGACTCTCCATAGGGAGGAAAATGATAACAAAAGGAAACTACAAAATTCAAAATATAACTACAGTTCTATCTTAACATGCACTAAATAGAAATTCACTAATATTATAGGAATCACATAAAAAAACATGAGATAGCTACATTGAGAGCTCTGAATCTCAAACTACAATCTAAAAAATCTCCTTTGAGCCTTCATGAGCAATTCCCACCACAAGGGGAATACCAAGCTACTCCTCTAGTTTGCCTAATATACAGTCCGAGTCTCTTAGATAGCAGTGAAGGTGCTCCAAGGAATGAAGGGCATCGTCCCTATGCTCTTATCAATCTAGTAGTGTGTGCCCTAATAAAAAAACTCATCTGCTAGTAAAGGGAAATCGTTTGGGAGTACTAGTTAAAATAACCACTTGTGTGCCCTATATCAAGGATCCACTGAGCCCATTATACCAAGACCTCATTGTCCAATACGGGGTATCTATGTGTGGATTCTTCTCCCTTAGATCGAGCAATTTCTTTACGAATAGGGTTTAACATCAGGTCTCAGTATCATCCAACAAACTCGTCCAAATGATGATGCATGTGAGTGTTCCATTTTTGTTTTGATCTTGATAATATATTTCCTCCCTCCAAACCTCTGCAAAATTACTTGAAATTTATGCAAAGGAAAGTTATTTTATACTCTAAAATAAAGGAAGAATATATTTTGTTAAGCTCTAAATCTCAGGGAATATTCCACCCCACGTATTTCTCAAAATCATGACATGTTCTAGAAAAGGGATGGTGTAGAAAAGCTTCCATCCATGCTCGCATATTTTAGTGTGGTGCCTTGATATCCTCCATCAAATTCCTCCAGAAAACGTGGTAGCACCATGAAACAAACTAACCATGACTCCCCCCTCGGAACAAAAATTACACTGCTAAACCAATGAACCAATACATTTTGTACTAGGTATGGGAATTATGAGTATGTTGTGGTTCTTTTATTTTGACTAATTCTCTAGATACCTTCATGTGTTTGATTAATAGTATGTTGCGTCCTTACCTGGAAAATTTTATTATAGTGTTCATTAATGATATATTGATATAATCTAAGAATTAGGAATAACATGCAGAACACCTGGTAGTAGTGTCAAGGTTTTTTAGAAAGCATCATTTGTATTCCAAGCTCAACAAGCGTAATTTATTTCAAAATTAAATTCATTACTTGGGACATGTTGTTCCAAGGAAGGCGCAAAAGTGGACCCAAAAAATATTAGAGATCTCATGGAGTGACATACTCCTAGGAATGTGGATGAGATGAGATCATTCATGGGATTGACAGGTTACTATGGGTGGTTCGAAAAAGAACTTCTCATGGATTTGTTATCCTATTAAATATTTACAGAGAAAAGGAAAGAAGTTTTAATGAATATAGGAGTGTGCAACTAACTTTGATCAGTTGAAGCATTTCCTTACAAATTCTCTAGTCTTGAAGATTACAGATCTAGATCTAGAGTTTGTGGTGTGCAAAAATTAATTGCAAGGAACGACTTGGTGGAGTATTATTGTAGGAATTACATGTGTCAAATTCATGAATATGATCTATGTGTTGGATGAAAATGAGTTGAGAAGCTTATCTTGAGAGAGTTTCATGTCGAACCATATTTTCGTCACCTTGGATATCAAAAGATGCCGAAACCAATGAATAAGTTATACTATTAGCCGAATGTAAAGAAACAGGTGGTTGATTTTGTTGCTAGGTGCCTTTGTTATCAACATGTAAAGGATGAATGTAAGCACCCAATTGGTTTGATTTAGCCAATTCCAATTCCATAATGGAAATGGGAGTTCATTTCCATGGACTTCATTATAATTTTTCCGAGGACATAGAGACAACATAGCTACATTATGGTTTTCGTTGACAGATTGACAAAGGTAGCTCACTTCATTGTAGTAAAGTATTCTAATTCATCTAGTGACATAGCTCAGATCTTCATCAAGGAGATAACACGGTTGCATGGTGTTCCCAAGAAAATTTTATCTGATAGAGATACAAAGTTCACTTCTAAGATTTGGAAGGATTTTTCTATTGGACTTTTCTATAGGATTTTTCTATATCATTCATGGGAATGATAGGTTACTACGAGTGGTTCATAAATAAATTATCATGGATTCGTTATCCTATTAAATATTTACAAAGAAAAGGAAAGAAGTTTTAATGAATATAGGAGTGTTCAACCAAGTTTGAGCAGTTGAAGCATTTGCTTACAAATTCTCTAGTATTGAAGATTGCAGATCTATATCTAGAGTTTGTGGTGTGCAAAAATTAATTTCAAGGAAGGACCTGGTGGAGTATTGTGGTAGGAAGTACATGTGGTATGATATGTTTCAAGGAAACCAAATGAGCATGAGTTGAACTATGCGACTCAATATTTTGAGTTAGAACTTATCATTCTTTCCTTGAAGGTGTGGAGGAACTATCTTCTTGGTAGGAGATTTGTTCTGATGAGTGATCAGAGTGGGTTGAGATTATTGTTTTACCAATCTAATTTGAATGCCAGGAAAGCTACATGGTTGGCTACCTCAACAATTTTGAATTTGAGATCAGTTATATCAATGGAAAGGAGAACATTGTTGTAGATGCTCTTAGCAGTAGAATACATGTGAATTACACATCAACTATAAGTTTATATGGGATAGAGTTTCAAGAGCATATTTTCATGCAGGGAAGCATGATGACATGTACTAGAAGCTTAAGCAAATGATACAACATTTGGGAATAGTTGATGAAGATGTGTATTATCATCTCACAAGATATGGCTTATTCAAATTCATGAATAGGATCTATGGCTGGGTAAAATTCATAAAGATGTGTATAATTTCATTTGAAAATTTTAAAGATAAGATTTTATTTAAAAATCTTATTTATTGGATAATTGATATTTTTACGTTTTCAAATTGTTTTTTTTTTATTATTATTTATTGTATTTTAATGAAAAAAATTCCCCCAATTACAATTGAAAACTATTAATTTCATTTGAAAAATTTAAATATTTTCTTTAAAAATCTTAAAAATAACATGTTTTAAGAATATAATTTTTTTTCTTTATCCAAACCAACTATATAAAAAAATACATACTTCGTTATTGGTTTAAATATGGTCTTAAAGTGTAGGAGTTCTCTTTTTCCCAAAATAAATATATTACAAAATGTATACTTCGTTATTGGTTGAAATGAGATGTTAAAATTGAAGTTTTTTTCAATTTCAAATACAATTATATTTATCATAATCTAATATTTTCTCATCTTATTTCATAGTTCAAAAATGTACCAGTGTAAATTTATTCCAAAGCTTTTTAAATACAATTACACTTTAATATTTTTTATTCTCAAATCTTAAAAGTAATCAAAAGCACATGTTTCTTTGTGAAAATCTAGTACTGGAGAATTTGTTGTATAATCATTGTTCTGTTTCTCTGTCGAAATATCGTATAATATGTTTCCCCTCTCCAAACCTCTGCAAAATTACTTGAAATTTACGCAGAGGAAAGTCATTTCATACTCTAAAATAAAGGAAGAATATATTTTGTTAAGCTCTAAATCTAATGGAATATTTCACCCCACGTATATCTCAAAATCATGACATGTTCTAGAAAAGGGATGGAGTAGAAAAGCTTCCATCCATAATGATAATATACCAAAACCAAATTTCAAGTAAATAATGATAATATACCAAAACCAAATTTGAGAAGTGCTAGAAAGTTACACATAATCTAATGCTTTTCCGAACAATTGAAAGACAAATTCATCATGTTAATTCTTAGAAATATAATTAGTGTTGAAATCATTGAAACTAACTAAATGAAATTTCGATTTTATTTGGTATGTTTCCATATTTTTTTAATTTTATTATAAGGATTCCACCCCACATATATTATTGTCCTTAGGATAAAGGTGACAAGGATAATGTAGCACTGAAAAGGAAGTTCAATGCAGTCGATAGAGTACATGGGTCTCAGAATAAGCAGTAAGACAAAGGTGATGGTAGAAATCCTTTGAGATGATGGACTTGTGGTGGAGAAAACCACATGAGGGATTGACGATAACATCAGGGTGGTAGGCCTTTTTTGAGTTTTCAGTTTGACTCTCTCATTTCATTCACACTCTCTCATACACTCTAATATACTTATAGCATTCTTGGAGCCATTATTCACTTGGATTGGAGAAATAAGGAAAAGGAAGCAAGGAAGGACATGGAGACATCGATATAAACAACTACAATTCGATTAACTGCAGGTAACATGTTATATGTATGATCTCCATGTTCATTTTTTGATACATCGTATATGCATGTGATTATTTGGTTATGTGTTTTCATTATCATGGAGGGTTTCCTGGATTGATAGAGATTTGAACATCGCCTTGCCATTTCTTGGATATCCATGGAATTATGGGTTTTTGCACTTCCCTTTGTTTTTTATTGGATATTAGTTTTTTCCTATGTTTGTGTGTTGGAACAAACACTCTAGAGCCTTGTAATATCTTGGGTTGAATTACTAGTCCTGGATCCTAGGTTGGGACAAATGCTCTGGATCCTTTGGTGGATTGAGTTATTGGTCCTTAGAGTTGGATTAGACAAATTCTCTAGAGCCTTGTGATAGTTGTGGGTTGAGTTACTAGTTCCTAAGGCCTTGGAAAACTTATTTAGAGAATCATCTCATTATGTTTATTGATTTCTATACCATACAGGTGGAATCCTTATGGTTAAGGGTTGAGGTGGTTTGGCCTCTGGAAGCCCTGGTTGTTTTTTCTTGGTCTATTCCATGAGACCCACATTCATGCTTGGAATATGGGGTGGTGTTGATTGGATGAAAGAAATATTTGGTTTAGCCAATCTATGGTCAGGTGCTGCATGGAACTTCTTGACTTGGTTGGCATTTTCATATGTTAGTATTTAATTATTTATGTTTTACCATTATAAAAGGATTCATCCATGCTGATTTGTACAATTTCAATGTATTAGCAGTGTAGGAAATTTTATAGGTAAAAGTCAAAGATGCTTTTCTATTTTCTAGATTAGTGGTTTGTCTTTCCTATTTTCATGAAATAAGTTCCATATAGATTGGGAATGGGGGGGTTTCGACCCCCTTAGAGTTAGGAACAATATTTTGTATATATTTCATCATCTTGAATATAGAAAGGGTTGATTGTGAAGTAAAAGAACACTTTTTATTTGATTGTAAGTTGTGGAGCTCAAATAGAAGTAATCAATTCAACAATACAAATGATGCTTGGTTTCAGGATTCCTATGTCAAGAAAATGGTGATGTTTTCCTCTTTTTAAATATGTTTTTCTTTCAAGTTTCACATGGGTACTCTTTCTTAAATTGTTTACAAGAAGATGATGAGTAGAATTTTCTTGCAATATTATCCTCTAGATTGTTAAGAGATCTCACTGTTTTCTTCTAACATTTATGTGTATAATTCATTTTTGTATGCTCCATATTTGAATTTATCCTAAATACTATTCATCTCATCCACCCCCAACAGCTCTATAATATCCAGGAGTTTTCCTACCTTGTCATAATTGAATGTTTCCTCTATGTATCTGTGATTTATTACTGAAAACCCTTATGATTCACTGCCCAATGGGTTCTTCCTTCATTCTGCAACCACAATTTTAAAACCAATACCTTGATATTCATACCTAGCCTAAAACCCTAGACTGTGATTTATTGAAATCTATCAAGAGAGATCCCTCTCTGGGATTGGAAAGGCTAGTTTCTAATACTACAAGTGGTTTGTGGTTACCTCTGAAGTTTTCCTCCTCAACCTAGGAAAACTATGAAGTGCTAACAACAATTATCATGCTTGGGTTCTGGGATTTTGTACTTGCTTATTGGTAATTATTTAGAAACCCTATTGATCTGAATATGGGAAAACTAGTTTTGTTGTGCTATCTCCCTCATCAATATTAAAAAAATGTGTTTAGGATCGTCTCAAATTAGCCATTTGTGAAGTGGTTTATGTGTCAAGTTTTTGTGTTTTTTATGAGGAATTTATGAGTTAATTAGTTGTTAAAATCTCATGTACAACAAATAAAATGCAGAGAAATAACACACATCATACAGATTACATAATAGTTGATAAAAAATTTTACCCCTCCTGGTCTACATCTCCATGGACCTGCTTCAACATGTTAGGCCCTCTTTGGATTAATGGTAAAATGTTTGATCACATTCACCTATAGTGCTCCAATGGCTTTGAAACCTACTCAATTGGATTCAAAAGACCCAAAAACCTCAAAAGAGACTATTCAATCTATGAAAATGGTCTCCAACTGACCTAGGCATGACCTCCTCTCCTGGTGGCCCTAAGCTTCGTTAATATTCAAAGTGGAAAAAAAACTTTTATAAGTGCTCCAACACCTCTGAAACTTGTTCCATTACCTTTAGAGCATCAAAATAATCTAAGAATGACTCTTCTTTCTCCCAATTTGGTCAATTTTGCACAATATATGCCCAAAACAAATTTTCCTAGTAAACTGCCTCCAAAACTCGAGAAAACTCTAGTTAGGGCCGCCAAATTTGGGGGCAGCTCCTATATTGGTGGTTCTGCCGAAAATTCCACCAATTTAACTATATTTTATTAATGCTAATCAAAGATTAATTATCAGATAAGTTTGAGTTTTGCGTATTAAGCGCGTTTAACTATAATCCAACTTTAGAAGAATGCTTAGTTCTTAAATCTTAGATTATGGGTTAATAAACCCATATTAATAATTTAATCCGCACTCTTAATATTGACACCACCTTCCATTGGTCCTATGGTAAGGTCTTATGGGGAGGGGGCTAGCCCCCTCCAAACCTCCATTGGATCAAATATAAGACATCAAATATAACTCAAATGCATAGATTGTTAAGTACTAATGTCTTGGGATATTGGTTTACTACTCCATTCATTCGGGGGAGGTCATGGGGTCAAACCCCAAACTCCACCCTTCGTCGTTGTATATTTTTTCACCGACACACACACACACACACACAACCTTTATATATAATTGAAATGCACCAACTCCAGACTTTGCATATAATTCTACCATAGGATATGTATGGAATTCGAACTAATTTGTAATAAAATCAATTTGGAATTTGTATAGGGTCCACTAGTTCATAAAACAAATTCACCTTCCAACCAAACTAGAAAATCATGCAATGAAACTTGTCACTGTGTCATTGGGTGAAATTGAAGAGTATTCCCAGAATATTTGTGTTTTGCTGACTGGGCTGCCATGTCACCATTATGTCATGTTCTGCAATTGTTTGAGTTGTTTAGGAAAACGAACAACATGCTCTATCTTCTTCATCTAGACTCTGTTTTGGACGAAACGAATTGTGCCAAATTCCTGGCAACGAGATATTCCCTGTTGTTAAGTTTCCAATAGATTTTGAGCACTTTGAATATTTGGAAAAAAATTTCCCCTAATCCAAAATCTGATCACCTATACATCCTAGCTTTCCATTTCTCACATCCTAGCTTTCCGCCAATACCATTGAATTTCATAACATGGTTGGAATTAAAATATGACATGTTTGTAATCGAAGTGTTGCATCTAGATTTAATTGTTGCAATCGATGTTAATTGGTTCAGGGAGCGGTTTCAAGATGATCATATAGACATAAATTCTTGGTTAGGAGGATAACGATCGTTGTTTCATGATTTTAAAACCTTCATGATTTCTCTTATTGCATTGAATATAACCTTGAGATATTCAAGTTCCTAGAGGTCTTCTAGTAATGAGAAGATCCATATCCAAATAAACGAAGCAATAAATTTATGTTTGTTCGGGTTGTAGCATTCATCCTAGAAATGCATAAATAATCATGCGTTATTGAGGGGATACGAGCCAGTTTCAAAGAACCTCTTTTGATTTTTCAAAATGTGCAAAATCGCCATGAAAAAAGCCTTTAGGTTAATGGCAAGATCGACATGAATTTACAAATCAGAGCATGGTCTTTCATGTGTTTTCTTGATTCCTCCGTACAATTATTCGACATGACAAATTTTGGTTTTTCTGTGGATTTTTATAAGCACTTCCCTTTGATGTAGGATTTCCATTACACAACAATAATTGGAGTCTCACTCGTGTTAGTATTGCTAGGGGAAGTTTCAACTCCCCCCCCCCCGGATTTCTTGTAACTACATTACAATAGGAGGGGGTTGCACCCCTCCTTGTGGCTCCTTGGTGAGTATGTTTTGACATGCCACCGAGTCTTGAAATACAATTTTTTGTGGGTTTCGAATGATGGTGAACACTTTGTTGCTCCATTTGGAATCTAGAGCCATCAAGTTTCTTCCTTTCCAACAATGATTTTTAATTTCTTTATCATCTTGAGTAGAAACTTTGGTTTCCTACAAAATCAAAAACTCTGAATTTTCTCTTTCAATTCTATCTATAAGGTTTCTCTGCTTCCCCTTGTTGTTGAGGCGTCGAATATTATAGATAAATATTTTGATGGAAGAGAGGATTGAGAGATGGGATAATATTTATAATTAACGTGAGATAATGAGTAGTTCCGCTACATTTTGGATTAGGTGACTAGTCATTTTCATCCACTTCTTTGCACATTCTTCTAGAGTCTAGTTTTTCCTTTTTAGCATCTACGGTAATCCTTCAACCTCTCCATTCTTCTGGCATCTTTTCCATTGGATATATAACTGGTAAAACATGTTCTTATACTCCCAAGTTCCCGAGAGTTAAAATCCCTTAGACCTAAGAGTAGAATCTATGTAACAAATTTATTAATATGTATTTTTAAATATTAGTGTTGATTATTTTTAAAAGAATTTAAATGTTGTTTAAGATAATAATCCATGTTTCATTATTCACCTTTTCAGACACTTTAGACATCAACCAGAAGTTTGATGCATTATTGATAACGCATTAGGGTTCGATTTTTTGGTCTATAGATGAATGTTTTGCATCTTTTGTGAAAGGAGGCTTGAAAGGAGTGTGTTTTATCACTAATAGTGTCAACATCATCACCAACATGTGCATATTTTTTAGATACCTGATTGTGGCTTAAACAATGAAAAATAGATGGCGTTGCGCACATGCGCAACATTTTCACATAGTCAAATTTAAGATTTATTTCTGACCAAATTGAGATGAATATTTGGAAGAAAAAGAAATATTTTTCAACAATGGGACAAATAACAAAAACCTCTCTCAGTTTTTACACGACTATCATGGTTTGGGAGATATTTATAAACTATCAGTCGTTGCGCTCAAACACAGTCACTGTTTTATCGATATATGTGGGTCGTACTTGGCTCAAGTTTTTGTGAATACGAATTATGATGATATTCACTTTTTCTAAGAAACTCAGCCCATTTGGACTCACCATTTGACATATATTCACAAAATAAAGTTTCTACCCATAGATGTGTGCACAAAAAGAGCAACTAAACTAGTATTCCTTCAAGGTCACATTTTGGGAAATTTTTTTATATCTACGGGGAATATATGTTTTCATTACAAAATAAAGTTCATATACAAAGTTTTTTATATGATTTCATCGATTCATGAAGTCAAATAAATAGAAGGACATATGACGTGCTCAGGAGGTGTTGCGCTCATGAAGTGTTGCGCTCAGTAAGTGTTGCGCTTAAAGACATAAAAAATTTTCGACCAAATTTTCACCTTAGTGTGGAAAATGAAGTCTTTGATCATTTAATTATTTATTTTTTACCATTATAAAAGGATTCATCCATGTTGATTTGTACAATTTCAATGTATTAGGAGTGTAGGCAATTTTGTAGGTAAAAGTCAAAGATACTTTTCCATTTTCTAGATTAGTGGTTTGTCTTTCCTATTTTCATGAAATCAGTTCCATATAAATTGGGAATGGGTGGATTTCGACCACCTTAAACTTAGGAAGAATATTTTTCATATATTTCATCATCTTGAATGTAGAAGGGGTTGATTGTGAAGTAAAAGAAGACTTTTTCTTTCATTGTAAGTTGTGGAGCTCAAATAGAAGTAATCAATTCAACAATACAAAGGACGCTTGGTTTCAGGATTCTTATGTCAAGAAAATGGTGATGTTTTCCTGTTTTTAAATATGTTTTTCTTTCAAGTTTCACATGGCTACTCTTTCTTAAATTGTTTACAAGAAGATGATGAGTAGAATTTTCTTGCAATATTATGCTCTGGCGTGTTAATAAATCTCACTGTTTTCTTCTAACATTTATGTGTATAATTCATTTGTGTATGCTCCATATTTGAATTTATCCTAAATATTATTCATCTCATCCACCCCCAACAGCTCTATAATATCCAGGAGTTTTCCTACCTTGTCGTAATTGAAGCTTTCCTTTATCAATCTGTGATTGATTACTGAAAATCCTTATGACTCCTTGCCCAATGGGTTCTTCCTTCATTCTGCAACCACAATTGTAAAACCAATACCTTGATATTCATACCTAGCCCAAAACCCTAGACTATGATTTATTGAAATCTATAAAGAGAGATCCCTCTCTAGGATTGGAAATGCTAGTTTCTAATCCTACAAGTGGTTTGTGGTTACCTCTGAAGTTTTCCTCCTCAACCTAGGAAAACTACGAAGTGCTAACAACAATTATCATGCTTGGGTTCTAGGATTTTGTACCTTCCTATTGGTCACTATTTGGAAACCCTATTGATCTGAAAATGAAAACCCCAAAATAGACTATTCAATCTATGAAAATGGTCTCAAGCTGATCTAGGCATGACCTCCTCTCCTAGTGGACCTGAGCTTCATTAATATTAAAAGTGGAAAAAACACTTTTAGAAGTGCTCCAACATCTATGAAACGTGTTCCATTAGCTTCAGAGCATCAAAATCATGTAAGAATGACTCTTTTTTCACCCAATTTGGTCAAATTTTGCCCAGTATATGATTTTATTATTTAATAAAAATATTAAAATGTATAAAAATGTCAAAGCAAGGGTAGGCATGTTCAATATAATAAATGCGTTACTTAAATCAACATTGTAACAATAGATATGTTAAAAAGTGTATTCCTTGATAATAATACATTATGATATTATCATACATTTATAATTAAATTTAACTTATTTAATTTTATATTAACTTATATTATTTAAAAAGTTAAATATTAACATTTTAAAGGAATAATTTTAATTATATTATTATTATTAAAGAATATTAATTATATTATTATTAAAGAGTATTAATATGTTTTAAAGATTAAATATTAAGACTATAAAATAATAATAATATTATAAATTATAATTAACATATATAACCTTTCACTTAATTTTCTTTTATTAACGCCTTCTCTTTCATGGAACGCATCTGGCGGACCAACAGAACACCTCGCCTTCTTGCATCTAGCCGTTGCTAAAGCTTAACAAATTCATATATATATATATATACAAAAATAAAAAGAAAATGAATCTGTAAAAAAAAATTGGTGAAATGAAATGCGGTGAATTATTAATGTTTAATGTTAAAAGTTTTTCCAACTCGTGGAAATTTGTCAAATTTGTGTATTCACATAAGCGCATGAACGTTAGAGCTCTCGGCACGATCTCCTTGATGCGATAACGGATACATACGAAGTTAGAAGTTCCGCCATGAAGAGCCCAAAATTGCTCAGTGAACCCCAAAATTGGTCAAACCCCATGCAGCCCAAAATTGCTCATCAGACCCCAAAATTGCTCAAACCCCATGGAGCTAGCTATCCATAGTTTCAGCATGTCAACCCTCTGTTCTCGAATGAAGCAAACCCGGTCGTTTGGGCAATATATATTTACCAAATTTCAAACAAACTTAAATATACCAAAACAAACAAAATGCAGAATAAACTTAATTAATATACCAAAACAAACAAAGCAAAATGCAGAATAGTTAGAATTCAGACTATCCCACCACTGATTGAAGTTATAAATGCAGCTGTAATTGGTGAGGAATTGTTAAATGTGAAGCAATTTTAATGGTAGAACGAAAGGCCACCGTAAGGGAAATCGATAAGATTGTCCTCTGATGCAATTTGTTCAAACCAGGTTGTTATGGCGAGTCACTCCTATTCTCGAATGAAGTAAACTCCTTCACAAGGACCTCCGAATGGAGCCCGCCATGCATTCTCGACGATTTTTTCATAAACTGAGAGCTGGAATGTCGTTACTTATACTTTGCAATTTGTTATGATTTGGTACTTTCAAGACGGTGGAATTGAAATCTTGGCTCCCAAACCGAGAAAATTAGGATCCGAATTAGGGCCGCCAAATTTGGGGGTAGCTCCTATATTGGTGGTTCTGCCGAAAATTCCACCAATTTAACTGTATTTTATTAAGCGCGTTTAACTCTAATCCAACATTAGAAGAATTCTTAGTTCTTAAATCTTAGATTATGGGTTAATAAACCCATATTAATAATTTAATCCACACTCTTAATATTGACAGCGCCTTCCATTGGTCCTATGGTAAGGTCTTATGGGGAGGGGGCTAGCCCCCTCCAAACCTCCGTTGGATCAAATATAAGACATCAAATATAACTCAAATGCATAGATTGTTAAGTACTAGTGTCTTGGGCTATTGGTTTACTCCTCCATTCATTCGGGGGAGGTCATGGGGTCAAACCCCAAACTCCACCCTTCGTCGTTGTATATTTTTTCACCGATACACACACACACACACACACACACACACACACAACCTTTATATAAAATTGAAATGCACCAACTCCAGACATTGAATATAATTCTACCATAGGATATGTATGGAATTCGAACTAATTTGTAATAAAATCAATTCGGAATTTGGATAGGGTCCACTAGTTCATAAAACAAATTCACCTTCCAACCAAACTGTAAAATCATGCAATGAAACTTGTCACAGTTGGGTGAAATTGAAGAATATTCCCAGAATATTTGTGTTCTGCTGACTGGGCTGCCATGTCACCATTATGTCATGTGTTCTGCTGACTGGGCTGCCATGTCACCATTATGTGCTGCAATTGTTTCAGTTGTTTAGGAAAACGAACAACATGCTCTATCTTCTTCATCTAGACTCTGTTTTCGACGAAACGAATTGTGCCAAATTCCTGGCAACGATATATTCACTGTTGTTAAGTTTTCAATCGATTTTGAGCACTTTGAATATTTGGAAAAAAATTTCCCCTAATCCAAAATCTAATCACCTATACATCCTAGCTTTCCATTTCTCACATCCTAGCTTTCCGCCAATACCATTGGATTTCATAACATGGTTGGAATTAAAATATGACATGTTTGTAATCGAAGTGTTGCATCTAGATTTAATTGTGGCAATCGATGTTAATTGGTTCAGGGAGCGGCTTCAAGATTTTCATATAGACATAAATTCTTGGTTAGGAAGATAACGATCGTTGTTTCATGATTCTAAAACCTTCATGATTTCTCTTATTGTATTGACTATAACCTCGAGATATTCAAGTTCCTAGAGGTCTTCTAGTAATGAGAAGATCCATATCCAAATAAACGAAGCAATAAATTTATGTTTGTTCGGGTTGTAGCATTCATCGTAGAAATTCGTAAATAATCATGCGTTATTGAGGGGATACGAGCCAGTTTCAAAGAACCTCTTTTGATTTTTCAAAATGTGCAAAAATCACCATGAAAAAAGCCTTTAGGTTAATGGCAAGATCGACATGAATTTACAAATCAAAGCATGGTCTTTGATGTGTTTGCCTGATTCCTCCGTACAATTATTCGACATTACAAATTTGGGTTTTTCTGTGGATTTTTATAAGCACTTCCCTTTGATGTAGGATTTCCATTACACAACAATATTTTGAGTCTCACTCGTGTTAGTATTGCTAGGGGAAGTTTCAACTCCCCCCCCCCCCCGGATTTCTTGTAACTACATTACAATAGGAGGGGGTTGCACCCCTCCTTGTGGCTCCTTGGTGAGTATGTTCTGACATGCCACCGAGTCTTGAAATACAGTTTTTTGTGGGTTCCGAATGATGGTGAACACTTTGATGCTCCCTTTGTAATCTAGAGCCATCAAGTTTCTTCCTTTCCAACAATTATTTTTAATTTCTTTATCATCTTGAGTAGACACTTTGGTTAACTACAAAATCAAAAAATCTGATTTTTCTCTTCTAATTCTATCTATAAGGTTTCTCTGCTTCCCCTTGTTGTTGAGGCGTCGAATATTATAGATAAATATTTTGATGGAAGAGAGGATTGAGAGATGGGATAGTAACCCTATAGAAGAATCACTTTTCGTGAGCTAATGAGTAGTTCCGCTACATTTTGGATTTGGTGACTAGTCATTTTCATCCACTTCTTTGCACATTCTTCTAGAGTCTAGTTTTTCCTTTTTAGCATCTACGGTAATCCTTCAACCTCTCCATTCTTCTGGCATCTTTTCCATTGGATATATAACTGGTAAAACGTGTTCTTATACTCCCAAGTTCTCGAGAGTTAAAATCCCTTAGACCTAAGAGTAGAATCTATGTAACAAATTTATTAATATGTATTTTTAAATATTAGTGTTGATTATTTTTAAAAGAATTTAAATGTTGTTTAAGATAATAATCCATGTTTCATTATTCACCTTTTCAGACACTTTAGACATCAAGCAGAAGTTTGATGCATTATTGATAAAGCATTAGGGTTCGATTTTTTGGTCTATAGATGAATGTTTTGCATCTTTTGTGAAAGGAGGCTTGAAAGGAGTGTGTTTTATCACTAATAGTGTCAAAATCATCACCAACATGTGCATATTTTTTAGATACCTGATTGTGGCTTAAACAATGAAAAATAGATGGCGTTGCGCACATGCGCAACATTTTCACATAGTCAAATTTAAGATTTATTTCTGACCAAATTGAGATGAATATTTGGAAAAAAAAGAAATATTTTTCAACAATGGGACAAATAACAAAAACTTCTCTCAGTTTTTACACGACTATCATGGTTTGGGAGATATTTATAAACTATCAATCGTTGCGCTCAAACACAGTCACTGTTTTATCGATATATGTGGGTCGTACTTGGCTGAAGTTTTTGTGAATATGAATTATGATGATATTCACTTTTTGTAAAAAACTCAGCCCATTTGGACTCACCATTTGACATATATTCACAAAATACAGTTTCTACCCATAGATGTGTGCACAAAAGCAACTAAGCTAGTATTCCTTCACTGGTCACATTTTGGGTCCTAATTTTATATCTCGGGAATATAAATTTTCATTACAAAATAAAGTTCATATACAATTTTTATATGATTTCATCGATTCATGAAGTCAAATAAATAGAAGGACATATGACGTGCTCAGGAGGTGTTGCGCTCAGGAAGTGTTGCGCTCAGTAAGTGTTGCGCTTAAAGACATAAAATGTTTTCGACCAAATTTTCACCTTAGTCTGGAAAATGAAGTCTTTGATCAGTTAATTATTTATGTTTTACCATTATAAAAGGATTCATCCATGTTGATTTGTACAATTTCAATGTATTAGGAGTGTAGGCAATTTTGTAGGTAAAAGTCAAAGATGCTTTTCTATTTTCTAGATTAGTGGTTTGTCTTTCCTATTTTCATGAAATCGGTTCCATATAAATTGGGAATGGGTGGATTTCGACCACCTTCAACTTAGGAACAATATTTTGCATATATTTCATCATCTTGAATGTAGAAGGGGTTGATTGTGAAGCAAAAGAAGACTTTTTCTTTGATTGTAAGTTGTGGAGCTCAAATAGAAGTAATCAATTCAACAATACAAAGGACGCTTGGTTTCAGGATTCTTATGTCAAGAAAATGGTGATGTTTTCCTCTTTCTAAATATGTTTTTTTTTCAAGTTTCACATGGGTACTCTTTCTTAAATTGTTTACAAGAAGATGATGAGTAGAATTTTCTTGCAATATTATGCTCTGGCGTGTTAATAAATCTCCTTTGTTTTCTTAACATTTGTATGTGTATAATTCATTTTATTGTATGCTCCATATTTGAACATATCCTAAATATTATTCATCTCATCCATGACTCTATAATATCCAGTTTTCCTACCTTGTGTATTCATTTCCTTTACATCTATCTGTGATTAGATGCTCCAATCCTTATGACTCATGATGGGTTCTTCCTTCATTACGCATACAATTTTAAAACCAATACCTTGATATTCATACTATTCTAAGCCCTAGACTATGATTTATTGAAATCTAAAAAGAGAATCCCTACGTGGGATTGGAAATGCTAGTTTCTAATCCTACTAGAAGTGGTTTGTGGTTACCTCTGAGAAATTTCCTCTTTGGCTGAGAAAACTGAAGTGTAACTCTTGATTATCATGCTTGGGTTCTAGGATTTTGTACCTTCCTATTGGTCACTATTTGGAAACCCTATTGATCTGAAAATGAAAACCTCAAAATAGACTATGCAATCTATGAAAATGGTCTCAAGCTGATCTAGGCATGATGTCCTCTCCTAGTGGCCCTGGGCTTCATTAATATTCAAAGTGGAAAAAACACTTTTAGAAGTGCTCCAACATCTATGAAACCTGTTCCATTAGCTTCAGAGCATCAAAATCATGTAAGAATGACTATTTTTTCACCCAATTTGGTCAAATTTTGCCGAGTATATGATTTTATTATTTAATAAAAATATTAAAATGTATAAAAATGTCAAAGCAAGGGTAGGTGTGTTCAATATAAGAAATGTGTTACTTAAATCAACATTGTAACAATAGATGTGTTAAAAAGTGTATTCCTTGATAATAATACATTATGATATTATCATACATTTATAATTAAATTTAACTTATTTAATTTTATATTAACTTAAAAGATCATATATTATTTAAAAAAATAAATATTAACATTTTAAAGGAATAATTTTAATTATATTATTATTAAAGAGTATTAATATGTGTTAAAAAAAAAGATTAAATATAAAATTTATAAAATAATAATAATAATATAAATTATAATTAACATATATAACCTTTCACTTAATTTTCTTTTATTCTTTACTTCTCTTTCTTGGAACATACCAACAAGAACACCTCGCCTTCTTGCATGTATGCGTTGCTAAAGCTTAACAAATTCATATATATATATACAAAAATAAAAAAATTGGTGAAATGAAATGCCGTGAATTATTAATGTTTAATGTTAAAAGTTTTTCCAACTCGTGGGCTGTGTATTTACATAAACTGCCGCAGACATTAGAGCTCCTGGCCTGATCTCCCTTGATCTGCGATAACAGATACATACATACATTAAGAAGTTCCGCCATGAAAGAGCCCAAAATTGCTCAATAGACCCCAAAATTGGTCAAACCCCATGCAGCCCAAAATTTCTCATCAGACCCCAAAATTGCTCAAACCCCATGGAGCTAGCCATCCATAGTTTCAGCATGTCAACCCTCTGTTCTCGAATGAAGCAAACCCGGTCGTTTGGGCAATATATATTTACCAAATTTCAAACAAACCTAAATATACCAAAACAAACAAAATGCAGAATAAACTTAATTAATATACCAAAACAAACAAACAAAATGCAGAATAAAGTTAATTAATATACCAAAACAAACAAAACAAAATGCAGAATAGTTAGAATTCAGACTATCCCGCGGTACTGTAAACCCTCCCACCACTGATTGAAGTTATAAATGCAGCTGTAATTGGTGAGGAATTGTTAAATGTGAAGCAATTTTAATGGTAGAACGAAAGGCCACCGTAAGGGAAATCAATAAGATTGTCCTCTGATGCAATTTGTTCAAACCAGGTTGTTATGGCGAGTCACTCCTGTTCTCGAATGAAGTAAACTCCTTCGCAAGGACCTCCGAATGGAGCCCGCCATGCATTCTCGACGATTTTTTCATAAACTGAGAGCTGGAATGTCGTTACTTATACTTTGCAATTTGTTATGATTTGGTACTTTCAAGACGGTGGAATTGAAATCTTGGCTCCCAAACCGAGAAAATTAGGATCCGAATTAGAAGAGGATTGTTATAACGAGAATGCGACATTCGATACGTTTTATGATAGGAAGCTTTTGGAGGGAGAGAGCGGCATTGGGTTCATAGATCGATTCGATGCCTGGCCAAAATTCCAGGGGAATTCTCGAAATCGCAGTCACAGAGTTACTGTGAAGGATATGTTGTTATTTAGCTACACACACTGATCACTCTTCATTGTTTTGTTTTTTAAAGCTTGAATGGGAAAGTGATACCCGATTAGAATCGAACTTGGGTAAATCTGACCGTTCTCAATTTAATTTCGCTAAAACCCCAGAAAATACGCGTAATGATCTGCATATCCCTCCTCATAACCCGCCTATCCACTGATAATTACTATATCTTATGATAATTCGCGATTCACTTATAGGTCGCGTATCATAATTCGCATATCGGTAGTGATAGCTCGCATAACCAGTGAGATTGCCGCATATTCGACGGATGTTACTGGCATATCGATGAGATATCGTCGGATAAACGGCAAATACCTCGCGTAAACAGTCGCATATCCATTGAAAACGATTGCATATCAGCGTAATGATCGGCTTATCCATGAGCGTATGGGTTCACAGAACAAATTTGAAGTGGTTGTACCTCGCGTATTCGAGGACATATCGCATTTCAAAACCCATTTCAAGTGCTTATACCTCACGTATCCGACGACAGATCGCATTTCAACTGGCGGTAATAGCTGGCATATCAAGTGAGATAATTCGTGATAATTCGTGGATAATCCCATATATTCACCGATGACAATTCGCGTATTTGGATTTTGTGATATATTCGTGGATAATCCCATATATTGACTAATCATAATTCGTGTAATCCGCATATTCGCCAATGAAAATTTGCATAGCCGGTGTCAAAACAGCTTCTTCTTTCCGCCTACTACGGCTACGGCAGAATTGCCCTTCATGTTCCGCAATGGTCTGCTGAAGAGGTTGCCCCAGTATGCCTAATTTATTGGATAATTTATATTTTTAGTTTTTCTAAGGTGAAATTTTTATTTCCTATTGAAACTTGATATTATATCAAGAGATATATCTTCTTTCTTTTCTTTTCTCTCTTTTTTTTGTCAATCTCTCACAAGGTGACTAGATCATAACCATAAAAAGACTCTCCATAGGGAGGAAAATGATAACAAAAAGAAACTACAAAATTCAAAATATAACTACAGTTCTATTCTAACATGCACTAAATAGAAATTCACTAATATTATAGGAAACACATAAAAAAACATGAGATAGCTACATTGAGAGCTCTGAATCTCAGACTACAATCTAAAAAATCTCCTTTGAGCCTTCATGAGAAATTCCCACCACAAGGGGAATACCAAGCTACTCCTCTAGTTTGCCTAATATACAGTCCGAGTCTCTTAGAGAGCAGTGAAGGTGCTCCAAGGAATGAAGGGCATCATCCCTATGCTCTTATCAATCTAGTAGTGTGTGCCCTAATAAAAAAACTCATCTGCTAGTAAAGGGAAATCGTTTGGGAGTATTAGTTAAAATAACCACTGGTGTGCCCTATATCAAGGATCCACTGAGCCCATTATACCAAGACCTCATTGTCTAATACGGGGTATCTATGTGTGGATTCTTCTCCCTTAGATCGGGCAATTTCTTTACGAATAGGGTTTAACATCAGGTCTCAGTATCATCCAACAAACTCCTCCAAATGATGATGCATGTGAGTGTTCCATTTTTGGGTTTGATCTTGATAATATATTTCCCCCCTCCAAACCTCTGCAAAATTACTTGAAATTTACGCAAAGAAAAGTTATTTTATACTCTAAAATAAAGGAAGAATATATTTTGTTAAGCTCTAAATCTCAGGGAATATTCCACCCCACGTATTTCTCAAAATCATGACATGTTCTAGAAAAGGGATGGTGTAGAAAAGCTTCCATCCATGCTCGCATATTTTAGTGTGGTGCCTTGATATCCTCCATCAAATTCCTCCGGAAACGTGGTAACTGTGAAACAAACTAGCATGACTCCCCCTTGGAACAAAATTACTGCTTTGTAAACAGTGAACCAATACATTTTGTACTAGGTATGGGAATTATGAGTATGTTGTGGTTCCTTTTATTTTGACTAATTCTCTAGATACCTTCATGTGTTTGATTAATAGTATGTTGCGTCCTTACCTGGAAAACTTTATTATAGTGTTCATTAATGATATATTAATATAATCTAAGAATTAGGAATAACATGCAGAACACCTGGTAGTAGTGTCAAGGTTTTTTAGAAAGCATCATTTGTATTCCAAGCTCAACAAGCGTAATTTATTTCAAAATTAAAATCATTACTTGGGACATGTTCCAAGGAAAGCACAAAAGTGGACCCAAAACATATTACAGATCTCATGGAGTGACATACTCCTAGGAATGTGGATGACATGAGATCATTCATGGGATTGACAGTGTAACACCCCC